>VWZL01006041.1:31754-172088 GCA_013396915.1 Stercorarius parasiticus | reverse complement strand
CACAGCCCCTCTGCAGCTCCGGCATCCCGCCCGTCGCCTTCTCTTCCTTTGCGATGCTGGTGTCGTGGTTTGAGCCCGGGCAGCCAGAACCACGCAGCCGCTCGAGCAGTTCTCCCCCTTCCCTGAGAAGGGTGGGGAGAAAAGGAAGGAAAAGGGGAAAAAAACCCTCGTGGGTTGAGACGGTTTAATAGAACAATAACAGAAAAGGAAAATAATAATGACACAACTCACTCTCACCGCCCAGTGAACTGGCACCTTCCCCATGCCAACCCCCATTTATGCACCAAGCACACCGTCTACGGTCCAGAATATTCCACTGGCCATTCCCTTGTTCTGTCTATTCCCTTGTCAGCTTCCATGGGAAGATGAAGAGAGTCCTTGAAAAGGATAAACATCACCTATCAACAACTAAACCAACATGTATTGTTGCCATTCCTTTCAGGGCAATTACTAGAAAGGAAATTGACTCTTTCCTGCCTGGGCTGCATTCAGGCTGGGGCTGCACCAGCAGCTTGTCATGAGAGCAGATGGTAAATGATTGTAAAGTTTCGGGGCTGGGTTTCCCCTTTCAGAGAGCTTTGCCATGCCCACCAAGAACAGCAGCACATCTTTCCTGAGAGCCAGCTGGTTTGGAGGCCTGGGTGTGAGCTGGCACTCTGTGCCATGCCACCACCTCTGCCTCAGGGGAACCCGTCCTGTAGCATGGCTGCCCCTGGCAGCACCCGTCCTGCTGCTGTCGGTGCTTGGCGGGGTGGCAGGACCCCAGAGACAGCAGGAGCTGCAACAGCCAGGTCCTGCAGGCGCCACTGGTGGGGATCCCTCGAAGAAGTCGCTCTGCATGCTGACTGCCACTCTTGCACAGGACAGAAGTCCCCAAGCCCGAGCGCTGGCTGCAGGAGGGAAAGGCTCCCAGCCTTTCGAGCTGCTGGATCAGCGCCCCGGGGAAGCAGGGTCTGTGGGTGCCTGGACCGCCTTGCCTGCATCTGGGCATCCCGCAGGGTAGGGGCAGCGGCCTGGCTGGGATCCTGATGGGAACATTTAAGGGTGGGAGAGGGGAAACGTGGGTTGCATCACAGAGTGGGAGATCGGACCTTTCCATAGGTCTTTTGGAGATCAGTAACGCCACAGGACTTGGTGTGGAGACTGCAAATCCCAAGAAATGGAGCGCTGGTGGATGGCAGAGGAGAACTTCCTGCTGTGTTACAGCTTGCAGATGTCTGCATTCAGAGCACGCCTGCCACCGATGTACCTGCCTGCTCTGCTCCTGTGAGCTGGCAGGGGACTGAAGTTTGCAAGAGTCCTGCAGGGCTTTTAAAAGATTTTTTAAACCTAAGATGATGTTTTAATAAAAGCTGGCTGGATTCTTACAGATGTCAACGCGCTGGTGCCTCACAAGAGTAGAGCAGGCAAATGTAAGGATGGAACAAACAGTTTGGGTGCATCCCTCTGTCTGTCATTCACACATGTCTGTGTGTGTGTGTGCACATACGTGTGTGTGTCTGCAAGTGTGCATGCCAATACGGAGGGCAAAGCAGCCCTTGGTTCCAGGGGCACCCTGGTGTGGACAAGGTATACATGCACGCACATGTATATGTGTATATACATTTCAATACATTTATTTGTGTTCCTTTAGACTTTTTTTCAAATTCCTTGCAACATCAGGGTATTATCTGCAAGCCCTGCTGTCTTCTCCAGAACCGGTGGAGGGGCTACTACCAAATACTGCAAACTATGACACTGTGTCCATCACCACAGCGATAATTTCATGCCTTTGAACAAGAAGTACCGCTGTTATGCTATAATGTGTAATGCTATATGATATCATCACCAGTCAGCCAAGGACCTGGTAATCTAAGTAAGCAAGGTGGAGTGGGAGCTACGTTAACCAGCTTTTAGACATGGCTTTGTGCCATTTTTGTTACTAAAGTTGGGTTGGTGATGGCCTGTAACACTTTTGTTGGGAGATGGTGGGTTGGGTTTCCGGACCAGCATACAGGGTGATGGGTCCTCCCAGATTTGGTTTTGCTGTGATCACCCAACCTGGTTCCTGACCAGAGCTGTTTTCTGATCTCTGGGCTCTTTCACTTCTGTCTTCTGTGGCATCATTTAGGCACTTCTGTCTCTGCTGGCCGAGGAGGCACAGCGGAGCCATGATTATACATGCTACGGGGACCCAACCAGTGTCTCTACGCAGTTTATGTCTACTCCAAAGCCAGAGTGAGAAGGTGCCAGCCAAGAGGAACAAGCCACCCAACTTGCAGCTCCAGGAACAGCATTCATCTTCCAAAGGTCCCTCTGCTCAGCTGCTTGAGGAGACACTACAGAGCAGCCCTGTTCTGACACACCACAGCAAGGGTCTAGGCTGAACTGGTGGTCTAAGTTTCATTGACGGAGCAGGATTGCCACCTCTAGCCGGCAATTGACGCTACAGGTATTGGGTAGTGTTTTAGGATGGGAGTTTCCACTTCAGAGCTTCGAGGGACTAGTTTGGGAGGTTTCCATTGGCAGAGTAAAGCCTCTACCAGTACTAAACAGACTTTTCTTGTTAATAGCCAGATTTAAATTTGCNGGGGTAGGGGTAGGAAGAAAACAACACAAAAACAAGATATGAGCTTGTATAGGCAGGTGGGGTAAAACAGGTGTATTATCTCTGGGAATGAGCACAGAGCCATACCAGTAAAGAAAACACATCTGTGGATGTAGGGAAAGTGGAGTTTAACGTCCCAGAATATCTAGCCAGGGTTCCTTCTGCTGCTCCACAGCAGATGCTCTACAGGCTTGTGCCACACGGGAGATGGGGATGGATTGCAGCACAGACACCAGGCGGGTTTTGAGTTTAAAAAGAGGACGTTCCGCAGGCACAGGCTGTGACTCTGGTCTGGCAGCTTCGACGTGGCCATGGGACAGAGCCTGGTCCACGGTGCTGGACCTGCTGGGAAAACAAAGGGTCTGTTGGCTGTGGGGCTTCTTCCCTGTTATTGCCCTGGGAGATAAGAGCCTTTGTTATCTGATGGAACCTTTAACAAGAGGGCTGGAGAGAGCAGAGTGCAGAACCCTCTGATCTTAATGGGAGTTTTATAGCAAACGCAGAGGACAGGGACTTACAGCACTTTGCCACAAATCAGCTGTGCTATATAAGGTATCGCCTCATGTAATGATACTGTACTCTGCTGGTGGGATTTTCCTTTATCATGAGCATGTCTGCTCCCACCGTCAGTACGTTGTCAGATTATACCAGCAGAATCCATTTTATTTTTTAATAATTGCTTGAAGTTTATTTTATTTTACTGAGCTGGGTTATCATTAGAGCTGACATCTTATCTCCCTCCCTGATCATGTAAGGATTTGCGTCAGGAGTATATGCTCTCCAGCGTGACATCTCCGTGGTAATCTTGCAGCGCAGTGGCTGCAAGGGTTCTCCTTTCACCTTCCCGCTGCCCTCCCTGCTCGTCCCTGTGAGCACTGGTATTGCTCATTCGGGAGCTGCTGGTGTCTTGTGTTGGGCAGCCAGCACACCACGCGCAGTGGCAACATCTGAACGCTGCCCAGTTCCTCCAGTGGCACCAGTACAAGCAAAGCGGAGACCCTCATGGAGGATTTATTTACAAAACAAAACACACAATCCTGGCAAAACTGGTTTTACTGATGCACTTAAATGGACAGAGCACCTATAAACTGTCTCCTTCGTTGTCTGGCTTCAGATTCAAAGTCCTAACTATAAATGTGCAGAAATCCTTCCCTCGTGTGCCTTGGCTTGTCACCACCTTCCTGGGCCACCGGCTCCAGCCACAGGGCTCTCTGGGAGCTGCTCAGTAAACGCACCCTGTGCATGGTCTACGATGTCTCAGAAAATCACTGCTCAGTGGCAAGAGCTTGTGACAAGCTGATCCAGGCAGGGACAAGGGAACGTATGCTTCCCTGCATGCAGCTGGCAGCCAGCTCCAGTGGGACAAACACAGCCTCTCCTGCCAGACCTGACGATATTTTGCTCACAGACTCAGCCCTGCGCCTCTGGATCACGTCACTCGTGTAGTTTGGTGGCAAAATCCTTTTGCATCATATGAGCTGGTGGCAGCCCAGCTGTACGTGCCTGTTTGCTTCACAGGCCACAGCCCACTGGGGCGAGACACTCGCTGGCTCTTAGAAAGGCCATGCCTCCTCGGTCCCTCCGGAGGCAAGGTTGCTGTCAGTGCTGTGCTCTTGCACTGCATCGTACTGGTGTCCTCTGTGGCAGGGTGCAACTCGGAGCCACAGGGTCCCTGTGGCTGGAGGCACCTCCGGAGGTCACCTTGTCCAACCCACTGCTCAAAGCAGAGTCACCTAGAGCCGGCTGCCCAGGGCTGTGTCCAGCTGGAATTGGGGTATATCTCCATGGATGGAGGCTCCACGACCTCTTCAGGCAGCCGGTTACAGTGTTCTGTGACCCTCAGAGTGAAGAAGCATTTTTCTTCTGTTTCAGTGGAATTTCCTGTGTCTCAGTGTGTGCCCATCGCCCTGCCGCTGGGCACTGCTGAGAAGAGCCTGGCTCCCGCATCTCCATTCCCCCACCATGTGTTTATACACAGGGATAGGTCCCCTGAGCCTTCTCTTTCCTCAGCTCCTGCACTGGTCAAAACTGAGTTGTCAGGCTGGGCACAAATGGGATTGCACTTGAGACAGCTCCTGACACCCACAGTGTCCTCCTCTGGATCCCCTGCCTCAAGCGCTGCTCAGAGCCGCGGGTCCTGGCATCATGGGATTGTGCGCTTTATTTTAAAAACACAGGAGTTTTGTGAGCAGAGGAACAAATGGAGCTTGATTCCCCGTGAGTCTCTGCCTTGTGGATGACCGCATTCAGTGTCGAAGGAGGTGCATGTCTCACTGAAGTGTTCCCTGGGGATGAGGACGGAGTGGGTGAAGGCACTGATCAGGTGTCTCGTAAGACTCGAGTGTGCAACGCAGCCCTCCCCTCCACGGGGTGCTGTCAAGGTCCTGGCCTCTACCCATCCACCTCTCACCCTGAAGGCTGTAGAAATGTGTCTCACATCTCCAGACACAGAGTGCAAATCAAAGTGGTCCAACGTTTCCAAGCCCTTGCGTTTTTTGAGTCAGCAAGTTGGGGGCAGAGGGGAGGAGAGAGCACCCGACGCCGTTTCTTTGAGTAGGGGGAGCGCAGTCATGGCACCTCACCTCCCAGTGCAGGGGTGTCAGGAGTGTCTGCGACACATCCCCTCCCTCCTTGCAGGGATGAGGGTTGTGACATCTGGGTCTTGTCTGTCCACCTCTGTTGGCTCTGCCCAAATGTGGGCGAAACCTCTGTCCACTTTCACCCCAGCCTGGCAGCACTCCCACTGGGCGCAGGAGGGAGACCAGGGCCAGGGTCCCTGCGAGGGAAAGGGGGATGCCTGCCTGCAGCCGCTGCTGGTGCTGCCAGTGCTGCCGGCGCTGCCAGCCTGCCCATTGGAGCAGCACCCAGTCACCCAGAGCACCAGCCAGCTCCTGCTCAGCCAGCACTTGTGGACATAGGAGGAAACTGGGAATGCTGCGGGGGAACTGGAGGGACTGGGGCAGGGCCATGAAGTCTGGGGTAAGGTATGGGGGTTTCATGGGGGCAGCTGCTGGGAGGTGGAAAATCACCAGGAAATCAGGCAGGAGACTGTGCTGCGTACCCAGAGAGGCATCCAGCGGCCCTGACGCTGCAGGGACCGAAGCAGTTTGAAGCCATTGCTGAGTGGACAGACCTGTTTGTCATTCCAGCTCAGCAGCTGCACTGGCTCTCTTCATCCACTCCTAAGGCTGGCCTGCGCCAGCTGCTTCAGACCTTTCAGAGCACGGGCATCAGTAAGCCACCCCAAGAAATAACCCGTATTAATTAACATCCTTTGCAAAACATGGCAGTGACTATTTCTAAGCATGAACGTGACCCCTTCGTTGCCTGGCTTGAGGGCACGCCATGCAGAGAAGGAGCTATTTCATTTCCTTGGTTTTACACTGGATACTGTTCAACCTAACATACACACATGCAGGTAATTTACATTTAGTATTTTCTGTATTTCCTCTAATTCCCTTCTTTTGGTGAAATGCCAGCCTGTGCTGCCTCCTCGCAGCCCCCCCGGCCAGCTCTCTGCCCTTTGTGCATGCTGTGAAGGTGGACGTGTCAGGCAGTGTCAGGCTTAGCCATGGCATCTTCAGCTGTCGCAGCATTCACATCCCTCCTTTTCCTTCTGAACCATTTTCCAGCTGCATTTGAGGCGTCGCCTCCTCGGCCACAGCAGGCCACTAACATGGGTGGCTGTGGGGAGGCCAGCACACCGTCCTGCTGCTGCTGCCCGCTCCTCACAGCTTTGCGCCCGCCGCTCTCCTCCACCACCCACCTGCCTTTGCTGCTCCTTCTAAAACGCTGCAGTGACCTGACCTGGGGATGCCTTGTAGCCCTTCCTTGCTCTGCCATGCTTTGATTCACCCTGGAGTTTCAGATTGTTAAAGTAATTAATGAGTCTTTCATGCCTGACTCAGCACCTTTCCTGTTATCCGGACACCCTGGTGAAAACTGAGCTGTAAATTCTGTTTTTGCCATCTGGTTTGCTGTAGACAGACCTGCAGACCATTTCACCCCTGGAAAACCCTGCAGAGCTCTGCAAAGCCTTTCTGGAAGCTGAAATGAGAGAGATGAATGGACGCCACATCTTCCTCCACTTTCTGGCTGGTGGCTGGGCTGCCCCCGGAGGAGCAGGGACAGCGGGTGCCTTCCAGCCCAGTCCGGGGACAGCTTTGCTTTCCTCCTGTGCAAACTTGCAGGGGTTTGGCTTAGCAGCACGTCGATGCAATCACAGCTGGGAAAACCTTGCCATGGGATTAGCCTCCCCGAACACTGTTTTCACATTTACCCTGTGTGAAGCTGTCTGATTCCCAACACTTTTACTTCTTGTTGCCAGTGGGCTCAGTGCAGAGAGCCAGGTGGCCGTCTTGAGCCAGGAGGCAGCCACAGCAGATGTGTCCGAGCTCTGCCCCTGCCTCTGCTAGCCACGGGCCATCACCAGCAGGGCTGTGGAGCTGCTGTGAGCTGAGCAACCGCTGCTGCCAGTGCCCCTGCAGCGTGTGCTCCCCCGGAAGAGGTGGAAATGTCACCCTCTTGGGTACAGCTGGGGTTTGAAGGGAATTTTAGGAGTGCTTGTCAGGGCAGGACAAAAACAACCACTGGCTTTCACTATGTGAAGGTGACGTCCTTTGAAGTACAAGTCACCCCTGACAAAGGCTGTGGCTCTGCAGGTGATACAGGAGTGTGGAGGGTCCTTGTGAAAAACCAGCAGTATGGCTGGGTGTCTGTCAGTTCGTCCATCCCATCCCATCCTGGCCATGCATTGTGGGTTTCAAGGTGCGATAGCTCTCCAGGAAGCGCTGGGGGTGAGAACCAATTTCCCAGGGGTTTACGTCAGCCTAGACTGGAAAAGCGCGTGCCCAGAGGGCTGGCGGTGGGACTGAATACAGCCAGACTTACACCCACCAAATTCATTGGTTGCTTCTCAGAGCAAAGCCTATTTGTTGGGATCCAGCTGGTTAATTAATAACTCTGCTATGGGGCATGGCTGCGTTCCCACTCCAGGATGTGCCGTACGTCCCTGGGGTCAAAGCCAGGCACCAGCAGTGGTGCTGGCTCCTGGGAGGAGCGGGGGGACCTGTGCACCTGAGCAGTGTGCCCTGTGGGTCCGTGCCCTGCGGGTCCATGCTGGTGGCTCTGCGTGCCCCTCGCCAGCGGGGAGCGGGGCTGGGCGTCTTTCCTGCCCAGAGCCCCTCGGCAGCCCCTGCCTTGTGCCGTGGGGAAAGGGTCTGGATGTGCTCTGCTCGCTGTGCACTGCTCACCTCCTCTTCAGCTCCCCGGGGGTAAATGTGGCCGTGTCCCTCTGCAGTGGTGCTAACTGCACTTGGGGCTGTGTTTCTGACATTGCAAGAGTGAAGCTGGCCTGGCGGTGGTTTGCAGCCCCCATTGAGGTCTATTCCCGACAAAATGGGTAATCTCCTGCTGCAAGGGGCCCCCCAGAACCAGAACCAGCCAGCCCGGCAGCATTATGCTGCATCCCCAGGAGACCAGGACCTCGTCAGTCGGCCTCATCGCTGCTCCCGCAGCCACTGACTGTCCCAGCGCAAGGCACTTTCCTTGTCCCATGAAGCTTCTGAGCCCCGCGCTGCTGCCCCGCAGAGTCCTCCATCAGCAGGGCTGGTGGCCTCCTGCCACCCCGGCCAGGGCTGCGTCTCCTCCAGCAGCAGATGCACAGCCCTAGGGTCCTGGACACTCACGTTGGGAGTTCTGGGCAGGACTGGGGTCACCAGTGCCCCCTTGCTCCATGTGGCAGCTGTGGAGGTGGGATGGCGGGAGAGGACCCAATACTCACAAGCCTGTGGTTTAATTTGCTGAGAAAGTGCTGCTGGCCCCATTATCTCATAAATGCCAGGTTGTCGGGTAGGGTGAGGGCTTGGCAAAGCTGCCTGGAGGTGTCACGGTTTTGCAAGGGCAGTGAAGAGTGGACATGGAGACAAGGACCCACTGGGAGAAGGGGCTTTTTCCTCCATCGGTCATTCTTCCTGTCATTGCCAGCATCGCTGGTGACAGGAAGATTTTGATCCACGGCTTCGTGCTGTGATTCCACGGGCCCTCCTGAGGCACCAGCACTCGTCTCTCCTTCCCTGCATGCCATGGCTCCAAGCCCTCCAAGCTCTGTGCTGCCCCTCGGGCTCCACATGCCTGGAGGGACTGCCCCGTCCTGTAGGGAATGGAGCCTCGGGGTCGTCCCTCTGAATGCACTCAGTTCCCACCCCTCACCTCCCCAGGATCTCCAGGGTCCCGCCTTGGACAGAGGGACCCAAGGTGATCGTGGGAGAATATCGCCCATCCCGCTGGGGCCTGAGCCAGCAGGAGCCCGGCTTCCCGCATCCTGTCCCAGTGTGAGCGTCCTTCCATTGCTGCTCTTGCTTGTCTTGCTGTACCCATGTCCCTGCATCCCTCACTGTGCCCACATCCCTTCTTGCCTCACTGTGCCCATGTCCCCGCGTCCCTCACTGTGCCCGCAGCAGAGGCGACTCCTCTCCTTCGTGCTGTTTGCAGGGCCAGGGGTTTTGCAGGTGGGCTGCAATGTGCAAGGCACTGCCGTTTGAGGCTCCATGATGTTCAAAAGTCTATTAGCCAGATGAAAGTCTGTCTTTACTGGAGGGTGATGTGTACTTAGGCTGTTATACTATTACCACAAGATTATTCTTAAAGCATTTCCTGAGGTTTCCTGTAGGGAGGAAAAGCATATCATCTCCATTAGGGATTTCAACCACACCAGTTTCTGTAATCCTTCTTAAGGGATAGCTAGGATTTTGTATTTACAAGCAACCAAAACCTTTGGACGATGCTGTTCTAAGGAGCAATATTTTAATTTTCCTTTCTTAGACAACTGCCACCTTTAAAAGGAGGCTCAAAGTTCTACCTGGCGAGAATTCACTGCAGATGGATCAAACTGGGCACTAGTTGCCTTCGTGCGTTGGCCTGGCCGCCCTGGGCCGCCGTGCTGGGTCTCTGCCGGCGGGGGGCTGGAGGAGCGGCCACATGGCCCCGGAGCCGGAGCAGGTCCCGGGGCTTCCCCACGCATCTCCTGCCCTGCATTCCCATTGCCAGGTCCAATGGCCAAGCCCAGACCACTGCTGGCTGCTTCCCTGCTGGGCTGGCCAGGAGAGGCGGCGGAGATGGGGCTTCTGGATTTTCACAGCAGGCAGCCGTTTCTGGGGGGAGTGGGGAGACTCCTCGCAGGGGTGTGACCGGGCAGCACCTGGTGCGGCCCAGAGGGAGCGGGGAGAGGAATGAGCTCCGGTGCTGCACGAGCAGCCATCGCACACAGGTGTGGGCAGCACCGTCTTCCTGAGCTGCTGGGCCAGTGGTCACGCTGGCCAGCCCAGCAAGAGCGAGGGGTGTCCGGCTGGCATCATGGGCTCTGCCCACCACGGCCCCCCCCGGCCCCGCGCCTGCCCGGTGTGCAGGGAGGGCACTGGCCACCCGGACTCACAGCCTGGCAGCTCATCCCTCCCCAGAGCTCTCCTCTGCTCGCCCCATTCACTTCCCTGACCGAAAGCTGCTGGCTGAGGCTGAGGTCAGGTTAGTCAACCTGGGACCATGGTTCCCTAGAAGAGGGAAGGCTCGTTAATCCCCAGACTCCTCCTGAACAGGCTGCAATGTCGCTGCACCATTTTTTGTCAGACTTTGTCCCATCCCCCACTCTTACCAGATGAACTTCCATCCCGGGCAACGACGCTGGATTTGCACTGCGGCCGTCAATTTCCAGAGATGTAACTGGAAGGCTGCTGGAGGAAACTCCTCTGGGGGAGGCCTGGCACCTGCATTTTACTGTTGCCATTACACGCAGACCCAGAAGGCAGCCTGCGGTTGCATTGTGTGATGCCACGTGTGGAGAAATGGGCAGCCGGCACTGCCCGATCCTGGCTCAGCCCCCGCATTGCCGGGCCTCTCCCAGCGCTTCAGCCCCTGCTGTGGAGCAGCAGCCAGGGGCTTGGCAGCCCTGTCCCGGGCTCCCCGTCCCGCCGGGATATGGGGAGGGGGGTCCAGCCCATATTCCTCACAAACAGCCCCGCTGGGCACTGGGAACGGCGGCCCAAGTGGGAGCGAAACCCTCTAAACAGGGACAAAGTAAGTGGCTGGTGTCGGCATTATGACGAGGCGCTGTTTGCCGTGCATCACTGCCAATTGCCGGAACAAGCCTTCCTCCTCTTAGTGGTCTTTCAATAAAAATATAGCGGCGTGCTCAGGGTAACTACCTGCGGCAGGGTGAGGGGGAGAGGGACTAAACGCAGCAAAAGAAAGCAGGCTACAGTTAACAATGGAGCATTTAGAGAAAAGAGAAAAAAGGCAGGCAGATGGCATGAATATTAGTGCATGAAAATGACTAACACTCTGAGAATTTCCCAGTGTACTTCTGACTGGTTTGGGCTTGCTTTTATAATTAATTTATGGAAAGCACCTAAATTGGGAATAAACACAATCTCGCAAATCCCTTCTAATCTCTGCCTGTATTTTTGAAACGATACCCTGAAGGTATAGTTTCTTACAATGATTAAACTGTTTTCCTTTTAAGAATTAAAAGGGACTTTTTTCATGCGATTGTGCAGAGCATTAGTGGTCAGGACCGAACTCAGAACTGTTTTAGATGCAATCTATTGTTGGAAATGCCCAGATGGGGGCATTTCCCCACCAGAACTCTGGATGCTAAATCTGCCAATATTTTAATTTTGGATTCATGTATTTTAACGCAAAATATGACCCGGTGTGCTGTCAGACACCTAATGACTCAGAAGCATTCTGCCATTAGCATAAATTTGGAAACTTCCTTTAAAATAAAAGTATAAATGTATTTTTCATTAAGTTACTGCTTCTCTCCAACAATAAAAGCAGAACGCCCTCCCTGGGGCAGGATGCGCAGAAAGCGCTTGGGGAGTGTCTGGCAAATGGGGGACCCAGAGTGCGCCGGCGGATCCTGGTCTCTGGGTGCGCACGCGAGCAAGAGGTTCAGTGCCGCTCTGCACTGAGGAGAAGCCTGGAGAGACACTGCTTTGCTCCACAGACCCGTACTGTGGTTCCTGCTGGTCCTCACAGGGGTCCTGCCTGTGTCCCCTGCAGAGGGGAGAAGCAGCAGGGTAGAAGCAGCAAGGGGCGGATGAGCGCAGCAGCGCCCTGGCATGTGTTCCACTGGCTCCAGGGTGATCATGGTCCCCCAGGACAGCTATGCGCAGCTTGTCACCTGGGGAGGTGCATGGCCGTGGAGCTGCCAGAGCACCCCAGGCTCCAGAGGGCACGCGTGTGGTGCAGAGGGAGGGCTGGGGGGGGCCGGCTGGCAGGAGGCGTCATCGTCATCCCCCTCTCCCTTTGAGCCCGCGCACTGGCAGGAGGAGACCCCATGTGTGTGGAGACCCAGCCAGAGGCACCGGAGTCAAGAGGACGGGCACCGCCTGTTGCCGCGGTGGCTCTGATGGCACAGCTCACCGTTCCTCATGCCGATGTGCAGGGCGGTCCCTGGGCCTTTCCTATGTGCTGCCGCATGCCGAGGCTTTGCTGCACCTCTGCAGTGGCAGGTCAGTGGCTCTGGGCTGAGCCAGGAGACCCTGGCCCTTGAGATCCGCTGTGGTGGGCGCAGGGGCAGTGCTGGCCTGGGGAGACCATAGAGATTTCGGTGGTTTTCATGGCCATGGGGCTGCACTTGGAGAGGGGTCTGGTAGTGAGGACATGAGGGTGCGGGAAGGAAACGGGGTTTTTATTACATGGCTTATCATGTTTCAACATGGAAATCAAGGTAAGAATTACCCAGGGCACAACCTGTCCCTTTGATTTGGCCTTTGCAGCTCAGTCATGCATAGGAGAAGCCTTTTCCTTGTTCCCTCCAGCAGCATCTTCTTGTAATGGCTAATGGGAAAATATCACGGCAGCAAAAAATTCTCTCACCCTCATAAACACAGTGACAAGGCTAAGTGATCCGTCTGCAGCGCAAGCAGGGCGTTTGGGCTGCATGTCTCAGATGAATGCTTCCCATTTTGCAGGCTGTTTGCATGTGCTTTATGAGCTCCGGCAGTAATTCAGGCAACTGCCAGACAGATGACGAGAGAGGAGATGGGCAGAGGACGCGGTGACGCTAGCTGCCGCCTGTGCTGCTGCTGGCACGTGGCTGGGACCTCTCACAGCCCGGGGGTGGCCACCAGCCTGGCTGGGAGGGACAGCTTTGGTGCAGCCCGTGAGGTTGCCCACACTAGAGCGCCTCATGTCCCCTCGTGGTGTGGCTGCCCATGGCGCTGCCGGGTGTCACTGGGGGCTGTGGCTTCGCCGTGCCAGAGCTGGGGCCAGGAGCTGGGTTGGTTTTTGCGAAGTCCACAACAGGGTATTTACTCTTCTGCTGTGGCCACTTGTTTGATCGCAACCTTCTCAGGGGTCCACAGACTCTGTTTTGTTCAACAGTTCTCTCCTACGTGTAGGATTGCTAGGTTTTAACATAGTTCTGTTCTTTAGGGATAAAGAAGAGAGAGTGAGAAAGATTGAATGTGATCTTTGTGTTCAGAATATTACTGCAGTAATTAAAATGCTTGGGAAGGTGTTCCGTTCCCAAAAGTAATAAACAGTTTTGAATGTTTTGCCCCATTAATTGCATATTAGTTAAACACGTATTTTTTATAACATGCGTATTCACTCACCTGCTTACTCTGACAGTTAAATGCATGTTTAAATATGCATTATACCCTTTAATGCATAGTAATTTTTTGGTAGAGAGCAAAGGCTCTTTCTGAGGAATCCCTTTCAAGGGAGTAGATGTTTGTCTTGTGGGGTCTCACGTTGGCTCTGGGAGGTGAAACGCCTCAGGTCTGCTGAGTTCACGGGGCACGGCGGGGCTGCTTGTGTCGCCCTGCGCAACCCTGCGCACCCAGCGTGCCGCCGGCACTGACATGGTGCCTGCAGGCTTGTCCCTGCGGCCAGCAGCCTCCTCCCTGCGGTGGCCGCTTCACCCTCCTGGGTCTGGGACAGGCGCTCACAGAGAAACACCCTGGCTTTTGTGAAGGGTCGGGCTTTGGGGGTGAAGGGGAAGGACTGGTGGCCATGCTCCGGTCCCCCAGGTGACCTGGCATGGCCTGGGGCGGGTGACAGACCTCTGCCGGCACTGCAGCATCGGGTGGCAGCTCCATTCCTGGGGACCTCGTGCACTTTCTGTGACAGAAGTGTCAGCTGGGAAGGGTCCAGAGAGCTCACTCGGACTCCTTTTTCTCCTCCAGATCTCAGCAAAAGATGCTCTAGCTTTGGATGCCCAAATTCAGTGAAGGTTCCAGATCTGGTGACAAGCTTGCCAAGGGGGCAGCTCCTGCTAATTTTAGGTGTGTGCTTCATGTTGTCAGATTTTGTGGGAAACATTGGTTGCATCCTTTCGATGGCCGCAGTTGACTGGTGCGCGGAGTCAGGAGCTGCCCTGGAGCTGCTGGACAATGTTCAGCAAAAGCTGAGACCTGCCCGTGCAACGGGAGCAGGATCACCAGTGCCCGGGATGGCACAGGCCATTCCGGTGGTTGCCATCACCGCTCAGGATTACCTGGCTTTGCTTTTGGACAGTAAAACACAACAGCAAGGGCTCAGCAGAGTCACCATGTGCTATGGGAGTGAAAACAGCTTTTGTTAGGTCATTTGCTAACTGAGGGGTCTCTGTATGTCTGAAAGCTCATCTGCCTTCCTCCAGTACACCCAGGTGTCGTCTCCTGTGGCAGGACCCTGATCTACACCTCTGCTGGGTGGGAGGCAGGTGAGCAGCTTCCACCGCCTCCCCGACCCCTCTGCAGGCGTCGTGCTGCAGACCGTTTCCCTCCTGCCAGCTCCCTCCTGCTGCTGCTTCCAGCCGTTTCCTGCTGCGCTGGCTGCCTGGGAAGGTCCTGCCGGGAGGGTCCTGCCCTGGGGAGCGGCACTGAGCCCTGTGCAGCCTCCGCATCCCAAGCAGGGCCAGCAGCGCGGCTGCAGCAGAGCAGGGGCAAAGCCAAGCTGCTCCCTGGACTGACCATGCCTCGCCCCCCGTCTTGGGCCGCCCTGGCTGCAGCGAGCCACCTCCACAGCGTGATGGGGCAGCCAACACGGACACACCACCCTCTGCAGCTGCTGCACCTCGCCCTCCTGGGAGCTACCAGAGCCCCGGGGCAGCGGCAGGAGGGCTCTGCGTCTCCCCCACCAGAGCTGGGTGCTCTGGGATGTTTTTGGTGGCACCACGGGCTCAGGAGTGGAGCTGTGTGGGGTGACACATATGCTACTGTTCCTCCAGGGGAGACCCAGACCTCAGAGTGCTGCTGCTGTGATCACCTCCTCCCTGGCAGTGCCGCCCTCCATCCAGGAGGCTCCCGGCTGTTTCACAAGCCCAGTGGCCCCATGGCCCCGTGCCGCAGCCGTGCCCTGCCGGTGCTCTTCTCCAGCCCTGACACCCTTCCCACAGCATTTTGCTTTTGAGAGAGCAAGTCTGCGAGAAAGGTGATCCGTGTCCTTGGCCTGGTGTGGTCCTGGACCAGCTTCCGTGGGCCAGAAAGGGTGGGCGTCTCAGCCCCGTGCACAGGGTTCCTGCACTGCCCATGTCCTTGCTGTGCCGTTGGTCTCGTGTGGCACCATGCTGCGAGCAGCAGCCGAGGGCGCAGCGTGGCACCAGGCCTGTTCCCGAGCAGCCGTCCCACGGCAGTGCCCCCTGCCCGGGAGCTGCATCTGGCCCTGCTGGCATCACCGCTCGGATGTGGCCGTGTTTCCAGCCATGGGTCCGGCTGCACTCTTCTTAGGAACAATGCACTCCTACTGTATGGTACCAGATTGTACATCAAAACTATTATTTCCAACATCTCTGGCTTAATTGTAAAACTATAATACAAATGACATTGGGGGTTTGCTGGAGTTAAATTTTAATAGCAAGCCAGCGCCCTTTTAATGACATTTTATACATTTAAATTGGGCATGATCCCTTTGGGAACAGTAATTTTATTCATGGAGATTATGTCTAATTTGAATATAAAAACACCACTAAAAAGATATTGGATTTGCTATTTTTCACTTGCAGGAGCTCCGGAGTCCAATCTTCCCAACTGACTGGGCTTTGGTGGATTAAAAAAAAACAACAAAACCCCCCCAACTTACATCCAGCAAAGCGCAGCGTAGAAATCTGTGTGTGTACAAACTGCCGCCAGCGCAGCCCGGCTCCCCACGCCCTGCAGCCAGCCCTCCCCTGCGGCCGTGGCCACTGCCTGCCCCTGGCTGTGGCTCTGGGCATGGCGGGACGGGGGAGAGGAAGCCGGGACAAGCCGTGACTGTGGCCGGAGGGTCACATCTCTGGAGCAGCTCCGCCGAGGTGGCTGCCCCAGCCCCGGTGCATCCGCGCTGGGCGTCTGCTGGGATGGGACTGCGGCTGGAGCTGGCCAGAGCCTCTGAATTGCAGCACCAAATTCCTGTGACTTCTGTCAAATTGACTGGTTGGGGCAGGTCCTCGCCCCACTGAGGGCAGGACAGGGCCCATCTGGCTCCATACTTCGGTGGCATCAGTGCCACTTGTCTTTTCTCATGATGGCGAGGTAAAAATGGACGACCGACAGGCAAAGCTTCTCGGGGGGATGTCGCTCACCCACCCGCACTCACTGCCCGCTGCGTATCAGCCCCTCGGTGGCCCATGGACTCTGGCACACAACCAGCGCCAGGGTGCACAGGGGCACCGGGATGGCTCCTGCAGCGGGGAGGATGCTGAGTGGAGAGGTGCCACCTTCGTAAGAAACGTGCTCGAGTCCTCTCCGCCGAGGCGGCTGGCTGGGGGAATTGGGGCCATTTTGGTGTGCACCCATTGTGGCTGAACCCTGCTGTGCCCGCTCCACGTGGTGCTGCAGGAGAAGACAGGCGGTGGCCTGGTGAGACCTGCAGATGGACAATAGCTCCGCTCCCACCTGGGGACTAGAATAAAACTGCCAGGTCTGCGAACCCCCTTGGCTCGCTGGAGAGCGGGAAGGGAGGGCGGGTGTGCTGGTGGGCCTGCGCAGAAGAAGAGGTGCTGGTGAGGACCTGGAAGGCGCACGGGTGGCTGGCTGGGCGGCCTTAAGGGGGCTGAGGTGGCCAGTTGGCTATGTATAGCCCTCCCTTGCCGCCAGCCGTACCCCTCAGCGTCACCGAGACGATAACGGTGCTGACACTGATGGGCGCCTGCACAAAGCTGCAGCCTCATTTCCGAGACAGGATAAACTGTTTGGCCTTTGGACAAGATTATTTCTGTTCAGAACAGGATTGTTATCACTTAATTGAAAATAATTATCCAATGCAAATTGGCTTCAAGTTGTCAGGGTGAGTTGAGAAGACGGTGCGTTTCCGAGCTGTCCTGAAGAGAGCTGAGCGCGGTGGCAGGGTGAGAGGCTGGGACTGTCCGCAGGGCCGGGGGAGGACACTCTGGGGATGGGCATTCTCTGCAGCCCCACAAGGAAAATGGGGGGGCTCGTCCCACCCATCTGGTCCTCACACGCACAGGGGCTCTCCAGTTTGCCTTTCCAAAGCTCGGAGAAGCTTTGACTCTCGCCCCAGAGCGGGAAGCATCAGCCCATCGGCAGGTGGCCCCGGCCAGCACCACCCTGCTCCCGTCTCTGGCCTCAGCTGCAGCCGGCAGCCAGCATGGCTGCAAAGGAGACGAGATGCCACTTTGGCCCGGGGCTGGCTCCAAGTGACACACCAGCATCAACCCGCTGGGCACCACAGGAGCCGGACACATCGTTTGGTGAGGGGGTGCTGGGGGAGCCCATGGTGCTGCCACAGCCCTCGGGAAGGTGGTGGGAGAGTTGGCACTGGAACCAGCTTCCTCGAGAGACCTCCACTCAAGTGTAACGGGAAGGTGTTAATGAACCCATACCCCGTCCTGGGGGGTCTGCACCTGAGGTTTCTCCACCTGAAGGGTGCAGCTCTCCTGCTGTCAGTCAGGATATCTGCAGTTGCGTCCAAGGGATGGAATGGAGACAGCTGGTGCCATAGAGGGGCTGGGCCACAGCCGGGACATGGAAACCTTCCTTCTGGTGCTCCAACCCAAGGGGCCACTTAAGCCTCAGCTGGCTTTATGCCTCTTCTGCTGAAGCTGTTCTTGCTACACACAAGCAGACCATCATTCAAAACGTCACTTGCATCAGCATGTTCTTGCCAGAAAACTTCTAAGGAGAACCAGAGGTGCCTACGTGTCTCTGGGAGATTCCTCCCACCCCAGCCCCCCCAAAACTGCTGAACCTTCCACTTTTGGGGTCCCTGTGGCCACCCTGGTCTGCAGGATCCATGGGCCACAGTCAGCCAGGGGATCTGGCAGGGAAGACCCTGCCTGGTGGAGATCATCACCTGGGGACTTGTCCTGCCCTGGGTGAACATGGGTGTGTGGCCGCTTTTGTTGCGATGCAGCGGTGCTCTCCGTGTCTGCCTACCACAGGGACAGCCATCGGGGACAGCCGGAGCCCAGGGAAAGGCGCAGGGACTCTGTTGTCTGAGGCCATCTGCGCCAGTGGGGATGAGCCCTCCGTGGTGACCAGAGCCCGGTTCTTTGGCTTCCCCTTCAAATCCCCTTCAGGATCACCCCACCTCGTCAGCTTCCTGCTCCCTTTCCTGGTCCCACTTCTCACTTACGGAGGTGCCAGCAGGCACCCCCCGGTGCAGGGGTGGCCAGCAGAGGATGCCGCGGCCGAGGCACCAGCTGACCCCGGCCGGTGTCTGTGTGTCCACGACGCTGTCCTGCCAGCGAGGACCCGCACCTGCGGTCCAGGGGCTCTCTGCCGCCTTTCTGCCCGTGGTGTTTTCTCCTCTCCCTTTTCTTTTTTTTCTGCCTGAATGGGTTTGGATTAGACAAGACCATCCTGAATGTACACAACGCCTCTGCCAGTGCACAAATACACGAGAGAATACTGAGTTTCCACAACAGTTTTTATATGATTTGACCAAACTGGCACAAGGTTAATTAAAAACCCCAATGTTTAAATGCAGTTTCATCAGAAGAAGTGTAAAATGCTTCTGCAAGAATCTCTGTCAGGACTTTTCAAAGATAGTGTACTTTACCCGGCAAAGCACAATTAGACACAGTCAAATATTGTCCTGGTTAAAGACTATTAATTTTCCTTACATTTGTCATGAATTAATTTTTTCTGGCTATATCAACAGTGTTTCCTTTATAAATACAACTGGCTCCTTTACATTGAAAAATTAAATTTGCTTTGATAATGAACTGAGGTGCTAATAATCGTTTTGCAATGCAAAAAAGTGCAATTACTGGCTGCCGCGCCACAGTCAGCTGTAACTGTCTGAAAGTCTGCGTTGGCACCGGCGAACACAGCGACGACAGTCGAGCTACTCGGGGTTGCAGGGACGGAACCTTGACAGGCTGAGTGCGGGGCGGTGCTGCGGGGCCGTGGGTGTGCAGCTGGCCCCCTCTGGGGCCGGGGGGCTTTGCCGCGTGTCCCAGGAGCTGGACCCTGCTCTGCCACCGTCGCCCGCCCAGGCGGCTGCAGGGCTCTTCTGTGCCGTGGGTGCTCCAGGCTCACCTCGATTCCAGCTTTGCAGCAGTGCTCCCGCACGCTGCTGCAGGTCCAGTGGCTGCTCCCTGCCATCACGCTGGTGTCCTGCCACCGCTGCCTTCACGCAGCCACCCCTGGCTCTGCCACCATCGCCTGGGAGCATGGCCAACGGCCGGGTGGCCCTTTGTGCGGCTGGGTGCTGTCAGCAGGGGCTGTGCGGCTGCTGATGTGAATTCCTGCTCCCCAAAAGGCTTGGGAAAGCTATGCCGAGGTGATGCGGCCTTCCTTCCTTCTCCAGGCTGTCCTCACTCACACCAGCAGCAAGGAGCAGAAGGGAGATGCAGCAGCCAGTTTGTGTCTCCTTGCCCCAAACTTCCGCCCAGGCGGAGGACGGGAGCAGGACTGGACGCGATAGCTCTTCAGGCCCCCGCGCTCCTCTGAGAGATTTCTGCCTGTCAGGGCACACACGGGTTGGGCACGAGTCTAAGCTCTGTCGGCTTTCTTGCACCCATGTCTAAGACAGAAAAGCAGAGGACTTCAGGTGCCAAATCGGCGTTCTAAAGATGATGAGGGATGTGATCTGCACACAACATCCACTTCAGGTAGTGCTTCCTGCCCTTAGCCGAGACAGTTTTGCTAATATATTTTAGAAGTTAAAGAAAGCTCAGAATGTATGAATGTGTGTATTTTAAAAAATATATCATTTTATAGCTTGGTGTTGACTCTGTTCTTTTGTTGAAAGTAAATCATTAAAGGAAAAATTGTAAGACAAAATGAAAAACCACCGTGCATAGAAAACCCAGCAGGAGTTCAATAGAAACCTCTTACACAAGCAAGAGGAGGAGGAGGAGGAGGATAAAGCTTTGCTTGGTCTGCTTCAGCACGTGCTGAATTTCCCATATAGTGGGATTCTTAGAGCTTATGTTCTTCCTAAGCCCCAAAGAACAGGATAAAAATGAATTTTTGCAGGACCCAGTGATTAGGAAGTCAAAACGCTGCAGACAGACTTGACGGTGATGGCAGCCCTCCTGCTCCAGCAGTGCTTTATCGAGCGCACACGCCGACGTTTCGGCAGCAGTAAAGCACAGAGCACCTCATCCATGTGGGCAGCTTCCCTCACGTTGCCCTGATGTATTTTTTGCCCGATTTAATACGTTTTGCAGAGCAAGAGATTCCCTCCTGGTGAACACCTGAGAAGGCTTGTGCCACGCCAGTGAGGAAGAGGACAGGGTTTAGCATTTCAATTCCCTGCTCAAATCATCTTCCAAACTGAGGCACACACTGGGAGCTGAACACAACCCCATTTCCACCAGGAGAAGTCCTTTTGCAGATGCTGAATCGTGCTCTTTGCACTGGTGGTAGGGTCTCGGTGGGAGCACCTGCGAGGAGCAGGTGAGGAAGGAGAAATCCCTTTGCCCAAGAAGCAAACCCAGCTCTGGAAGGGGCCAGTCTCTGGTGGGGGTTGCTGACCCGCCGGCAGAAGAATCCAGTCCTGTCTAGAAAGGGCAGTGCGAGCACGCTGCCTTGCTGATCCAGCCTGTGAAAGCCGGAGGTGATGAGGTGTCCTCATCCACCGATTCAGGGAAACTGAGTCTGGGATTGGCTTTTAAATTGATTCTCTCACAGAACAAAATCTTGGCACTTGGAAGAGCCGTCCAGCGGAGTGTGGGTGGAACAAAATCTGTTGGTAAGAGCGAGAGCGTCCCAGGATCAGACGGGCAGGCCCTGGTTCGTCAGGGCTGGGTGTGGTCCAGAGCTGCTGGGGAAGCAAAATGGCTGTAGATAAAGACAGTCAATTTTGTCCTGCTCTCTGCAGGCACCACAGCCGCGATTACACCCGCTGCTTGCTGGGATCAGCTCAACAGCTCATCTGGGACATCCTGACCCCAACTCTGCTGCCTCTAGGGGGGAGCAGGGATCCCTGCCCTCGTTGGACAAACCCACCGCAGCAAATCTGTTTCTTGCCCCATGGTGAGAAGACGGTCCCAAAACAGTGTGACTTCCACCCCTCATGCTGTGCTGTGGTGGGAGGTAACCACAGCTGCCTCCCTGCAAGGACTTAGCCTCCGGCGGCTCCTACGGCAGAGCGGCACCCTCCACCCTCCTGCCGGCTCCCGGGGCATGTGCCCGGCTCGGTGCCGTGATGCCACCCCACTCCCTCTGCCTGCCACGGCTCCTGCCCTGCTGTCACCTCTGCCAGGACGGACAACATCCACCCCCGGTGGCAAACGCAGGTGCTGGGGCCGAGCCCATGCTTCCAGGCTTGTGCGACACACTGGAGGCTGCTCAGGTCACAGCAGCCACGGTCCTGCAGGCCCGGCAGAGACCAGAGGTGGTACTGCTCTTCCCAACGGAGACCAGGGCTGCTGCCTTAAAACAGCAAAGTGTTCGTCAGACAACTCGGGTTAGGATCTCCAGAGCGGGAGGCAGCGGTGTCCTCTGAGCTGCAGTAAAGGAAGAAGGGCAAAGCCAGCGAGCTCCATTGCAAAGCACCGCAAATCAAATCCCAGTCATGCCCTGCAAATGGCTCACAGCAAGAGACTTCTTGGCAAAGAGCAAGGGCTGAAAGCTCCAAGCCTGCCGAGCCAGTGGTGCAGCTGCAGCTCCTTGCCCGGGGGAAGGAGGATGGTGTTAGGGGCGATGGGGCCATGCCTGCGCTCAGCGCCTGGCTGTGCAGCAGGTCTTGGGCATATGTGTCTGGGCTTTGGCTCCACAACAAAAAAATGGGGCGATAATCACTCCCCCTTCAGTCCACCAGCCCATACGTCCCCAACACCAGGACACCCCACTCCATCTGCTCCCGCCGCAGCCTCTGCCTGGGTAGGACTGGGACACGGCTCCGTCCTGCGGTGCCCTGATGCCACGGGGAGCTCAGGAACCAAAGTTTTGCTGTGGGGACCCCCTGGGGCAAACACCTTCACCGGCTTCCTGACAAACTGGAGAGCTGTGGTGTCCAGAACAGACGACCCATCGCTGCTGTTGGAGCGAACGGTGACAGCCCAGAGGAGATACACACCCCGGTCACACCCGCACGGGACCCTGCACCCAGTCACAGTGCTGTCTGTTGGGGGGAGCCCCAGATTTTGGCCCTGCCATCAGGAGGACGCTGCTCGTGCCTGGTGCTTCCCTGACAATCTGGCTGGAGACCCACACGGTGTCGGTGAGATGGGAGCGGGTCCCCTCTCTGCTGCGGGCTTCAGACCTCTCCTCTGGGGCTGGGCATGAGGGCTCCAGGCTGGACGCAGCCGCAGTGTCCCAGGTGTCACCACTCGCGGGGACACGCGGGACGGCTCTTGGCGTCTGAACGGTGGTCACTGCTCCCAGCGGTGCGGTGCAGTGTGGCCGTGTAGCTCAGACACGCTTGGTTAAATGGCTTTCCCAGCAGATTCTACAATAGCTCGTGCTATTGAGAGATTGGTATTTTTAGGCAGACTTTAGGGAAAAGAAAGCTTCAAGGAGGAGCCAGCCCTCTGTTCTGCTGTATTACAAAGACGCATTTAATTCCTTTCCAGTGCACGGTGATGTGCTGTGGAGATGTACACCTCAAATCACAGTATTCCTTCCTTCCTCAGCCTTGCTGTGTAGTGGCTGCAACAAATTATAGACCAAATACTCTCTTCTCCCCTCTTCACTCCTGGGACAACTGCCCCCATTATCAAACAAGACTCTGACCTTTTGATCCATCCATCTTGTCTCCTCCACAGAGTCTGGGCTGAGCTACGGCCCTTTATTTATTCACGCAATGTAGGTTTCCTCATGCTGCTTCACCAGTGCACGTCAACTGTGACCTGAGACACCATCCTCTCCTGGGATAAGCATGTTTTTCAGTCCAAGGCATCTCTGGAGTAAAGACTGACAGTTCTTTCAAGGAAGGGGAAAAAAGCAGGTGGGAGGAATGACAGGCTGAAGTACGTTTTGGTTTAATAGGATAAAATGGAGCTTGATGAAAGTAAGAGTCCACAAGTCACCTGGTCCAGAACAGGATTTCAATGTCGTGCTTTCCTTTAACTAGTGCCTAACGTGGTGATATTTTTTGCTGATGGAATACCCATCTCCCCTTTTTGCCATTTTCCTTATCCTGTCCTTCTCATCTAATGCAAAAACATCTGCAACTGTATTATTTTCACACTAAGTGCTGTAAAATTCATCAGCTGCTAGACAGAGCCCGTACTGGTAGTGCTGGGAGCCACTGGTTACCAGTGAGAGCCTGCAGGTGCCCGACGAAACCCGTTTTGTTTCAAGTGGCAGAAGAGCGAGCCCTGGGAGTGGAGCCCACAGACCAGACCCTTGGTTGTGCTTCTCCAGCGGGGAAGCGGAGATGATTTCCAGACTGGCCCATGTGGAGTGTAATGATCTGGAGGGAGAAGGTTCACGAACGGGGCTGGAAACGTGTCTGCAAACGAGGGTCCTGCTGCAGCCCTGATGGCTGCAAGGGACAAATCCTTGTCTCGTGGCACCTTGCTCCCAGGTGTTGGAAGGCTCCAGCATCCATCTGAGGGAAGGCTGTGAAGCTGGAGCGGGGTACGCAGGTTGTGAGATGTGGGGCCCTGAGTTTCAGGCACTAGGCCATCTGGGGAGCAATTCCTGCGTGGGCAGTCCCATGCAGCCGGTGGGATGTAAGAGTCTCGGTTCTCCTGCTCTGGATTCCAGCAGTGCCTGGCCACGGGCCTGCTGGACCCCACGCTGCCCGAGAGCCGCTCAGGGCACCGCTGCTGCCGGCAGGACCAGGATGCGGAGACACCCGTGAAGGAGGGACCTCAGCAGTCCGTGCACTCACCAGCTCAAATCAACCACCCGTCATCTCTGGCAGATGTTTGTCCAGCTCTTCCCCGAAACCCGCCAGCACGCCCTTGTCAGACAACCCGCTGCACTCCACTGTCATCTCTACCATTTTACGGTCTTTTTTCTTCGTGTCTCAGCTACATCTTTCTGTTCTTCAAGCGTGTGCTTTGTTGTCCTACTCACCCCAATATGAAGAACAGTCATTTTCCTTTACACCTTATTTACCCATCCGATTTTCTCCAGAAAAAACAGGCTCATTCATGCCATTCTTTCCTTGCCAGCTGCATCACCTGGAACCTCTGATTCTCCCCCGCATTCTCCGGTGGGCCCTGTAGAGCAGATTCGCTCTGTCTTGATCTGCAAAGCCTGACGTGAGTCAGTATTTGAGCTGCTGTCTTCCCCTGCCGTGACCTAAGTGGACTTGTGGTTAACGCTCCAGTTTGTGTATGTTGCTGTAGTACCTTGTTTCTTTTACCACAGCTTTGCTGCCTCATGTTCAGCTTGGAGCTGCGCCGTGACGCTGCTCCCCACTCAGGTCCTGGCCTTCGCCTGCAAGGCTGCGAGAGGGAGTTCCTTCACCCAGCTCCCACCTGCTTCCGGATGTTGCTGGTTTATCTTTTTCTCTTCCCATGGTCCTAAAGACCCTACTTTCTCTGCGCTTTTATTCATGGTCTTGCAACCACAAGCAACCGACATCTATCAGAGCAAAAGCCGGGTTAGGTGTCTGCAGGATGGGGCAGCTGCAGTACCCGGAGGGAAAGACAGAGATGTTTCCACCACACAGGTATCATCTGGTGCTGGCAACAGCCACTGCCAGTGACAGGCAGAGGCCACAATCTACAGCCAGCACATAACTGGTTTTGAAAAATTCCACACACGAGTCCAAGCTAAAGTATTGTTGGCTGAAGCCACTGAGCGTCAGACTCGGGAGCCCTGGCTGGCTTAACTCCTGCCAGCGGCCAGGCACCTTAACTTCAGAGGGGGAGCGAAGAAAAACTCTGACTCGCTCCACATCTGACCTTCATTTGACATTGCACGCGGGCAACGTAAAGGCATCTGCAGCTCTTATGCTCAGGGGCTGCGACGCTGCCCGCGTGGGTCTATCCACCTTCCTACAGCAGCCGCACTAGCGCAGCAATGCGAATATTGATAGAATTTATTGTGTTGAGCGACTTCAGCAGATATAATTTTCCCAGTACCGATGTCACCTCTCACACCGGCTAGGCTGCTAAATAATGCATCATCACATAAAGCCATTGCATAATCCCTGGAGGAGGGTAAATCACACTTTTTATTTCCTTGTAGGTTCCTTTGAAAATGCAGACGAGAATGGTGAAACGAGGGCAGTTACAGGCAGAGAAGGTCTTTGTGGGGAACCTCTCCAGCACATGCTACCCCACTGGCCATCAGAATAATGCTCAGCTGGCCTTCATGTCTAAGAGCAACTCTCTTCTTTCTTTTATGGCACACCGCATGGCGCCCGTAAAACACCTCACAAACAGACTGGGGGCTCAGAGCGATCTCGTTAGATGCTATTGCAGCTCACAGTTTTCTCCTTGGCCTCTTGGACATTGCTGAAAACACAGCTGCTTCAGTTTTGGGGCAGTGAAGAAGAAAACTACCTGCTCTTGATGTTTTTCAGTAAAGGAGAGGCATGCAGGATCTTAAAACTCTGCAGGGCGTGGACAGTCCTTACCGCACTATTGTACAGTGGAGAGAATGGTGAGGCCACAATTTCACTGAGTCATTTTTATCTTAAAAAACTTCGCTGGCCACATGACCAAACCGATGCATCGGAAAGGTTGGAGTTGATCTCAGCACTTAATCTCCTTAACCCTCCTTCCCCGTCTACCAGTCTACGCGCTGGTTCAGCTCAAGGCCAGGAGGCTTTTATTCAAATAGAACCAGGCACTGATAAATAAAAAGGGATGTAAAACACAGCACATGGGAAAAGATGAGTTCCAATGTTAGGGGCAAGTCTTTTCAGGAGCGGAATGTATTTATAACTTTTTTTCATTAGGGCTAAAAGCGATTTACTTTTTCAATATCATCAATAACTTTTCAATCAAGTCATCAATGAAGTTAAGCAAAAGTAAATTTCAGTTGTCAACAAGGACGCACTTAAGCAAAACTGGGCACCAGGTTCCCAAGTATTGCGTAGGCGTAGCTCTACTCCAAACACCTCTGGGACGAGGCGACGCGGCCGCTAAAATACCAGCGCTCTCACTGGTGATTTTGCCAAGCAAAAAGGTGACGAATTTAGGGAGCACCAGCATGGGATACTACTGGCAGAATGATAGTCCTGATTCTTTTCTAGCGTACCCATTTCCCCTCCTCAGATACCCTCGCATTAGCACAGGTTACAAGTACTTTCTAATTTTAAAGCACGGCCACAGCCAAAGCCCTGTGTGTTAGTAAGATTTAAGAGAGGAGATGTACCTTTATGAAATTGTGCTGTTAGTTACTATCCATTGCTTAGCAAAAGGGGTGGTAAAGTATAGAGTAGGTCACGAAATGAGCAGAGTACATATAATTTCCTTTTCAAAACCAGAAGATCTCTTGCCGGAGGTGATGCAGTTTCAGCTCAGGAAAGAGAAGCAGGCAGTGTTTTTAATTATGCTTGGTAATGCAAGAAAATGTAGAACAAACCTAGTTCTTTTTATATCCCACGTGTAAAATTTTATTTAGGTTGTTCCTTTGATGAAGCATTTATTCTTACAAAGCTTTTAACAACACACTTGTTTAATTCCAGTGTACAAAAATAACTGTCTTTAAAAAAAATATCAAATTGTAGCACAGTACGTCTGGAATCAAGTACATTTTTCATACTCTGCTATCTTTTCTCCAGAAACAAATTCCACATCAAGGGGAACAAGGACATCCTTAATTTGAGATGCAAACTGTGCTCCATTTCTCAGCTGCTTTCTCCTGCTGCGCTGACAAGTCGGCCAGGGCAGGGAACAGGCTCACGCAGAGCTCGCCTGCGCTCGGCACCCAAACCGTGGCTTTGATCGTGACGGATCCACGACACCACGTTAGAGCGCGAGGCGGGAGACTGTCATGACCCAAAGTGCAAGGCAACGACTTTGCAGCACCTTCCAGGAGGGACAGAAGAGAAAAAGTGCCCAGCTGCACTCTGGAGAGGACTGAGCGGCCTCGGGGAACGTGCTCTACATCCACGTCCCTGGTCTCTATCTCGACGCCTCCTAATGTGAGCGTCTCTCCAGCATCAGCTCCAAAGGCATCGTGCTCCCCAGCAGCAGAGCCTGCTCTGAAAGGCAGAGCAACATCTCACCGGTGAAGAAACAAAACCCACCAAACCCAGCATGGCCCCCTTTCCCCCACCCCCCCACCCCACAAGCAAAGAAAGTAACATTACAGCCTACTCCGAGACTGCCGAAAAGCACAGCCATTCCAGGCACGAGCACTGCATCCGCCTTCAAGTGGACTGTTCACGACGGACCGAGCACTCCCTTTTGTGAACGGAGACGGATGCTGGATGTGTGCCTGGTGCCTGGACATGCCCATGGGGGTCAGGGACGGAGGCGAATTCAGTGTGCTACAGAGGGACAGAAATAAACAGAATACAGAGCCGGAGCCAGTAAATGCCAGTGCTACCCATCTACTTCCTTGTCACAAGGATTTCTGTTTGGACTTCTTCCTCCTCTGTTTTATGAGGAATAAATTCTCATTGATATCAGGACTAGCGTCTTTCTGCTTTTTCCATTTCTTCTTCCTTTTAGCACCTTCCAGACGCTCCTGCACATACGCAGTCTCGCTGCCTGAGAACGCCTGGAAAATGGACTTGTGACGGATTTTGCTGCCCTTATAAGCCTGCCTTTTACACCCTCTCGGGAAGTCCTCTTCCAGATTGTGGGCAATTTGAAAATCACTTCTGTGTTTCTCTTCTCTGGATTTCTCTGCCTGGGACATCCTCATCTTTTTGTTACACATGCCATCTTTGTTACGTTTCCCATGTTCTTTCCAAGGCTTGCTCTTTTTCTTAAGGCTGTGCCCACCATGTTTTTCTTCCTGACATGGTGTCTCTGACTGTTCTGGCAGAAGGCCGGCTTCCTTCAGTTCTGTAAAACAGAGCAGTTTATCTCAATACCCATGCAGAAAACCCAAAACCTAGAGCCTGAGCCATCACATCTTTCCTATGTATATATGAAGACAGTTAGGAAAAAATCTGTGATAGATTTTTTCTTTTTTTTTTCTGTCGACAGACTAGAATCTTAATCGTTTAATCCTCTTCCTGCTAGTTTATAGCAATTTTAATGTCAGTGGGTTTTCTAGAATTAAAACATCTGACAATGCCCACCTAGTGGCTTTGACACAATAAATTTCCATGACAGACACAGATGAATAAAGTCATAAATCTTTCACTACCATTAGACTACCTGTTCAAATACCTGTAGCTCTTCCCAACACATTAAAATAATCCCACAATATTTCTAGTGCAGAAGAAAGTATTTCAAAGAACTGAGAGGCAGGAAGGATCTCCCAAAATATACTGTACCTGCAGCCTTTCTTTGTAATCTGTTTGCTCTTTTCTTGATATCGTATTCATCATCGTAGTAGTAGATGAATGGAGAAGTAGGGAACATGCTCCCATGCATCCGCTTTTCTGAGCACTCCTGCAAAACACATTTCAAGTCACTAGATGTGTCCGAGTTGCGATTTTCCTGGAAGGGAAATGGGTTGGATTCTGCAGGTGCTGGTCGGTACCTGTGGAGGATGTGGCCAGTAATTCTTTAAACACTGATAATTTTATTACCATCCAATAAACTTTCCTATGCACGCAGAAAAACACACACTCCATGAGCCAAGCTGCAGTCCTCTTGCAGCAAATGGAAGGACTCCCGTGTCTTCCCGCAATGACTACACGTCCGCAGCACTGACAGCAGAGGGCTAGAAGCAGGTCAGCACTAGGAGGCAAATACGAGGCAGGTGGGCCTGGGAACGGGGCTGTCCTGCCCGACCCTGCGCTTCCCTCGCTCTCGCTGCTCCCTCCGGTCGCCCAGCGCAGCCACATGCCCGCTCTCCTCAAAAGACAAATAACATCAGAAGTGGCAGGGGAGATTTTTTAACCTGGGTCATGTGGGGTGAAAGTACGTGCGGAAACATGGCAGACCCTGAGGGAAGGGGCGAGCCATGAGGAGGCACCGGCAGCATCCTCCCCACACAGCCCATCTGCAGCCCCGGTCGTGAGCCCGACAGTGTGCAGTGTTCTCACAGATACAAAAGAAAAGCAAACCCTGCAGGAGACTCTGCCGCGGAAGCACGCTGGATCTGCAGGGAGGAGGAAGGGAGCCCGAACAGATGGCTGTGGTGAGGAAGGGGCTGGCTCTTGCATCACGTGTACGTCAGCCTATTTCCCAAACACTTGATTCAGGAATGTGGATTTTTTCACCGGTGTACGCGAAGTTTTAGCGATGTCTTGCGAGCCAGGCTAACTGGGATGCTTCCTGTGATTCCGTCTTTTTTTTCAGGATACGATGTGATATGAACTGATGCTTTCTTCTCCTTGTAAATGGCGTGTTAACTGCTGTGCTTTGCAGTGTCATCTTTCTGCCTCTGGGACACTGCCCAAACCTAATGAACGCTGGGCCTTGCCGTCTTCAAGAAACTGTCAGGAGCTTTTGCTCACCCTGGTGTCTCCACCACAAGCTAAGCAGCTTTCCTTCCTGCATTTGCCATTTCTACCGCTCAGTGCTGGCTCTAGCACCCCCTTTCCCCGTGTGCCCTCTGCCTCCTATCCTCTCTTTTTTAAAGGCAGGGTACATCAAAGATGCATTTCAGATGTAATTCATATTTCTCAGCTTGTATTTGGTCTTTGCTTGGCTGAAATTAAATGAAGAATCAGGTTATTCCCTGTGGCATCCTCCAAAAGGGTACCATTAGGTTGTGTGACGTCTGCCTCGCCTCCACGTGCACAGAGCAGCGTGGGCGAGCAACGCTGGAGCCTACCCAAGCCTGAGGGCTCAGCCCTACCCCCTGCAAAATCAGGCTGATAGGGACCTAGGAGGGGGCACACGAGGCCATCCTCAGTAGCTGTTCATCTGAGATAGGCACGTCCTGGAAGATGGACTGGATTTCACGCTGAATACCTTCAACAGCCAGCTATCCCACACAAAGAAACCTCCTCTCTCACCTTTCCTGGGTCCTCCATATACCTCCCTCTGATTCAAGAGGAAAGAAGAGCAAAACAGAGAAATGACACTTCAAATACCTGGGTTTCACATGAGTGAAACCTGAGAGTGGCCTTTAGGCACAAAGCTGCCTGCCTATCTGGAATAAATGAAAGAAAATATTATCCCTAAACATTGCCGAAGAAGTTACTGAAAGCAACGCAGATTGGCTTTACACAGGTGTATGCAAAGACCCATTCATCTTTCTGCGATACCTGTGAAACGCACTGATCGAGATCCCACATCAGATCTGGGGCTCCGCAGGCATGTGCCCATTCATGATTTTTCTTTTGTTAATACGCTGACAGAGAAGCCTTAGTGAATGAAATGTACAGGCCACCCAAATCGCCTCTCCTCTTTTCCTTGTTACCTCCACTGCATTGATAAACCAGCTCAGCGATGTCCAGCGTGCACTTGGCTATGCCCATCCCTCCGAAGAAAGCTGCCACTGCTGCTCTGCAGCGTCTACTGTTGAACACTCTGGGGAGAGTCTTCAGCGCCGGAGGTACGGTACAGAGGAGGGGAAGCAGAGCCTGCTGCCTCCCTGCAGGGGGAATTTGCTGTGATTGCCACGTGGGGATGTGAACGCAAGGCACATCTGCAGAGACGGGAGGGTTCCTTATCCCCGCTGCCTGGAGAACTTGCTGCAGCCGCAATAATGCAGTGGGCTGTCCCTCATTAACTTGCCCTCCCTCTTAACTTTCCTATGGGGATGCCCCTTAAGATGAGCACGTCTTTGTTGTGGACCACAATGCACAATGTTTTGGATGTGTGGACTGCTATGAAACAAGTAACGATGTGAAGTCTACTAAAGTAAATAAGATTTCTTGTCCTTATTGAATCCTCAGTTTACACAAAAGCATGACTGTCTTAATAAACAATACAGCAAATTCAGGAAACATAACTGCCAGGTGTTGGGACCTCTGTCCTTGATGTCTTAACTATTTCCATTTCTACAAACATCAAGAAGTGATCTGCAATGACCTCCTTACTGGAACTGCACAGTTAACTCCGGGATTTAGCAAATTTTTCATTCTTGCCTGTTGTTGGGAAGGGTCTCTTCTAGCAAAGGAAAGGAATTTCTGACGTTCCTAACCTAGATTAAATGGTAACAGGAAAGGAAACAGGCTGCAGTGGGATTACAGTGCATCTATATATAACTAACCCCAGCCTCTTCTTCTTGGTGGGTTTGCTATTCTGTGCTTTAACTGCTCAAAAAGGCAACAGAGCCGGGTTCCTGGGGTATAGAAGTAGGAAAACGTTAAGAGATGCTTGTCATCACGAGTATTTTTTACGTGCTTAAAAATATTTACATTTGAGAAAAGTCTATCAGCAACCCCCCCTTAAGTTACAGGAGATCTTTCAGGCTGTGGCAGAGCTGCTCACCGCAAGAACTCAGTCACTGATTACGACCTCAGTTTTCTCGGCCAGCGAGAGCTGCCCGTCGCAGATGCTTTTATTGCCTGCCCAGCTGGGCCGCTGTGAAGATGCAGGTGCCAGCTGCCTGTCCAATTTCCGCCACCGTTCTTGGATGGAAGGTTTAGTGATTTGAGGGCAAATCCTGAGCTATCATTACATAATCCAATGTGTGTCCTGAACATTCTTCTGTGTGCATATAGAAAGATCTGGTATTTTTGCCCTTCTGTGCTGTTATTGACAGTCATTGCTCAGGTTATTTCTGCTCATCGTAAGCTAGTAAAAATACTGTCCCATCCTCTTTAATTTGGTAGCCATAAAGTGCTGTCCTTGAGTCACTTTACTCCCTTACTGATTTTATATAGTTTCTACCATTTTCTATCCAAGAAATTACTACCAGCTCCTCCCACACATTTACTAATTATTTTTACAGCAGCCTTATTTGTATCCATTTATGGCTCCGCCTCCCTTGAATGCCATTTTTTGACAGTTTAGTAAAATGTCCCTTATCGATTGCCAGCAATCAGTCTCACTTCTTCAATCCCGTCACTTCGGTTTTTATTGTATATGCTTATTTTAGTGTTTATATTACTGTCAGGGGTTTGATTCCCGTTTTCTTCAGCTGGGTCCGTCTCAGTGCTGCTTTCACAGGTTTTATCAACGCCATTCCCCACAGCAGGCAGAACAAGCCAGTCTCCATGCCTGTATGGCACGGTCTCACGCTGCCGCTGCTGGCGTAGCTGTGTCTCGAGCGGGTGTCCTGCAGGCGAAGCCGAGGACCGGGACTGGGTGCCACGGCGGAGGCACTGCCGGTGGTGCGGCTGCGCCAGGGCTGACTCGGGGCTGCTGGCAGACGCTCCTCTCTTACCGAGCTTGGACTGCCTGCCCCTGCCAGCCTGCCTGCACAGGCACAGCGTGTCCTGGACCTATGCGGTGGCCTCAATGCCACCCTTCAAGGGGAAAATCTTCACTTGTCTCCAGGACAGCCTGGCGTTAAAAATCTTCCGCTTACCTTACCACAAGAAGATCTCAGCAAACCTGCCCTACCTGTCCCACTGTTCTCCACAGGGATTAACTAATTAGCTGAAAACAGCAACAAGCTTTTAACGATACATCTTCAGTAGCTGGAATCGATGCACAGAGCGTGCAGGAGAGAAGGAGGGAAATTGCTGGGAATTTTCTGTCTCTAAGCTGTAGGAAACTATAAACTTAACCCAGCAAACACATGAGTAACATTCATTTTCTAGAATACTTGTGGCTCCTGGACTTAGTCCATAAAAGAAAAGAACTAACATTCGTTTGGTGTTGATATTTGCAGGTAGAGAGCCGTACTTGTCGTGACAGGGTGTCACGATAAAGGTGACAAACAAGTCCTAAAAGATGCAGCACACCTCCAGTTTTTACTGAAGCCACTTTTACTGAAGTTCATGATGCCCTCCTTCACCAGGCTGTGTAACTTACAGAAGGATGATGTCAAACTTAATTCAGATGTCGAATGAAGCTAAGAAAGTACAAATAAGGATCATCAAAAGCAGGCGGAACCAGAAAATTCTTAAAATAGGCATACAAATTGTTGGACTGATTGTGGTGAAAAACCGTACATGATATTGAACATGGCAGTAAGGCACTAATATTTCATCCTATGATCCACAGGAAAACAAAAAGAAAAAAAGCAGAAAAAAGAAAAAAAGCCGTGTTCAGCAATTGTCTATTTTCCAATGAGTATTCTCTTTCCCAGGCAGTCTCATTTTGATTTAGGGTTTAAAAAACAAATCAATAAATCTGCCAAAGAGAGACAGTAACTTTTCTTTTCCTCCATATCTTTAAATTAGATGGGTGAGATCGCTTTATACGTTGGCCTGCACTGATTGCAGCAATGCTGCAAAGTCACTAATATTTCATTAGAGTGGCCCTTTGTAAGGCATCAGCTTGGCTCCTCCAGCTCTTTCCTCCAACCACACACTGTGTCAGAGATGAATTTCTACCCCAAGGGCATCCTCAACACCAAGGCAGAGGCTGCTGAGACTTACATATCCGAAGTGTCCTTTGCGGGAGCAGTTGTAGCAGTACACCAAAGCAGAGCGCTCCGAGTGAGAACTGGCTGCCTTGATTGGTCCTGGCTTTGTCTGAAAGATGGAAACGGGCAAGAATTAGGTCTGGCAGTATTCTGAATGCGGAATTAAAAATAAATTAAAATTACATAAATATAATTTTATTATGCTTAAATCAATACATTCCTGCTTGCTGTTGGAATATTAAGTTTGAAAAAGAAGCAAGTGGCTCATATTACTGTAATTTTGCAGAGCAAGGTTCGTCCTGAGCATCACAAATGAGGTGGGAAGAGGCATCCCCAGCATCTATTCCACCTAGCCATGTTATTTCAGCTCTGAATACAAGAAAATAGGCTGCTGATTTATCTCTCTCCCCTCCTCCTCGTCTCCCAGCCCCCTCCCCCTCTCACAGATGCCCCACCATCCCCTGGGACGGAGTGGGCCATCAGATATTGCATCCACCAGCTGGAGCGGCACATTTGTGTACTGCTGAACTAGTCTCGCTTAAAGCAATATGGCAAAGATGTGCTGGAGATGCGGGTCCTTCACCCGCTGCACCCCCTGCCTGTGCCTGGAGCAGGAGACCCTGCCCGTTGGTCCCGCGAGGGGACGGCTCGGCTCCCGGGGGGGCAGACACGGCCATACGGCCCGTAGCTGCCCCAGGGCTTATGCAGGGCGCGGGAGGACTTAGCACACTCCATCGAGTTCAGGGGAAGTGGCGGCTCTTCTTTTCCCTGTTTAGCACCACTAATGGAATAGGTGAACATATTGTCTACTCCTTTACTTTTCACAGGCGCGAGCACATTCCCTGCTGGAGAAGTGGCTGCCACGGAGCCGGTGCCTGGCAAGAGCTGGCACCGGCACTAACAAGGGGTGCGTCAATTACGGCGAAAAAGCAGCGGGGCAAAAGAGCAGCCTCATCGCTTTCGACATTGCCTGCATCCCCTTCTCTCTGGTGCTGATGGAGTGCAGAACAGTGGCCTAGATGTCAAAGAAATTAGTACTACTTGGTAAAGCTCATTACAGGAATTGCCTTTTTTCTTTCAATCTGTATCACCGCGCTCTTCTACTGCGAGAGCCACTCTGTCCTCCTGCACAGCCTCCAGAAAACTGACAGCACTGCTTGTAAAATAGGCAGAAACAACAGTTATCTCCCAATGCCATTTTTTATGAATCTGATCACACTTGAGGGTCACCTTATTTTAAACCTCTTCAGCCTTGGGTTTAAACGTGTGTTTCAGATTCATGTTCCTCTGTTCATATTCACTCACCAGGAGGATAAAGGAAGACTAAGAAGAGTGACACATCCAACAGTGATTTGTGACAAAAGGCGGGGAAACAGGGAAAGGAGAAAAAACACCACCTATAAAGTAATTTGTATATTTCTCATCCATGTCTTACAGCGAGAGCTCTCCAGCTAACAGTAGTGTATAAATGACTTGCTAAGCCGGCTTAGTTTTTCAGGTATTCTTTTATCATAAATACATAGACCAGGCAAAGGAAAAAAAAAAAAAACCCAAATGCAAACATTTCTATAATGCCCTTGAGGAAGAATCTGTTGGTTTAATGTACTGGATCAATCACCTGTATTCTAGTTAGCTTTCAGCATGAGGAGTGGCCCCAGAAATCACCTCCACTTTGGACAGGGCTCCTAAAAAGCAGAAATAAATCCTTCGAGTGACACCTTCATCTGCCTTCCCACCACGTAGAATTTTACTCATATTAAATCTGTTTTCAAAGCTGATGTCCACTGACGCCCACACTGGGACGCTGCCACAAAACCCCAACAGGTTCCTTCAGTCGGTCCCTGTCTGCTGGGGAGCTCTGCGACAGGAACACTGGAACAGTTTAGCTGGCTGTCAAAAAGAAAAACAATGCCATGACTTACTCCTCGGCTTTCTGCCAGGGAGCCCTCAAAATGAGCCATAACGTCCGCCTGAAAATTACATGATTACACTATTTGGTCTTTGCAAGGTGCAGTGTAACAACAGCGTGCCGTTACAAAGAACATGCATTATTCCAGAGGCACGATCCTTTACATTCCAAGGTGTCTGCTGGAATGCCCGCTGAAGAGTCTGACACCTTCATCCTCCAACCGAAATAATGATGATTTTCGTCATCATTCGTGTTCTTACAGTGAAACTCTAGTAAAATTTGCACTGAGTTCAGAACACTATTACTGTTTACAAAAGAGATAAGTAAGATCTTGTACTGTTTTGAACTGGGCTTTTGAAAATAAATGCCAGCTGTATGGACGTTGACAAGAAATGGAGGACGCTCCGCAGGCCGCTGCAGCGACTTACAGGGCTACATGAGTGAGTGAAGAGCCTCCACGCGCTCCTCAGTGTAATCCAGAAGTTAAACACGCTGCGGGAAATGCGAATAACGCACTTGATGCACAGGTGACGCCGGCGTTGGCTCGCAGGTGCCTCCCACCACCCAGTGCTTGCAGCGCACACGGACAACAGCCACCCGCCGCCAACCCAGCGGCTGCGCCACCGCTCCCGGCACCGTCCCCCCGCCACCGTCCCCAGCACCATTTGTGGCACCATCCCCGGCACCGTACCCCAGCGCTGGTGTGAGAGCAGCACCCGCCAAGTGGCCTGGCCTCACCAGGGAAAACCGCCCCGAAACAGACATTCCGGGGCTTCCCCCCGGAGCAGGAGTCCTTCGGGCTCTCCTGTTCATCAGGAACGCTCACCCTGGGACCCCAGCCTCCCCAGCTGGATCCCCCCCGCCCCGTCCCCTTTTGTTTGGTTAATAGAAAAGGTCACATTTAAGGAAAGAAATTAAACTGAATACTTGCAGGTCAGATTACAACTCTACATAACTTTACTCCTTTCCAAAGCCAAACAAAAAGGAAACCCGTGCGTTATAAACCCTCTGTTTTCTTATTATTTAAGGCTTAAAAAAGCATCTAAAGACTCCAGCCATATGGGTACAAAATAAACTATTCATGAACGTAGCTTCTTTATGTTATAGTTTTTTTGTTACAAACATTTAAATAATCTATATTTGTAGGGTGATATCTTGGAGATTACTTCACTATCAATATATAGAAGTAATAACCTGGTAGATAGCATTACCTATGAAAGGTCCATCCCATCTGCTATTCTTGCTGAAAGCTTTTCATGCACCAGTACACTCAGTAAATATCAGAAGATAAAGCATAAGCCTACCACGCCATGGATTTACTCCTAATGTCTCCTCAAAGTGCAGCCTGATGCAACGATTACAAATGATTTTTCTTCTAATGTCATTTTACATAACCCTTTTTTCTGCATGAGTAGTTAGTGCGGAATGAATGAATGAATGCCATTAAAACAGTTAATCATTATCTGGGACACTGGCCTTCCTCCCTTCTCAACTAGGAATCTCCATGACAAAGGCCAAGAGATCAAAATGCCAGGGCTGCCTCGCTGGCCTATTTCTGACAGTAATTTTTTATGCAAATGGCCCTGCTGGGCAGCTCCCTCTGTGACCTTGAGCTCCCCTTATCTGCACCGACTTTGATCCAATGAGGGCTCGCTTTTGTGAAGCTCATTACTACTTAGGATCTGCAATCTGGCTAAATCTCACTAATTAAGCAAAATCTTCTGACCTCCATTTCTGTGTATTTCTCTGCTCCTCCTCTGCATTACGCCACGCATGGACCTCGCCGGTGCGGGGGACTGGAGGCAAGACCTTTTTGTGCCACTCAACCTGCCCGTGTTGGGCAACACATCCCATGACTCACTGTAACACCGGTGTCTGCGGTGGCACGCGTGGCGGTTCCGACCGGTGCCGTGGCTTGCACCCTCCTCACCAACACCCCGGGGCAGCTTGAGCCTGACCTGAGTAGAGTCATCTCTTGCGACTCACAAAGACGCGTCGGACACAAACCGGTGAAGTATCTGCCAAAAGAAAAGCTTTCCACCCTACCTTATGCACCACTGAAACTACTCAAAGTAAATAAAATGCAGAAAAGATCCCCTTGCCACCCAGAGTCTCGTGATCGGATGAAACAAAGGTGGACATGGTGGACATGCCCTCCATCGACCCACCAGCCTCCACCAGCCACCGTGCTGCCTCTGCCTAAGGCTCGCACTGAGTTCTTTTTTTTTTGATTACGTCCAATACCAGTTTGGGAAACTCTGTTTTAGCATGCGAGGGAATAATGTTGTAAACCCTTCACCGAGCACATCCCAGGGCAGGCTGGCTACGGCTACTCGCACCACCTCCAAATCACCCAGCAACGTTCTTGCGTGCCCAGAAGAGACGGTTATTTCTTTTGATCCATTATATCAATTGCTGTGCTCATACTTAATCTATCAGATAATTTCTACTGTTATTTCTTGTTGCACTCTAAAGATAAGTAATTAAATGGTGGATTAAAGAAAGAAGCGTGGGGGGAGGACACCGACACAACCCAAACGGCAGATCCGGGACGCTCCTTCCAGCAACGTGCCCACCACAAGCGATGCTCCAGTTCTAAATAACACATGGTCTGGTGTTGTGCAACTAACTGAGACAAACAAGACATAAGGCTGGGAGTAAAACTCATTAGCAGTGATGTTTCACCAATTTCTTGAGCTACTGAAAGATGATCATCAAGTGAATCATTACGCGCTGTAGGTTGTAGGCCAGAGTTGGACAGGGAAACGGTCAGAACAGCTCTATCACTGAAAAATATACATTTATTTTCCCTTTACAAATTATCATAATCTACTTGTATAGCAGCTGAGACAATGGCAGGTTAGCATCACTCCCTTATATTCAAAATTGCCAATATAAGAGATCATGTAATATCGTAATTATACTAAGGGTTTTTGTTGTTGTTATTTTCTTTAACCATGTCATGCACCCAGTAGACTTGCATTCCATTGGGTAATTCCTTAATTAGGCAGATTTTTGAAACAAGAATTATGTACACAACAGACCGGAACGTCTCCTTTGGAGTCTTCCGAGTCTATCAGGTGATTGCATCATTAAGCCACACATGCTACGTAGTAAAAATCCTTATGAAAATTCATGACAGAAACATACTGAGCTTGATGCATGCTAATAAACGAGAAACATACAAATTTAGTATTTCGACTTCTAAACCCTCCAAACTCCAAACAATTATAAATAGAATCATTTCTTTACCAAATTTTATTTCTTTATTTTTTTCAGCCTTCTAAAAAACCCTGCTCTTCCAACAGGAGTTGTGGAGGTCGCATCTGAGTATCTTTCCACAAATTACATCTTGTAATTGAGTTTACTAAATGTGTTTATAACATTCTTTCCACCCTTTTGTGTATCAACAACACACAGTGAGATAACCAAGAAAACACTGATCTACCTAAACTTTTAGTTGTGGTTTTTTTTTAAGTACCTGATACACTGTAAATTACAAATCAATGGACACAATTTTATTTTTTGATTGTGCAGTCTGGAAAACCAAAGCCTTTCCCAAAAGAAGGAATTTAACTTGTTTGGTCTGCAGTACAAGCACTGCAAAGTGGTCGTTTTCTACAGAAATAAGACATTCATATAATGCATTTTAAATAGATGCAAATAACATCTACAATCGACTGTGAAAACGTTAAAGGAGAGACAAAAAGTACAATATTATATATTTAAAGGAAATGAACGTACCCTTTTGATACTCTTACAAGCAGACAAAAAATACTAAAATATTAATTCAGAAAGTCTTTTCTGAAAAATGGACAAAAAAAATCTTTTTTTTTTTAAAAAGTTCATAGAAAAAATGACTATATGCAAGATAGTAAGGATAATAACAATACAATCCCTGAATAGCTCAAAATCTTCATGGTTTAAAAGGCATCCCAATTTTCTCCAAAGGTGGTGGCATCTATCCAGTCGTCCATGGCTAATTTTACACGGAATGCAAAACATTATTTAAACAGGATGGTGCATTAAACTCCAGCCATTTCTGATGTAGCTCTCAAACTACAAACCTATCTTTCTTCTATTTTAATTTTAAAGTAAGTTAGCAAACACTTCCTTCTTAATCCCCAGAGACTATCTATAGAGTGACACAAATGCACAAATTTATGACAGTAACATAAATGCTCCTCCGAAGTAATGTGCAACATTAAGTGAAATCGTTTCCTGGAAAGATATTATAGGTATCTATATTTTATTTGCCATCTTAAACATATCTGGGTCTTTATGACCTTATTTTTAAAATGTATTTCCTTTTTACATTTCCTGGTGCAAATGGACTGCATAAATAAGCAATGTGCTATGAGGCTTCAGACTAGCCGATAAACCCTTTCAATTTTCATGCCAGCTTCTTCTTTTGTAATTCAAATCTGGCTGAAAACTGGCAGCTCTGAAAACTGAAACAAGCACTGCCACAAATACCTTGTAATGCTATCGACCTTGTCTGCCCATGCAGTGAGAAAGGGGGATGCATATGTGTCTGCAGTCATCCAGATAACACAACTCATTTTTTTGGGGGGATAACAGAAGCCAGCCCCGGACTGTGCACCAAAAGCAGTCATTACCAGGCAAGCTGGAGAATAAGTCTCTTCAAAATACACAGCGCATTTAAAAACCATATACAGGGCTCAGCCACTGCTTTCATTACCAATTTTAATTTAGCTCCTTCAGTTTGCCAGCCAGATAAACTCTTTAGTGCTGTTTTTTAATCTATTTGCCACATTTTATGTTTAAGATTATAGTAATATGGGACAGGAGAAGGAATCACTTTTAGAGGAAATAAAGAAATAGATCCGCTTATCAGCGCCCATCAGAAAGTTCATTAATCAGCCAGGCTTTGTGCCCCCTAAATTGAAAGGTTAAATAATCCTCTCAGGAATATTTCTCGGCACCACCGCCAATTGTCCGGAGAGAAGCTGCCATTCACAGCACTCTGGATCGGTGACAGGGTATTTTACCACTGTTTGGACCCCAAACAATGATGGACAAATGGCCTGGCTTACAAAGAGACCTTTTAGTACAAGGATGGAGAAAGGACCACAAGCTTTGAAGTGGGGTGGGGGACGCGGGCGCCGGGAAGGGCAGGGAAGGAGGAGGAGGAGGAGGAGACTCGTGCATGGGGACACGTATATTTTATCTGAATGTTTATGAGGGGACTCGCCAAAGGCTGCGCTGCCCGCGCCCCGGCACCGCGCGCACGCTCGCTCGTTGGCCGCGCGGAGCGTATGCATACTTACACATACATTCATACATTAATCTGAACACAAACATTTGCAAAGCCTGTAAAATCGGAAGACGAACAGAACTAAAGCACCGTTGTATTTATTAGCTAATACACCGGGGAGCCCGACAAACCCCAAGGTTTTAATTTTTACTGTCATTCTAGATGATTTACAGCTTCCTCCCTCTCTCTTCCTCTCTCTCCTTAACCTTTATGTCGTCTACTAATCACCTTTCACCATCAGATGCAAAAGGAGGAAGTACCACGTTTGAAATAACTTTCTTAGGGGAGCATTCTTAATAGATATTTACTTTGAGATGATTTCTGATCACAGACAAAGCTGCAGTAAACACAGAAAAAATACAGTGCTGCTGGAGTATGCGAGATGCCAAAAAAATGGTGCATGAGTTCGTTAGAAGTGAGGTTTTGCTGGAGTACGTTCTAAATAAACAATAATTCAAGATTTTTTCTCTAAACTTCCTAGCAGCCAGGCCTCAATCTGTAGCATCCTTTACTGACAGACAATTTTACAGGAACATTTTCCTTACACTACCAACACGTTAACTGTACACGTTAATGTTTATCAATTCCCTCATAATTTTTTCACGCATTCTCCATGGCAGAGCATCGTTTGTGTTTATTAATACCACCATTATTTCTACCTAGCTTTGTAACCAGTGACACTCATTCAGAATATGCCCTCGATGAAATGTCCGACCATTAACAAACAAAAGCTATACAGAACCACTAACAAACGAAAGCTTTCACATGTCCTTCTTGCACATCTATTTCTTTATACGAGTCTCAATTCCATACAGCTTTTACTCCAGTATGACTTGGGACTTTCTGAATAGCCTACAGCGTCTAAATATGGATCAAAAGGTTTCAGATTTCTCCTCTCTCACGTCACATCAATACGCCATTGAGCAAAACTGTTTTCTCCAAACCAAGTGTTGAGTATCTCAGTGCTGTTATTCTCCCTCTGTTTCCCTCCTCACACCATCATCAGAAAAGCAGAATTAATTTAACCAGGGCCTCATCTGCTGTCAAAAGAAATCAGACAGAAACTGGATATCACATGCAAATCCGGTGCCATTAATTTTAAAGCAGAAGATATTTCAGGGTTTTTACACAGCCCACAGAAATCCCTCAGTGTTTGTGCAAGCTCGTGCACAGTCGCTCACCACTCCATTTTTTAAGTGCCGAAGGAAGTTACACCTTAGGAACAGAATTAACTGCACAGTAAAGAAACAATGTGAAATTACTTGCTGTTAGCTACAAGACCAGCAGTTACTACAGGCACAGAAATGGTAAGTTTGAGGGCAGAAAAAAAGGAAGAAAAACGACAAGCAGCTTTTGGACTCTACACTGACACTGAGCAACTTCGAACGCAGGCAGTAACTGTCCCTTTCTGGCAAATATATCACCTGTTCTGCTGTAAAAATAGCACCTCTTCCTGTACATGTTGCCCCGCTCCTGTCTCCGGGGTCAAAGCCCTGCTGTGCATCACCCGGCGCCCCCTGCGCCGCCGAGGGACCAGCCACGGGGCATCCTCAGGCCAGAGACGGAGCGGGCAGGGGTAAAACACCCAACGGAGCGGCCCGGGAAGCCGTCACCTGCTGACGGCGACGGGAGAACCAGCACAGGCAGCGGCCGCTCCTGCCCCTGTCAGAGTGCCCGCCACGGCCGCGGGAGTGTGTGTGTCAAATGCTAATTTAATATAGAATCAACATTCATAACCAAGGTAAAACTGAAGGCCTGACTTCACCCCCCTGAAGCCAAAAACTCTGAGGGGTGACTTTGTCCCTGGCCATACGTGGGCAACCCAGCATATCCGCACGCATCGCGCCCATCTCCCTCGGCTCGCAGGCTCCCCCAGTGCCGCGGTGAAGCTGTACCCCCTTACGGCAGACGGCTCTGCGCTACTCATCACTTCGCATGGGTCTTTGGTTCCTTTTAATTCCCTTTAGGCTGGATTTTTCAAAATTTGAAATCAAAGTCAGGATAATACTGTCACCGGGATAGCAACTTTTCTATTCACATGACATGACCTAACAAGATGTATTAGAATTATTGACATGATAGACCCTCTCAGAATTAAACCAGTGAATACTTTTCGGGAATCCTAATCCGTAGATTATTAACATGATCAAGCATAACTTGAGAAAGTTACCGTCTAACCGGAGAGAGGCCCCGGCTGCTCTCAACGCGGGATCTCTGACAGGACGAATTAGTGGCACTGGCAGCGACACCGAGAACACAGAGGCCGCTGCCAGCGCCGCGCTCCCAAGGTGACGGCGCTACACACCTGGGACGTTTTAACACGCAAAGCGTTTGCTTGATAAAGTGAGACAGTTTCGGTACTACTAAAGCACGTAATTTGGCGAGTGGACATGTGACAAGCAAAAAGCCGCTCCTAGGTAGGATATACGTGGTGCCGACAGTTCATGCAGATTCACGCTATGCTGACGCTCTACATTTTTTCCACCTAGCAATATAAAAATGCACCAAAATACATTTTCCGTCACCTACACCAAAGTGTAACTTCTATATGTTTTGAATTGTCCGCCAAATCACAGATAATTTTTTGTTTCCTATGCAATTTTGAAACAGACTCTTAAGTTCTAACAAAACCGAAAAAAATCATCTTCATATCAAGTTCAGAGGAATAATTTTCAGGAATATACTGTAAAAAATTATTCAGGAGAATAATTTTCAGGAAGTTTCAAGGAACTTTAGTACGAGTATTCATACACTGAACTCTGCAGAAAAAGGGCACAGAAATACTGAATTTTTTTTCTGAAATAACCCCCTGCTTCTAAAATGCATGGGAAATCTCATTCTAGCTTGAAAACGTCATTTTCTTTACTTAGATGTTTAACACTTTGAATAGTAAAAAATATTTAAATGATCGCATAGTTTCACCTTTTCAAACTAAAGGAAAGAGAAGTGAAAATATTTACCAAATATGAAAGCACCAAATCCTTTCGCTTAAAAGCAGTGCAGTTATGTATATGATGGGGAGATATTTCAGCAATGAATCTTACCATCATTATCCTGTTTTCTGTTTAATTTACCGCTTATCCAACAGTTTGGGTGTAGCACCAAAATACGTATCACGACAGACTTGGCATACGTTGGGCTGAGGAGGGATGCACGTGGCAGTTTCTGTGCTGAGCAGAGAATTCCTGCCCGCAGGTTTGCGTGGGAGGGAGCAGCTCTCTCCGGTCTTTCTCCAGTTGTGAGCACGTCTTGCCACCAGGATTGCTGGCACGGCGCTGGAGAAATGTCACACACAGCGCATACTGCTTCCTGGGCACGCAGGGGTCAGCTAACCACAGATTAAAACATTCAAAATAGTAAAATATATTAATTTCCATCCCCTTTCAATTTACATCTCCTGCTCTTCTTCTCCTTTTCCCACTTAAAGGCAGGGCCAAAGGGTATTGCATTTGCAGAAAACAGGGTTCCTTAAATAACAGTAACGGGCATATTGAAGTCAGGGGTTCTCTGAAGGATGCACTTCTCCGAGACAAACACTTCGAGGAGGTTATTTGGAACCCCAAAATTAGAGAAATGGAAAGCCCATCAGCCAAGCTTTCTGTTTCCCCCTGGTCCCAGACTGCTTCCAGAAATACATCAAAATGTAATTTCTGGCCAAGACAATCAGTCTTTAGCCCTCAGTTTAAAAGCACCTTGTATTTTATTTTCCGGGGGTCAGATGGGGAGGAGCGTGAGGCAGACAATGTCAGAGAAAGCAGGGATGCTTTCTGCCACACTCACGCGATGGACGAGCGGCAGCTGACGGCTCTGCTGCTGGAGGGTCACAGAGCCCACCCAAAACGGCCCCTCGGGCCCCTGCGGGGCTTTGGGGTTCCTGGCCGAGGCTGGCAAGAGCCAGGGTAAGGACCACAACCCGGGGTAAAGACAGGCACCGAGCAGGCATCTGTCCTCTGCAGAAAAGCGGTACCCAGGCACCGTCACTCCGCACCAGGAAAGGCAGTGCAAGCGCAAAGGCATGCTGGCGTTTCACACATAACCAGTCTGAACTTTTCAACTTAGCCGACACACAAAAGCCCCCTCATTATTCGGTTCTCGTAACTGGCCAGGGGTATTAGTTAAAACCCCACATTTTCATGAAAAGGCAAACTCTGAACAGTATTTTTTGTAGATGTTACATATTTATATAAAGTTATTGAAGCTACTTCTTTTTCCTGTAATATTTTAAATACAGTTCTAAAGTAAAAATAGGGAAAGAACTCTGCCTAGCATGCGTTCGTACTGAAAGCGATAGCATATGCTTGTACTCACACTTATTTCGTGACCTGAAATTCTGTTTTGTGTAAAAACAGCTACCAGAAAGAATACTGTCTTTTGTGAAATATGATTTCTTTGCAATAGAAATTTTGGTTTAGGTCTCTGATAGCCTCAAAAATATCTGGAACTTGAAAGAGAACAGTAATGCAGGACAAATTATAATTACTAGGGCAAAATAAACAGAATGTAAAATAAAATCCAAGTGACCCTCCAGACAGCACACAAACCACCCCCAGTGTCTGTGTTTTCACCAGAACAGCCGCGCAGGGCAGGCAGACATTTCAGAGGCATCACCGTCGCAGAACGGCACTTGCAAAAGCAGTGGGGCCTGGGCCTGAACAATGCAAGTAGATAATTTAAACGCAAAGTATCTGCCAGTTGTCATCCCAGATCTGCCTTACCTCCTCCGCTGCCTAAAGAGGCCAGCGCAAGTTCTCAGAGCGTATGAAATCTTCTCAAACCCAAGCACCAAACAGGGGCAGTGTGGGGACGCTGTCACGCTCCAGGTGTTCGTGCTCCCCCACGATCTGCAGGAGTCAGCGTCATCCTTGCCCTAAATTCAAACACCAGGAATCTTGGGTTCCCTTCCCTGCAAAATATCCCGCCGAATATCCTGCTACTGATGTGTTGACACATGAGGGCCCGCTCTGGGATTCCAAAATATGCAAAAGCACACTGTCTCTTGCATAAACAAAGTGCTATTTTTACTAGGGTTAATAAAAACAAGCTTAAAACACCTGGAGAGGAACTGGTCAAGTGTGGAAACCTTCAACGTGAAGGCAAGGACCTGGTGGTCGCTGCCGCGTGGCACCAGGAGCAGGAGCGGAGGCTGCGGCCCTGTCCTGCGCATGGGGACATCGGGCTTCACCCCCCCCCCAAAACACCTCTAAACCCACCCTTTCCCTCACCACACAAAACCCACAAAGCTTCTCTGGAAACCAAACACTCTCTCGCCCACGATTAAATATTTTTTTTTCCAGAGTCATACTTTAAATTGTCTCTTTCTGAAAGTCACATTTTCAAGGATACAAACTGACTTTAAGCAACGCCGCTTATGTTTTCATTTCAGAAAAAAAAGTGGCAGGCCAAGAGGAATTTTAATAATGCACACAAAGAAATCCGAGCGCAAAATTTAAACACAAAAGATGCATTGTCCCTTCATGCCTTTTACGCACAGAGGCCAAAACAGCCAATTCCTGGTTCACCTTCTTTTATGTAAGTGGATTAAAAGTAAGATTAACAAACTGCCAAAAAGCATGTTAAATGATAGCTCCTGCTAGTTAAAAATTCTGATGGTTCTAAAACTCTGTTGGTGGCCATCTTGGCTAGGAGCTTTAATATAAATGAGACTGGTGAAGGCAGGGGATGGGGGAAGGCTTCCTGATGGCCAGAGCAGTATGGGGGGGGAAGAGCTTATTAAAAATAAGCGGTATCTACAAAAAGAAAACACCTAATTGGAGCAACATTTCTGTTTTAACATATGCATCTATACCGACTAATACATTAAAAAAATAAAAATGGCACTCTTCCTGTTTTAGGGACGGAATTTCATTACTCTGTAGATGTTTACTGAAGAAGATACTATTACTTGCAACATTAATTGGTATGTGATTCTTGTATCCACACCTCCTTCCAGAGCCGGACTGGCCACACTCATTTTTGTACGCCACGAGCCCCTCCGACAAGGCAGGAGTGCAGCACGCGCCGGGAGACGCACCCGCAGCCGGCAGGTCTCCCCTTCCTATCGCACACCCCCATGGCCGATCGCACGCTGCCTTGCTGCCCCACCAGTGCCGCCGCGAGAGGCTTTGGGTGGCACTGCGGGGGACGCAGACCAAGGGAGCGCTGCCTCACGCCCAGGCAAAACATGGGCCACTGTGCGCTGGGAACAGATTTCCTCTTCATTCTCCAGCGATGTCGTCTCTTGGGTGGAAAAGCGGCAGCTCACGGCAGCACAACATCTACCCTTGGTTCCACCGGGCCACAGGATGGCGCGGGGACGGGAGCGGGTCCCTAGGACAGTGCAGGGAAGGGAGCGGGTCCCCTTGGCTGGTCGGGGTGCCGCAGGCGCAAGGTCCCTTCCATGGCGCGGTGTCCCTGAGAAGGCCAGCCCCATCGTCGGCAGATCCCCTATTCCGGGAGAAGGGCCGTGCTCCATGGAGGAGACTGACCCCGCACCGAACCCCAGCCTGGGAGTGTCCTTCTCCTGGGGCACGCGGAGCCCCGGGGACACTGAACACAGACCAGTGAGATGGGGGCCATGGGACAGCAGATCACACTCCGGCGGACGCTACTGTATTTTTCTTAAGAATAAACTGCAAAACCGAACCAAACGAATGAAACTCGTAATGTGCCTTAATCTCACAAGTTTTTCCACTGACTTCTTTTTTCCTTGCAAATAGAGGGCTGTACACTGGCCTCCACTTGAGTACAAAATATTTCATAAACGCCTCTACCTTTATAGCTGAAATCCGAAACGACAAGAGAAAGGGAATGAAAAAGAGCCAAGCATGCTGAGGATGCAAAAACACTGCCATGAGCACCCCGATATCCTTCAGATGTGGGAAAAGGGGATGCGATGGCACGTCCCTTGGAGCACAGACAGTGTTTCCCTGGGTTTGTGGAGCATTTAGAAAGACAAAGTTGTGAACTACGGTTCCTAATAACCTAGAACAAAGAGCTTTACAAGACCTTCAAATACCTTGTCTGTGAAAAAATGACACATATTATTATTTACACTGCGGTGCGCTAGGATCAAAACTGTGCATCCTGGATCTGCAAACGAAGTCCTTGTGTTACTATTTGAATTGATAATAATACCTTTGATAAACGTAAGCGGGTATCAAAACCAACCTATTTATTGCAAATAGATACCTATATGAAGAAAAACCTAAAATGTGTTTTGACAAATGTAATTCCCCTCTTCTGATATAGGAGAAATACATAGAGAGCAGGCACAATGAAAATGATTTGTAAAACTTTTAAATCACCATCTTAAAGAGGTTATTAAATATTATTTTAAACCTCAGTGGGAATTGGATTGTTCTGCTGACTTTGATTGGTTTTTTGCAGAATAATTTTAGTTAACAGAGTTGAAAGAACAAGTTTAAAGAAACTAACTTCACCCAGTTATAAAGCTTTGATTATCATAGAGCCTTTAAATTTAAGCTTCATTGAATACAATATGATAATCTTTTTTCTATCAAAAGGCAAATTAAAATATTCCGCTTATAATCCTTTTTGCCATTTCAGCTGCTCGTCAGATTTCTTGCACTGGCAGTCTATTTTGGTTGGAATAAGACATTTCTGCCCATACAACAAATTATTTGTAATGTGCCAAAATTTGTCACCACAGCTAATGTAAACAAAAACCCACCACCATCCATAACAGCAGAATGGTTTTATTATTTAGTCATTGTTCTAGGCAATCCATGTTTCTGTGCAGGGGCTACAAGGAGTCAATAGATGGCAGTCCATCTCTTAGGAAAGAGCCAGATAATGAATAAAATCACCAAAGCTTCACAAAAGAGAAAGGTGGAAGGCTGTGTGGTTTTTCACAAGCATTCACAGTAATTAACTAAGAATACTTTATATAATGCAAAACATTTAGACAAACTCTGTAATGGCTGTCTCTAAGCAACGTTATAAAAACGGTCTTTTATTACAAACCTGAATGCCGTGTTTTATTGGCGCTTACGTGTACCTGCATGTGTGACACTTGTGATCAATTTGCCAAAATCAATTTAAATCTAGGGGTTGTATCCATGGCTGAAGCACGGGAAAACTCACTGCAGCCGCAGTCTGTCTGTTAAAAATCCGGCAGCCTCTGCAGCACAGCAACTACCTCAATGGTAGTTTTTTTTAAACTTCTATTATTTTTCTTTAAACAGTTATCCTGTTTGTATAGAAATATTTACGCTAAACTAGGAAAATTATGAACTAATTTCTATACTGAAATACTACTACTGTGAGAGTAGAAGATCTCAACATTTTAGTTACACTTCTATAAATTTGTGTGTAATACACATTATTCTAACAGAAGTTTTGATTCTTGCGAGAACACTATTTACTTCTGTTCTGCTTTGGGCGCAAAAGAGAATATTTAAATGGAATAATAAAAGGTGGGACTTACACATTTAAACAATTTTGATAATGCAGTTGCTTGAGGTATAACTTATTTTAAATATCAAGCATGTCTTCTACCACACAAATTTTTAAATTCCAGGCTTAATCTGACTCCTAATGTAACTGAGTCGAAGTGAGTCTTCCCATGCAAAAAATGGAGACAGGCAAAGCATTTCCATCATATCAGAAACCTGGATTATTTGCAGATAATTTTCAGTTCACTGCGAAATGAAAAATTATTTATCAGTAGCTAGGGTCTGACTCAATGCCAATTTATCTTTGCGTGCCCATATTTGACTACATTTCAAAATGTCCCTAAAATGCACTAAAAATTTCCAAATGGGTGGTTTTAATAATACCCTTGCATTTGTTACTACTACATTTTCTAACAGGAGCTTGTTTTTGACAAATATTGTTAGCTTTATATGACGTAAAGTGTAAACTCAGAACAGTTTCTACAAAATTAACAGATAAAATTTTCTACCTCAGATGCCTCAAATTCTGCCCTAGTAACCACTGGGTCACATTTAAGCCCCCCACCACTTTTTTACAAAAATAAATATTTTCTAAGTGTTGATTGCAGCTCACTTTTAGAGGAATTTTCAATGGCAAGCAAGACTAAAATCAATTAAATCTTATGCCTCAGTAAAAAATAGTCTCCAACATATTACTACATCTCATACACCTATCTGGTTATTAGATTCCAAATATCATACACATTTCAGAAATCGTTTTTATGTGCACCCTTAGGGATTATAAGGAAAGACAGTATTTACCTTTTTCCTTCATGCAATTTTAAAAAAGCAAACAAAAATACTCAGTGAATGCACCTTTTGCTCATAATGTTTTTTGTTTTTTTTTAAAGTCTATACCAATCCTGTTTAAAATAAAAGTAAACACTTAGAGAGGGTGGAGGATTTCCAAACCAGAGCTTTGTTTTAAAAGCAGTATGCAGAAAACACTAGCAAGAGGTTTTAAGCACAGATTTCCCTAATCACTGAATTTAGAACCAAAAACAGAAAAAAAGAGCATTCCAGTACCGTGAAGAGGTGGAGGCAACAAATTATAAAGCACATCCCATTTATTGCTCAAAAGAAAAAGCCCACACCAAAGACCCATACAGAAAAGTAGTGGACAAACTTCTCTACTTTGTTTTGAACGGACAGCAGTGATTAATTATCTGTAACAGCTAAATACAAACGAGGCTGATCTGGACAGCAGTGACAGCAAAGATTCAGATGAACAGCGAAAATCCTCATCTTTAAAGGTGTTTTCATGTATAATAATTTTATAAATGAATATATTCAAGATTTGGGATACCAATCCATTGAATATTGTCTTGACAAGTTAAATATTGTTCCAGGTATCAATATTAGCCAAATTTGAAAGCATTTTGTTTTATTTTTATCTCTATTTTACATATGCGGAAAAACCTTAAGTAATACACTGGTGCAGTTCACAAAGTTTTATTTTCTTGTTGCAACGATTAAAGATCAACTAATGCAGGCCGAAGGAGTTCTAGCTATATCCTCACCAGTTAGAAATTATTTGCAAAAGTTTATGAAGTGTATTTCTCAAATTAACATCTACACTCTAGCTGATTTATTTTACTCATTTAAAAAGAAAGCTTTGTCACACACAGTGATTAATTACCAGCATCTGGGATATCCGAGATGGGATTATTGCTTCTGCTATGCATCTCAACTTAAAATTTAACCCTCTTTATATGTGCAAATGTAGTCACTGAGAGGAGAGAGTGCTGCAAGGCACTCATTTAATGATTACAGTATTAAAACGAAAGCATAAGTTCTAAAGATGTTTAAAAAACAGCGTTTCATTGCATTCTTCAGTTCAAAACCTCTTCAGATGTTTATTATCTTCTCGCTGAAGATGCTTGTCTATATTTTATGGTCAGCAGTTCACAGAAGAGTAAATAGGTTGGGTGTAGAAGAAAATAAAAAAGGTGTTTCTACTTACTGTTAGGTGATACTGCCTCCATATTTCTGGGCAAGCCTGGAAAATAAAAATATTGATCAGCTAGGAGCATGAAACAAGGTGCTTTACAGCCTGTTGGTTTTGGCATAACACAGTATCCACCGGTGTCGGTCACAGGAAAATAAGAAGCTTAACTGAAAGGGTCTGCATTTCAGCTTCAAAAACCTGGCTAGACAGTTTAATTGAATTTTACACTGGTTTAACACACTCCCTGCCATTGTCAGAAAGCCAGTAACAGTCTTCTCTCAGCCCTTCTTCTCTGAAGGTTAGAAGTTTGTGAGAGTAACACGCTCTTAACTCTAATAAGTATTAATACTGAAAAACAAGCAGAAATGAATTTAAGTTCTAAATTTTCTGACATCTTAAATTTACATAATGTTTTGAAAATTAAGTCACAAAGTACCTTCCTTTCACGTAGGAATAGAAATATTTTAGTATTTTTGTACATATCTCTATCCTAATCAAAATATAATTGTTACATGTAATAATCCTCAGCAGCCTGATGTCAGATGAGTTGTAAACAAGAAGCATAACAGATTGCTTTAATGTTTCTATTTTTACAATGCCTTGCTTGATTTTTTTTCCCCCCAAAACTTGCTAGACTTGCACACAAACTTCTAAGTGCAGCCCATTGTGAAAAATTTTACAGAGCAGATTTTTGAATCACAGCAGTAACACAATAGACCTGAGGAATACATAAGAGAGGAAAGAGGAAAATGTGGATCTTCTTCAAAAAAAATCAGAATGTGTTAATGATCAATGAGACAGAGGTTACTTTCTCAAGGGTTCTTAATATTTTTACAAAATCTACCACATTTCTGCCTTCTCCTATGACCCCCAAGCCATAAACAGACAGAGAAGTAGTGGTACTTTGTCTGCTAACCATTTTAGTGTTTAAAAGAGCGTGCACACAGTTATTTCAATGGAGGTCTTTCACTTTTGTTTAAAACATTCACCCTTTTATTAAAACAGCTCCTTAATCATTTGAACAATTAGCAATTCGGTTTGCCAATCTCAATTTTCAGTATTTTAAGAAGAAATATTAGTTATTCCGTGGCTTCTACATAATATGCTGTAGCTCTAATTTCAAACACTGAAGCCTCATGACTACTTGCAAATGAGTACTATTAACATTTCTTTAGATTTCGAATAAATTTTTCACTCATGCCTAAATTCGTGCCTTCTTCTTTTCTGACAGAGCATGTTAATTAAAAAAACCCCACCCAACAACCAATATTAGCAACTGAATCTCTCAAAAAATAATCCAAGTTTCTGACGGTCACCCTATGGCATATACAGTATGTTTTTCCTGGATGTGATGGAAATTGTATTATTTATTATTCATTCCGTCAGTAACACAATTTTCTGGAGAAAAATCTACAATCTGTTCTGTGTAATGGTTCGACATTTCTCCTCTTACTCAAGTACTGCATGTAAATATTTGAGTTTTATATTAATGTTTCTGTAAAGAAAATGTGGGAAGTACATCCCACATTTCTAACAGAGGAGCATTCTACAACATTTGACAGTTTGAGCACACTGGAGCTGTCTTCGAGTGCAAACAAAAGGATTTTCCTCCTTCGCTAACTTACGCAGGATTTGGGAGCGCGATACAGAAACACTCTCCAGCACATACAAATATTGTATCAAAGACCTTGCCTTCTCACTCAAACCTGCAAAAGGCTTCAGCTGTACAGGAGACTTTTGCTGGTTTCGCGCAGGGGTAGCAGACAGTTATTTATACATTAGTTCTGGGTAGTTTTCGATTACCGCAGTGTCCCCAGACTAATATGGTTGAAAAATCGGAATCAATGAGTTGTCACATACTGGCAAAATGCCACTCTGTGACATGACCTTTACTCACACAGCAGCTATTTAATAATGATTAAAAAAATAATTTTATTTTTGAATAATATTTTGGTTGGGGTTTTTTTTGCTCTGGACACAAAGACATCACTTGCAGTGAAAATCTGTAACTCGGAGTAGGGAGCTGCCGTTGGCGCAGCTCTTGCCAAAATACGGGGAGAGGGACCGTCCCCACCCCTCAGCGGTGCTACCAGGAGGCAGGTTTTATCACTGTTGTCTTTAAGGATGTTTTAAGGCTGTGGGAAAACTTAAGGGAGGTGGGAAGAAGGTGGCAAGGGAAAATTGGCCAAGCATATTTCTTCATTCAGATGGTGATTCAGTGCAATACTTTTCATCGTCACAATGATCACTTACGAACTTCAGGAGTTGAATACAATAGTGGAAAACGGATGCCTGGCTAAACAACAGCTTTTTAGAAGCGATGCTTTTAACTAGGACTCCTATTACCTTGCATCAGCTCAGAGTTATTGTCTGTATCTTCTATCACAGAATGACAAAAAATATAATTAACAATTACTACTGAATACTGGCTTCTCAAATGAAGCAAAGAGGTTTGCCATGGAAGAGAGCATAACCAAATACAACAACCACCGAGCCTGTGATTTTTCTTATTTATTTAAAAGTACTTAACCATGAATGGCCCTTATTTAAAGAAAAGCCCTTGTGGTATACAAGTACGATGGCAGCGTGATGAACTACATTAAAATAAAATTGCATTTATTTCCTGCCCCAGTGGTCTGACCTTACTAGCATTTAGATGTACCAGCACAAAAGGTGCCAGCGCGGCGCGGCCGTGGAAGGCGGAGGCGAGGTGCCTTCCCCACACCTTTCGCCACGTCCACCTGCCTTTTGCCACACAACCGCCAGGCAATTAATTTTCCCAAATGTTTTTTCCCCCAAATCTGCTGGTTTTGCTGCGGCCCAGATTCGGTTAATTTGGAAGGGTGATTATTTGTGCCCGAGCTGGCTCTGGCTGAGGCTGCCACACCAGATGAATCCAGGCTGGATCCTGCGCATTTTGACCCGTATTGAATTTTATCAGGTGCTAATTATTGTTTTACCAGAACAACGGCTTAATGCATCTGTTGTTTAATTCCCACTTCCCTATTCTCAAACGTGAACATCAAAGAAAATAAAACACTCAATCTCAAACAGCCCCTGACAGCAGACCAGGACTCGAGTGCTCAATAGACAAGGCCCTTGCCACCAGTTCTCATATTTCCACAACAATGAGCAAACACAAAAACAGCACTAAGCGGCCTTTCCTCCTTTCCGCTCCCCTTGGCCGGTCGTCTGCCTTGCGCCGAGAGGGCCCTCGACGGCGGCCCTGCTGGGAGCGGGCGCGGGGGAGAGGATTAGCCTCGCTAACATGCGAGCATTTGCAAAAGGGAAGGAAAAACCCCGCTACTGTATTTGGCGTATGAATAACCAAAATGCACGCGCTGACAGGAGACCGGGACGGGCCTGCGGCTCCCCGGGAGAAAATGTAGCTGTGATGAGTGACAGGGCTTTCAGGAAATATGTTCACAATCACAGACAGTGAAGGCCATGACCTAGATCGTTTAAGAGCTTGTCTTGTCAAATTATCAAAAGCTTCTTCCTCTCTGAATAAAGAGTGACATAAGTGAGTGTCAGAAAGCTGCAGGCTGACAAGCCAAGCATACAATAACAGCATGCACGTCACATACTTGCCGAACACCGCCACGGCTAGCGGCAAATCTTAATGAGAGCGCGGCTGGCCCAGGAGACTTGGGTCCCTGCTGGCACAGCTACTCATCTCGCAAAAATCCTTCAGCTCCAAGTCAGTTATGGTCTGACACGACGACTACAATTACTAAACACAACTTTTTAACAGAATCCTCTGGTGCTTTGTCAAAGCGGCGGCTGCTAGGAGCTGCCCCGCCGCAAGCCACCACAATAAAACAAAAGATTTGCCAAAACACACACTTTTCATCACCTCCGCATGGGAACTGCCGCGGAAAACACACAATGCCTCCCTTCAAAACCGCTCCTGCACGAGCAGATGTCAAGACCTCTCCCCAGCGCAGACGGCGGCCGCGGAGCAGGCCGAGGTGGATAACTGCCGGCGTCGGGCAGGCACCCGGTAATGCCGACTGACGCGTACCATTCGGCGGACGCGGCCTCGCCGCAGGCATGAAAACCTGGGGATGGAGGGCAAACCCCGTGCTGTCTGCCCTGGGGAGGGCCGAGGGCCCGTGGCAGCAGCGGCAGGACAGGCCCATCAGCCAGGAGGCTGCCAGCACAGCCCCGCAGATGTCCCTCTGCCGCCAGCCACATCCCCGCCCGCAGAGGTGGCCACGTCCCCACGGCAAGCACCGAAAATGACAAAGGCGGAAGGAAATCTTCTGGGAGAGAGGAGGCTAGCGGTGGTTGACATGTCAGCACACGTGGAGAAGGTGCCGGCTGAGGCACCTGGGCACTGCTGGCTGACGGCTCCGGGATGAGCTCGGGCAGCTCACTGAGCACCCGCACGCTGCTCTTCCCCGAGCACCAAAGGAGACCCCGTCCTGCAACGTTTGCCTCCTCCCTGCCACATCACCCTGTTTGTGAAGTTCTTCTCCCAGCCTTGCAGCTGGCAGGTGAGACTGCAGACCACGAGCCCCATGACACCCACCAAACTGCCATCAACTCTGCAAAACACAGGACGTTCACGGCATCGGGTTCTCAGCTTATACACGTATAAGCATAAGTATACAAATGTTCACACAGGTACACACAGGTACACATCTATATGAGCACACAACGTTGGATAAGACAGACATGCTCTTTCCCGGGGGGAGCAGCAGAGGGTCAAACAGAGCCATACTTGAAACTCTCGAACAACTCTGCTACCTGCTCCGCTGAGGATCTTCCCAAGGAAAGCACACAAGGCTGAGCTTCTTGCAACACAACTCCCGCTAAGATGACTCCATTCATTCTCCGGGCTGTTTCAGGGAAAGTGACTGACCTAATGGATAATAAATGTATTTTCCTGAAAATGTCTTAAATAACTTTGAGCATTTTCAAATCAAACTAGGGGAAGTCCAGCCTAGTCTCGAGCCTTGAGCTGCCTCGTGTTAATTTCTGGACAAAAGCGTGACCATGGAGAGTCACTCTGAGACAGACTGTGCCCAGGAGCTTGTTCTGTATCTGTTGTGCATGGTAAAAGCAAGTGAACTTTCTATGAAAGAAGATTAAAAGTTTTTTTGAGCATCCAAAGTATTTGATAACAACTGAAAAAAAATTAGGGAGTATATTAGTCTTTTTCCCAACACTGTATTAAGATCTGCTCTATGGAGGCTGCAGTAATGTTTTCAGAGTGTTTTGGAGAACTTTGGGGAATGACTGGACTCATTTAGCCCAACGCAGCTCCTACGGACACCAGAAACTTCCCAACAGGCAGGCTGATACACAACAGTTGCAGTAACTGGGTTTGGAGAAACACTTTCAGGTTTTTGATAAAATGCCTTGTGGCGGACTCGTAATTCTTTACAGAAAGTAATTAGCAGAGACACAGACATATGGACCTGTTATTATGATCAGTTTACATAGCCTGAAAACAATAATGACTACGCTGCGTTGGACCACCCGCCCATGGTCTCTAACCATGGCCATAAGACGATGCCTCATGGAGCAAGCACACATCCTTTCCCCAACACTCCCCCACACTCAACTGTTTTAAGCTCAATGACTGTGCAAGCTGGATGAAGTTTCTGTGTATTCAGTAACTTTCCATGGATTTCTCTTCCATGAACTGGTCCCATCTCCTCCGGAACCAGAGCAGACCTCCTGCATCTCCTGCATCCCTCCGTAAGGAGTCTCACAGATCTGCTGCCTATTGCACGGGAAGTCACCTCCTTCTGTCTCTCCTGAACCTATCTCCTACTGCCTTTGTCAGATGCCCACTATTTCTTGTACTGGAAGAAATGATGAAGAATTGATCACTAAGCACCGTCTCCCATCATGGATGATTTTGAAGCTCTTTACAGATGCTTCCCTCCCTCGTCTCTCTTCCAGGCGGAAGAGTTGTAGCTGTGCTGAAGGACACAGAAGAGACCAAAGTTGCACCTAGGTGTCCATTGCTTTCCTGATGATTCCTAACGTTTCATCTGCTTTTTTCCCACAGCTTTTGAACACTGAACTGATTTTTTGGGGGATCATATCTCATAAGCCTGAAATTTGAGTCCTGAATGGTAATGGTAAGCTCAGAGCCCATCAATCCACATACAAAGATGGGATTATTTTTCCCTGGGTATTTTACTCTACATTTATTGCCACCCAAGCTCATCTGCCATTTTATTGTGCTCTCCCTCCGTTTCTTACAGTCCTTGGGCAGTTCTTCACAGTTGGCTCACGGCATTGACACTCTAAATAATTCAGTCTTCTCAGCAAATCTTGTCGCCCTATTGTTCACCCTTTTCCATGTCACACTAGCATATCCTACCTTTATCCTCTTATTCCATGCCTGTTTAGTTTCCTTAAAAGCTTTTGGTCAGGAACTTTGTCAAATGCCTTTTGGAAATCGTAGACTATGTCAACTGGATCATGTTTACACACATGGTTGTCGACCTTCTCTTTTGAAGAACTCCAGAGATTTCTGAGAAGTGGGATTTCCTTTACAAAAGCGATCTTGAATCCTCCCATGTATATCATATTTATATATCCATTCCAACATGCCACTGCGGTTGCATTTTCTGGTAATTTGCTTGGTGTGCACATCAGGCTGGCAGGTCTGGTTGCCCAGCTCTTCCTGGGACCCGTTTAAAGAACTGTCATTGTATTTGCCACTCAGTTACCAATCAGACACAAAGCAAAAGATTACACACTGCCGTCACTAATGTGGCCATTTCACCTTCCAGCCCCTCTACAGCTTTTGGGTAATCGTTATCCAGTTCTGGTAGTGAACTGGTATTCATAGGTTAGTAGTAACCCCAACATTGTCTTCCATTTCAGAGAGATTCTCTGATGATTCCCTCCACAAAGTAAGATTTCAGTGTGGGAATGTCCCCGGTTTCTTCCACCATGAACACCAGGTGCCAAAAAAATATTTTTAAGTTGTTAGCGATGGCCTTATCTTGGCCGAACGTTCCTTTCATATCTTGATCATCATCATGTCTTGTTGGCCTTACATGCTTCTTGCTCTGATGTGAAGAAAGATTTACTGTTGGTTTTGATCCCTTTGCAAAGTGCCCCTTAAACTCTTTTTTAGCCTCAATTCTGCACTTTCACATTTAATCTGCCAGAGTTTATGATCCTTTCTCTTTTCTTCATTTGCGTACAGACATCGGGTTTCGAAAGGGCACCCTCTCGCTTTCTGTAACTTCTCTGACCCTGCTGCACAGCCTCACAACCTCCCTTTTGCACTCTGCAGTTCTCCCGTCCCATCTTTCTTGCCAAGGACAGGGCAGAGGAGACCCTGCTCTTACGCTCCAGCACTCACTGCACAGGTAGCCGCATGCCCGTCATGCAGAAGCGCAGGAGAACTGCCTGAAAGTTTCAAAGACAACCCTTTCTGATTTAAGGTGGACCTAAACGAGCAGAAAAAATACATGTTGTGATGTTCCTGATAATCTACACAACTTAGGTAGGAGTTAAATTGTGGGATGATAGAGGACTTTTATGATTCTATGACTCGTAATTCTTTACAAAAAATAAAATTACTTTATGAGAACTGGCTTCATAAAATGTGTGAAAAATAGAAAAGGTGGCAAGAGATGCAAAGAAAAGATACTTAAGATTACAGTAGTATATTTTAAGTAGATATACTTAAGTATAATCTTATACTGAAGTATAAGATTACTCCTTACCAGAAAGGGTTCAGAAACATGCTGTTCACGTTCTTTAAAGTAATGGTACTGTGCACACATTGACTATAAGCGAAAGTACAGCTAGAAGAGGAAGATCACATTTAAATTTTTAACATTCAAATATCAAAAGAAATACTAAGCTCCCAAATGTGCTGGGCTTCGTTTGCATATCCCACAGATCATCGTCTGTGGTGAGCCTGTAACAGACTCTCAGTTTCCCTTCTCCGACTCCTCGCGTTTGTGCCGTCCCCAGCAGGAGCAGAACGGACACACCAGCAGCCCGCTGCACAGACCCTCTCCCCAGAAAGCACACGAAGGGGAGTCTCTCCTGTCTGACTGCTAAAATATGGGGTCAAACACTGAAACACAATTATTGCACGATTCTGCGATAGGGGGACTGAACATCATGACGGGTTATGGCACACAAGCTTTACCAGGTAGAAGAGTCATTCAGATCAGCTTCTGTATTCAGGGAAAGGGAGGATAACGCCTCCTCAGGATCTCCCTCATTCTTTGACCAAATGCATGAAGCTAAGGTAGGGAGGACACATTTAGAAATAGATTCAAATATTTCTGAATTTCAAAAAAACCCAGCGTTTAGGGGAATCGAACAGGCGTATTTGGAAGACAAACATTTAAGCCATATCTTTAGATAGAAAATGAAGTAGGAATGTATGCTGATCTTATCACAGACTGCCTTTTATCCTCACCTTTTTGTGTTTAATTTGAGGGGAAAAAAAGTATAAAAGGTTGATTGCTATGTACAAGGCTGAATTTCTGGGACATGTAAAACCATAATAATATTACACAAAGTTAAAAAAAAGATAAAACTATGTTTAATCCACTTTAATTTTCATCTGTGTTTTATTTTAGTAGATCCTATCAGGCTCAAAGGCCTTCAAACTACTTCTGTGTTCCTCTTTAGTCCTTACAGCATAACCGCCGCTGCTGCCGACAAGCCACGGGGAAATTAAAGACAGGACACAGCAAGTCTTCTACCTGTGTTCACAAAATACGAGGACAAATCTTCATGTTACAGTCACACCTGAACCTTCTACTAACCTGAATTGTGTCCTACTGCAAAGTCGTCACCTTTATCTAGTTTATATTTTTGAAATTCAATTCAGCATTATCTACGTATCTGTATGAGAAGTACTTACATTAAAGACTATCTGGGAAGGTCTTGGAAGACCAGGAATGTCCTGGCATAAAGCCTCTCTCCGTCTTTCTTATATCTACTAACTTTCACTAGCAGTATTAACAGCTTTGGGCAGGCTGTCAAGAGCAAACCGGTTTCTGCTTGTTTCAAAATGCATTCAGAAGAATTGAAGAAATACTTTTAAGAAAGGAGATCATGCACTGAAGAGTGTGTTTCCATCATGGTACTGTTTAAATGATAGAAGATTTGAGAAAAAAAGTCTCAGCTGAATGAAGTCCATGACCTTACCTCCCACCTAGTCTGCGGTGCAGAGAACACCCTGTGTCCGGATGACCTTTAACATACCTCACTATCCTTACAGTACTCGAACATTTTTAATACTTCCATACCTGGTTTTGTGCCAAAGTTACTCATTCTTTTATCCAATCAACTTTGAATGCTCAGTAAAATCTCGTATCAGAATGCATATATTTTATGGGGCCTCCATCTCCCTGTAAAATAAATGGAAACCCTTCTCCCATTGTGCTGCTTAACCTGAAACAAGCAGCCAAGCGTCTGGTGGGAAATAAACTGAACATTCAGTCTTTTAGAAGACAAAGGGAGCGCTTCCATATTCCCGTTGGACAGAACCATTTGTACTGTGAATACAGATGCAGGCTTGCTAACACCTCTGAAAGGCCGTTCTGTTAGGTACGGTATGGAGATAATTATTTCCACTAAATACTTTCTTCTCTCCAGTGTTTGTGACACAGAGGCAGCGTAACATAATATGAATGAGGAATCCGAGTGATTGGCAACAGGACCAGAGTGTCCACCCAACCTGTAGAGCTACGGTAAGTAGAGAAAGTTGGGTTTTGAACGACAGTAGTGAAGATGGAAGACATCAGTGTGGTTCTCCTGGGATTAAGACAACACATCAGTATGTTCCAGACATTAACTGTTTCTATCAATATTTTTCTCTTAACAGTAAACAACTTTGCAACTGTTCGACTACTTTACAAACTCTCTTACAGTACGTATGTGATGGGCCTGTCCGTGGGGATACAGAAGTAGAGAACAATTAATTTCATCATTGTCTTTCTTCTTGCACGTTCATAAATAATAGAGGACTCTACTGAAAAGCAGGCAGAAACTAAGCTAAGGCACGTGAATATGATTGCAGGCCTGCTTCCTTATGGGCTAATGTCAGCTAAAATTTTTATTCACCTATACTTCAATAAGAAACAAAACGTATCGTTTCCATTTTGTTCCTAAAGTACATTTGCAATGTAAAATGTAGCACAGTTATCAATGCCTCTCAAAACCATTTAGACATCAGTTTAAACTTTTAATAATGTTTTCATTGATAAATATGTGATCATAGTGAAAAAACCACATATCTGGAACTCTTGGAACATCACAGTTATTTTTTACCTCTTGCTGGCATGCTTGCAACATACCATGTCTGCCAATTTCAGCCTCCGTAGGCCTTCAGTTCAACACACAGGAGGATGTTTTTCACCACCCTAACTAAACTGGACAAAAATAAACTAAAGACTGAGTGTTTACAACGCTCCAGTTCCAACCACTCTTCATGAAACCTGGGATACTGATAATGACTGACAACGACATTTTCATATGCTTATACAAATACGCAACGCATAAAATTAAATAAAATATTAAAAGACTGTGTTTGTTGTAAATTCAATGTCTGACAGATACAAAACTGGTAACGACTGAGCTCTTTGCCACGGGCAATACTCACATCAGCGTAGTGCCCCTTCATGTCACAGCGATTGCAGTGTTTATTCCAATAGGCTCTCTCAAGGCATTCCCTGAAATAGTGGCCAGGCAAACAGCAGTTCAAACAAAAACGTGCTGGGCAACTGTTTTGTAGATGGCCTCTTCCTGCACACAGGCAGCAAGGGGGAACTTTCTATGGAGAAATAAGAAAGGAATTATGTCAAGTGAGAATGCCTCAAAAGAGTACAGAAAAGAAAAAATACAAAAGATGAAATGAAGAAGAAGCGACCCCAAATAAATGTCTACTGCTTACTAGGAATCACAGGGATTATAAAAACAATAAAAGCAATGACCTCCACAAAACGGACAGCTAATTTTATGTAGTAGTGTGGTGGGTTGACCCTGGCTGGACAGCAGGCGCCCACCCAGCCGCTCTGTCGCTCCCCTCCTCAGCAGGACGGGGATGGGAGGGGAGATAATAAGATGGAAAAAACTCATGGGTCAAGATAAAAGTAGTTTAATAAAGCAAAAGCCAAGGCCACATGTGGAAGCAAAGGAAAACAAAACACTTATTCTCTCCTCCCCAGCAGCAGGCGATGTCCAGCCAGTGCCTGGGAAGCAGGCCTTCAGTGGGTGTAGCGGTTGCTCCAGAAGACAAACGTTGTAGTAATGATTGCCCCCCTTACCCCCCGCTCCTTTCTCTTGGTTTTTCTGGCTGAGCAGACGTCATATGGCAGGGAATATCCCCCTGGTCAGCGTGGGTGAGCTGTCCCAGCTGCGTCCCTTCCCAGGATCTTGCCCACCCCAGCCTGCGGGTGAGGGGGATGTTGGGCAGCAGCCACAACTCTGGGGTGTCACCAACACCTTCCTAGCTACCGGCGCTGTGGGGACAATCAACTCCATCTCAGCCAGACCCACTACAAGTAAACTGATCTTGTGCAAGCTATCCTTCAACCTGCAGCAACCCTTCCATGAAATGATAAACACAGAAGCAATGCTTTCAATGGCAAGCACAAAAGAGTATTAGAAACAACAGCTGCATCTACCAGTAATTTAAGTGCTGCATTTACCTTTGGAATAGGACAGTTCTTGGACAAATGACCTCGTCTACTGCAGTTTTTACAGGTCACATTTTTATCAGCTGTGTAGTACCGCATACTGCTATGCCTCACACTTGCATAGTTGGAGATCTGTGCCTGGGGAGACAAGAAGAGAAAAATGTATTTATCATTTGGGATTCTGTGGTTTAGTGTTTGTTAGAACTGGAAATCTGTCAAGGTCGCTGCTGGTAGTGTTCAGTTAAAAATCCAACTTTTTACAAGTACAATTTACACACCCTGATTTGTGCTGGATAATTCCGTTTGGAGAAACCTGCATTGTCTACAACACAAGTACTACCTTGTTCAAATTTTCACTTCGGGTCATTTTTTTTTTTGCTGTTTAAAATTGCAGTTATGAAGTTTTGCCTTCCCTTGATTAGTCAGGACACTTTTACTCACTGTGCTATTTCACGATGAACTGGAATTTTTCCCAGAATACAAATATAACTAGCATTAATTGCAAATGCAAGTTACACATTCCCTTGCACACATTAAGGCAACCTTCTTGGACAACGTACAATGCTATACAAGCCTAGACCAAATCTGCAATTTGCAATTGTAAAGAAAGATTTAAAAAGGAAAAGGAAGAAAAAAGAGAAGCTGGAAACAACTCTTTCTCTCCCAGTGACCTCACATATACTTTCTGTGTAGGCAGACAAAATCGAATAATCCTGTCTTCAACTTTTTAAAAACTGAAATAAGATTTTGGACAAGTGAACGGAAGAGTTACAAAAATACCACTTCTCTTAAGGGAAAGAGTTTGTTCATGTCACCTGATTACGTAAACTTTACTGAACCATGGCAGGAGAAATCGAAGGAGTCGGACCTCACAGCTGAAGCTCCTCCTGGACGCCACAGCACCTTGCCCAAGTGCTCCAGGTTACAGCCCCACCACACCAACTCCCGAGCCGAGTCCAGACTCTGGGAGCCAACCACACACCAGCGGCTTGTGGTGCTGCCAGTGGGCACGGGATGTAGCTGCTACGGAACAATTACTGGGAAAGAAGAGGCAAGTTTCTCCTCGCAGGGTCTGTGGAGGAGCTCTGGCTCCTGGCACCCTCTTCCCACTCCGCTCGTCTGCCCGCCCCAACAATGAACCTCTTCCTACGGCACGAGAGCTCAGCCTTCGCCTGCCTCGGGAGGATGCTGCTGAGGATGCCACCCAAAAACTACAGATCGATTTTTCAATCGCAGTTATCTTGCTCTGCTTGTTGATAAACATAAAAATAAAGAATTATGGAACAATTTGGTTGTTTGTGTTACCTCTAAGTCTTTATTACAGATGGACCAGTCCACATCAACTTCTCCTGAAAAACAGAAATAAAATTAATTATATTTAATTTATATTAATATTTTTCTATAATATAGTCAACAATATGATCACTGCACTTATTGAAACTGGTAACAGACTTTGAATGCACCAAAGCGGAGAAACTATTTCTGTCTTCAGTAAAGGAAAGCCATCAACCTGCTTGGCACCAAACTGATTCACCTTGGAATCGGCACACGACCAACTATCGGGTGGACTTTATTTGACACCACCCTCTTGCTCTGCCCCCAGGGTATAAATTCAGGCAAGGATTTAATTTCTTCAGAGGCAGGGACTCCAAAGCTTCCAATCCCGGCCATTTGAATAAGCTCTGCCTGCACTCTCGGGGATGCCCAGCTCAAGTCCAGAGGTTGCCAGGGTGGGAGCACATGGAACAGGTAGCTAACGCACAGCATAAAATACACTTTTCCTCCTTACGATTTCGTGAAATCTGTGTCTTCAGCACTGCTTTCCGACTGCAGCACGCCAAAATGACTTTATGCACAACCACAGCAACTAAGACTGTAAGCTAAGTAACAGGGTTTGGTAATGTGCAATAAATCAGGATGACACACTAAATTATCAGCTGTCACACCATAACCTTCTCACACACAGCCTTTGCACTGGCAGAAGTAAAAAGAAAACATCAAAAAGGAAATAAAAGGCAATAAGCTAAAAGAATAGGGATGCAGTTACAGCTGTTTAAAAATTCTGCATGTCAACGGTGTTTACTTCTCTCCCTGTGCAAAGACAGCTGCACCACCACAGCATCTTCTTCATCATTAAGGGAGGATTCATGTCAACAGAGGTGTTCGCCGTACCTATGCTTTTACAGTAACCATTGCAACTTGTGCGTAAATTAATCCTGTGTGTTTGCAGACTTTTTAATGCAAAGTGTTTCATCCCGCTCCCAGTCCAAACCTGAAGCATCTGCATGTGTTATTAACACAAATCACAACATCAAGATTTACAAACAGTAAAAAAAAACAGTAAAAATTTATCCAGCTGATTTTGATTGTACTATTCATTTCCAACAAAAGGCAGATGACTAGAAATTAAAATTATACCAATCTGTAATATCATGCCTAACCCTTCATTTACTGAAAGAGTCAATAATTTCAGCTGAAGTGTGTAATGCAATATCTGGCACAAGGTATGTCACTCAAACGTACAACGGGTGCTTCAGAGCATAATACCTGCTTGCTGCTGCTCTTCATCCAGAAGTCGGGGCGATTACTATCTGCTCCGATCTCAACAGCACTCTGAAGTATTTTTATTTTCAGCACTCGCTAATGCCAGCAATGCTAATGACCATCACAGGGACATCAGCAATGAATTAGCTGGCCTATTTGTGACGGGATTTGAGTCATGTGTCGCACCCAAGCCGTGGTTCTGGCACAGCCAGAGCTCAAACGCAAGTACCCATCGGATCCTTCACCCAGGGATCCTCCAGACGCGAAGCGACCACCACCACCCTGCAGGGACAGGAGGGACCGCGCCGCCTCAGCTCCTCGCTGGAAGCGAGTCCTGGGCATGCCCAGGGGAAAATCAGGCCCTTTGGTGTCTGGTCGTTAAAAGCAAAGAAACGCACTGACATATTTGAGTGCATTATTTATTACTTGGAAGCCTGTTAAGGAAATTCATTCATAAAGAAAAAAGATATTTGTAATTCAAAACTCTGCCCTGGCAATCAGTACCGAGTGCCGTGTTTCACAGAAAAGCACATGCAGAATGGCTGACAGGCTACAGATCAAAATTACCAGCAAATTAACTCCTGTTAATCATCAGGCATGTCCTTCCTGAGGACAAACCAACTAAGTTTCTCTTCTTTGCTGTCAAAATCCCCCGCTTCAAGGGGAAAACCATGATACACTGATTCAAATATTCCTAATACTAGAAACTAAAACTGCTCAAAGTAGAAAATAAATACAAGAGCTTTAATGCTGAATGAAATATTACAACAAAATCTCTCAGTATTAAATCCGTTTGGTGACCTAAAAGTTAAGTGTAATTCACAACACAATGCGTAAGGCTTTGTTTTTACTCCCAATAAATTCTTCAGGCTGAAACATGCAGGAAGAGCTACGCTTCGGCAAACAACTTGAAATCTGGCTTTGGAGACACACAGGAAAATCTGCAGTGATTTTTCTCATTCACCACAGCACTTTGCCTGGTGCTAACGCTTGAGATCAACCACAAAACGCTGCTCGGGTTGACAAACGCCTCCCCTGCCCCCCTTTTCGTTTGGTTATTTGGGAGAATGAACTTGTCCGACGGGCACCTCCAGCCTCAGGTAGCTCGGGCTTCTCCGAGGCGCTTTCTGGCCACCCACTGCCCTGCCATCGGCTGTTGGAGGCTCCTCTGGAGCCACGAAAAAACTCATGGGTCCCTCCCGGGCACGGGCAAAGCTTTCCACCCTCGTCTCAGAGACACACACCCTGAGGGTGAATTTCTGCCTTAAGGAACCAGGCGATGAGTACTTCATCTTTACCCTCTACAGCACCTTAAGAAAACAGACGTTAAAAAAACTTCAGATAATCTCCGTCAAGACTTCCCTCTGCTTCTGTGAAGAAGCTGCACACACCAAACTTACATTACCGACAGGGTCCTGTGAGTTTTCACACTGTATTAATAAAATCCTCCCAGAACATCTTCAACAAATTTGTGCTTTTATTCTTTCTCATCTTCATTTGTTAAAAGCAATCTCTCCTTTTTAAGATTATATTAATTTCTACTCTTCAACTAAAAAAATACACCTGACTTTGCCATATGAACTTCTTGTACTTATACTTTGAAAAAATTGTTTTGTGAAATTGCAGAAGAGGGAAGAAGAGAAGGGAAATGAGAAGCCAGAAAAAATGACAGACAGGATGCAAAATATCTACTCTTTAGGTGAAAATGGAAGGCCTGCGCAAGGTTCTTCTTTTGTAACGTATCACACTTTGGCTGTCCCACACCCCTCTACAACAGGATGAATCGTAAGCAACAGCTTTGCTTTTATTTAAAGAAAAAATTTTGAAAGATCATTGAGATTCACATGTATCCCTCCACCAGCATGAAAATGTAAATTTCCAAGCAGCGCTCACGGAGAAGCCAGATTTAGGACCACTGTTCAATGTGCATTCAAGCCTTCCCTCTTTCATCCCAGAAAGGGAGAGGAGGGGAGGAGGGAGGACGAGGACCAGCAGTCAAAACCCAAAATTGCCCAGAGGAACAATCCGTTTCCACAGAACAAAAAACTGCCTTAGAATAAACAATAACCTGTTCAGAAGATTTCCTTATCGGCCGCACCAGCGGGACCCCAGCGGCCGAGCCGGGCACAGCCGGGCGCCGATTCTGACCCAGCAAAAGTCACACTTTTATTTCGCTTGTGGGAGCCGGGGAAACACGTCCCTGTTCTCTATGCAAGTTCATCCCGCCCTGCGAAGGCTTGGTTTGTTACCCCCTTTAACAGCAGAGAGAAGTGGCAGAGCCTGGACATTCAGCTTTGAAAATAAAACACCAAATTTTCTAAAAGGGCAAGGCAAGCGGTGCCCCTTCCCCAGCTGTATTTTGTTTAGTTTACTTTGTGATCAATTCGCTGAAACAGGCTGCTTCAAGCTGTGACAATACGATACGTGGCCTGAAGGGCAAATATGTTTCAAAGCTGGGCTTTAAAAATTGGATTTTGACTGGCAATTAATATAGCACATTACAGAATAGAGAACCCTAATTACATTCTACTGTAAGACCTCTGTGGCAAGGATTGTTCCAGACATATCTCTGAACGATATTTAGCATGTCAGGACACAGCTTCTGGCCGCTACCGGAGTAACGAGTAAGATTTTAAATCGGTAAGTCTTGAACCCCTAAAGATGATCTAGATCTGTAAGAATTTCACATGGTGACATTTTACATATATCTGAAAGTTCCTGTTTATGTTTGAACCAAAGTGATTCGAGTCTTCTTGTAACGTAATTTGCTATAATGAGGGCCGCGTTTTTTGTGTTCAAGTAGCCCTTGTTCCAAAAAACAAGGGATGGAAGTGTGAAGTGACAACAACCAAGCAGCGTCCCAGAGCAGAAATCAAGACGCTCTCCGTGCATCACGCCTTGCAGGGCACGGGAATTCGGGTTTCTGTGCACCTGGTCGCACTACACACCCTCCTCTTCCCGGAAGGGGTATTCCGAGCACCATATACGTATGTGTATATGGGGGTGTGTATATATACGCACACGCACGTGTGTCACCAGGGGAGTCTGCAGCAGATGACGCCTGCTCTAATGCCCACCACGCCTGCCCGTGGCTGAAAGGGCGCGTGTTCAGCCCGACGCGGGCGCGCGGGGCTCCAGCGCTGCAGCTGGAGGAGGGGGTGGGTCTGCGCCGCTGTCCCACTGCTCCTTCCGCCGCCTGCGGGTCCCAGCCCGGTCCCGGGGAACAGCGCGGACCCACCTCGCGCGTTCCGGGCTTCTCCAGCTCCATCCCAGCACCCACGTCTCCCCACACGGCAGCCACGGCGGAGTGAGCCCTCTCCCCATCACCCATCACTCGAATTAACCCCCACACAGGAGGAATGGCATCGACTGCGGTGTTTTTCTTAGACGCTTTTAGGGATTCCTCAACTTTGCTTTGATGAGGAAAAGGCGATTTACTTAAAAACAATGGATTACATGTCAATATTTCTTTAAGGCAACTTTAAAAGAGATCCATAAACTCACACAGAGAAATCGGTCGGTGTAATCATTGACAGAAGCTCAATTTGTGAAATCTCCTCATAGCAAGGAAAGACCCTCCTGCCTCTCCCCTTGATACTGAAAATATACATACATATATATACACGCGCAGTAATACGTATATTTTTTGCCAGTGAGAAAATACCTGCAAAACTTTATTTTTATCAACCTTTATCTGATCCAGCATCGTGTTTTTGAAAAGCATCACAAAACTGGAACGACGACAGCGAACAAGCAACAAAACTCAACCCATTTTGAAATGAATTAAAATGTAAGAAGCTGACTGAAGCACAGGCACCATTGGCCAAAAGCATGTAAGAGTTTAAAAAGAAAAAAACCACACCTCAGAACAGTCCTGCATAAGCGGAAAAAAAACCAAAACACAACCAAGTCCTACTAAAGTAACTTTAAGCAAACTTAAGCAGCCGTTACCCATGGGAGAAGAGTTAACCGTCACTGCCAGAGAAGAAAAGTCTGACGGTTGGGGGCTACGACATGGTACTTATAATCCCCAGGCAGCGTGTTCGGCTGGGGCCCGCGGCAGGGCCGGAGCTGCAGTTTTCCAGAAGACTCAAAGGTCATGAAGTTTTAACGCACGTGAACTAAGAGTATTTAACCAAGCCGAATGCGCACTTTTCATTTATTTACAGCAGACATTAAGAAATATGAAAATCACCCAGGTGTTAGCACATACTGCCTCTTCTTATCGAACATCAGGCACCCCGTGCTGCTTTTCAGCCACGTCTCTCCTTTCTGCGTGTCTGAGCTGCTGCACAACTTCTCTAACAAAAAATCCTGCACCTTCTTCCAAGCGTACGCCCTTCCACATCTGCCTCAGCTCCGTGGATTCCTACGGCTGTGTACGGGCAGGACGTTTCACACACTAACTGGGAATAAAAATGTGCAGCGAATAAAGCAAAAGACAAGTCTGTAAACCGTATTCTTGAGGAATATGTGCACTATAAAACTGCTAAAACGCATAGACACATGCTAAAACACAAATACGTAGCGTGCCTTTTCTGTTATGCAAGTACGCATAATTTTCTGTCTGTTTTTTGTCTCATGCTATAAACACTGCTTCCTTTAGTCTTGACCACTGCTAGTAATGTTAATTCACAAAACTCAGTGGCTCATGATTTTCAAAGCTTAGCGCAACATTTGCAGAACAAAGTAGGTTTTTCTCTCTTTTTGGTGGGTACAAGTATGGGGACCACAGGAACAGTTAAATTCATGGCATGGTTGGTCTACCACACAGTCGGGGGAATTCTTTAAATAGAGCCTGTCACTCTCTTTGCCCATCAATGGGATTTCCTTCTCAAACTGCTGATTCGTTCAGGTACACAACAGAGGAAATTTCAGTTAACCTTTGTTTCACCCCGGGGAAAAATCTGTCTGAAAAGTATAAAATGAATAGATTAAAAAAAAAAAAGGAAAAAAAGAAAGAAAAGCTGCAGGGTTATTCTTCCTAGTGTTCACAGCAGTCAAAGTTAAACAGAGAAAAGGAGGCAAACATGAACATTTTATTCCCACCAGAGAATAAGGTATAATATATGATTTAGAAATTCCATTGTCTACACTGTGATTTCTAATTTAGAGAAGGAAAGACTGAACACAAACCTATTGTTCTCATCGGGTGCATCAAGAATTCACTTTTTGACTATTTCCTATATGACTGAAAGAGGAATAATAGGTTACTCTGAAGAGAAAGCTTTTTTAGCTATTTGATTAAGTTGTCTTAAATACCTTTTAGATTCCAGCAATCCTTGGTGAAGAGAAAAATAATAAACGCTAACTCAGAATTACATGCGAAAAAATGCACACAGAGATAGAATCAAAAGTACAGTCATAAAATAATGGGAAGTTTCAGGATAGATTACTGCCAAAAATGGCCTTAGACTGTTCTAAGTTATTCATTTAAAAAAAATGTTTGGAGATACAATTATAATTTCAAAGTAGGAACAATAATTTTCATTTTCTGGTGTCATTCATCTGACAACACAGCTGTAGTATTCACTCCGGTGTGAAGCTGAATGTTGCTGTAACCCCCCACATCCGACCTCTGCGGGGCTCCGGCAGCACGGCCGAGGTCCTGGAAGGGGAGATGGGAAGGTCCGTGCGCCTTCAGCTCCACCGGAAGTGAAATTCTGAAATTTCTTACGGGAGCAACAGAACGACAAAAATTGATTCTGTAGTACCGACTTCAACATCACCGAGACCGTTTCCGTGTTTAAGTGATGGTTATGGCGCAGCAGATTTTATCGGTGGCGATACAGAACTTCATCGCAAGGGAAACCCGAGGCTTTGGCAGCTGTGTAACCAAAAAGAGTCTTCATTTCTTAATCAGCCCTTGAAGAGCGGAATTTACTGTTGTTATCAATATTAGCTATTGGGGTCCGTAAGCCTAACCAATGCATACACTTTGTTTTGATGATTTGCACAGATTCCTTCATGCAGTCGTCTAAAATGGTACGCAATTAATGGCTAAGCCTGGAGCCTGGAGTCCTTCACTATTCCTTCACTTCTCGAGTATCACTTAATGGAAAATCTACTGCTGCATCTTGGGAATACATTTTGGCAACACATGGCATCTTTTTCCACCAATACAGAATGAAGGGGATATAAATACAAAAGAGGAAACAAGTCCATGGAGCCTTGTTCTACTGAGGCTTGTGGTGTCTGACCTGGCAAAGTCCCTGGGCGTATGAGACGCTGTGTAACAGATGTGCCACCAACATTATGTTTCTCCCCACAATGGAGAGGAATCCAGATTTAAAGCTTCCATATTTTAATGCTTCAACTGAATCACAAACCTAAAACATCAACCTTCAGCCGTGTCCTAGAAAAACAGCATGGCTGTCTTGATGCTGGCACTAGGATGAAACATGGAACTAAGAATACTGATGCAGATGAATATCTGGAACTTGTAAAGCTTAAATGGGGGCTCTTACTTGCCTCTACTTTTGCCATGAAATTCCAAAAATCTTTAACTCAGAAAAAAAAAATCAGATTTCAACACAGGCCGTCAGTCTTTGGGTATGGGCTAGAAATTTCGGTTCAACTTTCCTCCATGCGGATAACCTGTCCCATTGGGCAAAGGCAAGCTAAATCATCCCAGTTCTGACGATTCCTTCCCACCCTCAGGGTCAGACCAGGCTCCTGCAAGAAGAACAGCTCTTGGAGCTCGGGAAGAACCACCATGGGGTGTCCGGGATGGGGCAGGCCCAGGGTGGCCACGCTGGAACCGCTCCGAAGGTGGCAGTTCTCTCTGCTCTCACGTTCTTTTCCTGGGAGCATTCAAATGAACTCTGCAGCGACTAAACTATCTCTAGAGAACGAAATACAACAACAAATAGACAGTGTGGCTCGATTCTGATTTGGCACCTTTGCTGTCATTAAGAAAAGCAATTTATAAATTAACACTACCACACTTAGAACGTGGCTATAGCTTTTCAAGTTTTTTAAGTACTATGCATCCCATGGTACCTCCACAGGTATGAAGGAGGAAAACCCTCTACACTTCTAAAGACACAGCTGGAAACATGAACGTCTCGTACTAAGGGGTAACACTACCAAGGTTGACAGGTATCAAAGTTAGCACAGAGCTTGATCGAACGTGAATGACACCGGAACAGAATGCAAGGGAGGCGTTGACACTGTGGTTACCTCCAGATAAAAGGAGTCCCAAAACGCCTGATGAAAACCAGGATGCAGGAGGTTGCATTACCCTGAGAGCAGGACTAAAGTTTGAGCTAAAGCTGAAAGGGGACCTGGAATGGGTGAAATCCTGTTGGATATATCCCCGGTTGCTCTTTTCGATCTTCCTGAGGATTACAGCAAAGATGGAATAGGAAATATGTGCAAGAGGCTCCTGAAAAATATTCATGCTGAAAGGAATACTTCTGCAGTTCAGCAACAGAAATTAACATCACTCCATGGATTTCCCAGAGATCAAAAGGTCTATCTGAGGAAACCCCCCCATTTGCCAGGAGGAACACAAACAGCACCCTGGGCACTACAGTGCTCCTCCACATCCAGTCTTCTTCAGACTCGCACGTGCTGGGAAAAGGAAGACATGAGACGTGATCCACCAACATGGAACTCTTAACAGTAAGGGGTAACGGCGCCCCGATGCAGCTGAGGATGTGTGACAGCATGTAGTTATTTTATGAGAAGAAAACTCAGTGTTAACACTCTGCTCTAATTTTGGTCTTTCTGAGCTTTTATGACCTTATTACCACACAGGCAGATCTTCAGTCCGCATCTGAACGCAGCACCACAAACACCACAGGGAGAGGCCAGACGATCTCAACACCTCCTTCATGGTTTATGAGCCATGGAGCCAGATCGGGATGGTGTGGTGGCTCTTCTGAGAGTCACTGTCATGGAAGATCGTCGTCTCTCCTGGCAAAGATGATACACTTCTCTCCATCAGCTGTGAAGCTGCGTAGACACCTCGAACATAAAAGCACCAAACAGCATTAACATGCTGTGGAGACCTTGGGACTCATCCTTCTTGAGAATGACCTTACGTTGGGCTCCGAGGGGCAGAGACTGAAATGCAGCAAAGAATTCAAAAGAACACACCTTCCTTTTCCATTTCAGTCCTCATTTTCTGGCATACTTTATTCCACATGACAAAGACATCCTTTTCTTGGGAGCAGAAAACAACTAGGGTGGACGACTTCTCAACATCATTCTTCCGCCCGCAACAGAAAACATGGAGTTTTCCAGAAGCACATAATGTCCATACTAGAGGCACAATTGTAAGGTGATGAAAAATGAAGTGGCCCTGATGAAGAACTACTAATTCTCACTGGCCAGAACAGTTTTGTCCCTGTGACAAGGACAACCACAGCAGAAAAGATGTTACTGTCTTTCCACCTTTTCCCAAAGAAAAGAGAAAGTGGGGAAAAGGAAATGTGGTCTCTATTCATAATCAGCAAATAACAATTCTCAATGAGATAATTCAATTTTTGCTTATTGAAAAATGATTCAGTGGTGCAAGGAAAAAAAAAAATAATTTGAGCCCCCTGATTTTGTCTGTTTCCCATGTACACCAGCGCAGTGGGCTCGGCAGCGGGTGCAGGCACCCCAGGGCTGCGGAAGAGACTCCGCTGCAGGGCAGGAAGAAAAGACTTTCTTGTGCCATTAATAAATGAGATAAAAATGTATTTTACAAATAGTGTTTACTTAATCTTTTTCTAATTGTTTTTTTTTTTACTTTTTATTTTGTGTATGGTTTATAATGTACATAATATATTAGTGCACTGCATATATAATTTATAAATAAATAAACATACATATGTTGGGGGGGGTGTGCTCAAAAATTTTTTACTGATATGGGTGAGTGATTGAAAATGCTTGGAAACCACCGCACTAGAGCATGGCTTTTACAAGTGGCCAAAGACTTACCTATGAAACAGAGTGAAGTCAATTTTCTCTACAAAAACCTGTGATGGATCAAAAAATTGGGAGTCCTCACACTGCTTTTTTCCCAGATCCCGCGTTTAAAAGATCATGTACATTTAGTACACACACTATCTTTCATTCTTTCAGAAGAAAAGCTGGCGTCCTTTGACTCTGGAGGAGGATGCAGCGTAACCGCAACTGACACTTAAACGGCTGGGTCAAAAGCGCCTCACACAATACTAAAGAGGTATTTATTTACACTTCGAGTATTTGTCTCTGTGGTTTTTGGTTTCTTTTTGTTTTCTTTTTTTTTTTTTCTTCTCCTCCTTAAGCAGATACCACAGCAATAGGAAAAACCTTCTCACCTTGATGAAAAACAATGCATATCTTAATTATGCTATTGTAATGAATGACAACTTTCTTCCAGATCTACTAAATTTGAGTTCCCTAACACGGCGAGTTTTTCAAAGGCCTGGTGTCCCTGCTGCGGCACCCCTTCCCGCAGCGTGCAGGGGAAGCTCCTTAGGAGCGATGTGCTCGGACCCTCCAGCTGGCGCCGGGAGACTGCCCCGACCCGTGGCCCCTCGGCCACCAGGCTCTGGGGGGCTGCCGGCCCCTCGGCCACCACTGCGCCAGCCGGGCCTGGGGGCTGCCCTGGGGGCTGCCGGCACTGCCACCGCCGCCCCCGCGGGCGCACTGCTCTCCAGGCACCACACTCGCGCAGGAGGGCTGCCCTGCGTTTTTCAGCCAGGAAGGCAAAACGTGGTGTGTTCGACTGGCCCAGCATCACTGGAGCCCGAAAGGGGGACACCGATTTGTTTAAGAGCCCAAGGACTGTTGAAAGAATGTTACTGGGATTTACTCCAAAACACCGAAAGGCATCTGGTGTTGAACTCATGCATCGCTGGTAAGACTGTGGATGTGTGTCAGAGGAAAAGTCAGCCCTGTTTCGCTGAACTGCAATTAGACAATAGCAATACTGATGCTCTGAATGCACTGCTAACCAAGTTTCAATAACCAACAAGCATTAAACTAGAACCATCGTGCCTTTAGGCACAGTTAACGCATCCTCTGCTATACTCTCTACTTAGAGAGAAATTAAGTATGAATATAGTTTGTGCTGGATGTGCTTACTGCCCCAACAACTGCACTGCAACCAATCGCCACTCCAATTCAGAAGTCCTGGTCTATAAAAAATCATTGAAAAAAATTGCAAGTTGTCCATTCGGATAAATAACGGCGGGTGAATAAACGTGAGATCGAGGAAGAAGTGCCCGAATGGTTAAGCACCGTATTAACTCTGGTGGATGCTGCTCAAGTATTTTCACAGCCTGTGTCGATGGGCTCAAGGTAGAAAACACGGGGACAAGCAGAGCTCACAGGTCTACATTTGATTTTAAGCATTTAAATTTTTAGAGTTTAACTAGCCTTTGCTGGAAGTGAACAAGACAACAGAAGTACTGAACAGCTAAGGTGCATATAATTATCTTTAAGTAGCACTTTAAGATATTTAATAGCACTTTTTCCTGACATTAATAGAACTGGAAGGTCTACTATACACCAACTCTTCCTATCTGAATTTAAGTACTGCAGCTCTCAACTTTTTGCTGTTCCTGTAGGAAATGGTTATGCATTTCATATTTATAATTTTTTAAAATTTATTTTATGATGTTCTGTTTGAGTAAAGCATTTTTTTGTTTCAATGTTGATTTTTAAACACTAATATTCTTTAAAACATGCAGATATTTAATTCAGCTCAATAACTTCATGTGTGGGACTGAAACATTTGTATTAATCCGAGAAAGCTATAACACATTGAAGTTGTGGTTTAAGTCATTCTTTTCTGATGAAGACTGAATAATGTACTCAGTTTAGCCTGCACACCTCAGGTGAAAGTCCCTTACTCTGCTCACGGTGGTAGAGTTACGATGCGACTGTGTGAACTTACTGAATATACTTTCCATGTTGCAGGTCAGAGTAATAACGTCTGGAATCTTTGATTCAGGTTTTCCCCCTTCGTCTGGACAACAGCAAGGGGCATCTGAATCGAGGGTTAAAGGGCCGGTTGCAAAGCGAAATCTGCTTCTACCCAGCAACACCCAGAAAAAACCAGCTACTCCTACTGCTGAAAAAAATTATCAATGCCTCATTTAAAATGTGCAACCAACCAAATTTCCTGAGCAGCATGGTAGCTCGTCACTTCTTTAAAAACAAATGATACAGACGCTCTCTCTAACTCCCACCTTTTTTCACTAGGCCGTAAGCACAGAGGAAGGAGACAAGAAAGGTAATAAAACGTCACATCGGATGCTCCGAGCCCCTCACCGGGGCACAGGCTTTGCACCGGGCAGCGGAGCCACCACCCATCTCGCAAAGATCGATCCCTTTTCTAATAGTCTTGAGGCTCTGGGGAGTGGAAACACAAGGCCAGCGTTACGGGAGACACTCATGAACGGAGACGGCAGCATTTAAGACGCAACTTTAGAAAAGAGCAAGTAGACTTTAGAGGAGAAGACAGAAGACGCCTCACGTCCACCCTCCCGTCTTTGGCTGGTCATTGAGCATGGACCAGCACGTGCGGGGCACGGCACCAGTGGCCGTTCTGGTGTTTGCAGGGGCTCTCCAAAGACACAGAGCAGTCCTGTCCCATTTGTCTTCCTCACAGTGGAACAGCATCCACTCCGGGCAGGTTTCATGTGGCATGGGTCTATCAGACCCTGTACTGCCAAAAGCCTGTAGCACAGACAGGGTTTGTTGGCGGCACTGTTGGTTTTGGTACTGGATCAGGCCCCAGACGTCTTCACCTGAGCCTAAAATAAACCATGGCTGGTGAAGGTGTTTCTTCTGGAGCCCCCCAGAGCGGGGGTTGTGGTTAGCACTGACATCAGCGCGTCACGGGCAGAAAGGCCCCGGCACAAGCAGTGCCACACAGCCCCACGCACCACCAGCACGAGCTGGCACTAACGCCATCGTACTCACGTCCATTCTGACGGCTGCAAGCTGCCACATGGTTTGGCTTCCATGATGAGTGCGCGTGGTTTAGAAAAAATAATCCAAACCTACATCATCAACTAAAAACCAGACTTGCAATATTCTTCCCATATACTCAACTCCTAGGATGAAGGCAAGCCCAGTGCCAGGAAACTAGGAAAACGTTACCACTTCCGTGTGGCAGTTCGGGCCTCTGCTAAGAATGACCTCAAATAATTTCATCTCAGGTCCTTGACATATTAGCAATAAAGAAAGACTGGGATGGTAGAGCTCGCCCCTCCTTTTACTGTAAGTCAGTGATTCAGCAGATCCTCTATGACTGAACTCAGACATCTATTTTGCATCTACTGCACAAGTTTGAAAATCCTGTATTAATTTTCAAGAAAATGTAAAGACAGTCTATTTGAAATGCATTATTTGCACATTTGCTTTAGTTTACTCCTGTGTCCATATGAAATCAATAGCTCGATGCAATAGGAAAAATGTGATCGCATTATTTTTATTTTTTTTAGCAGAAGTATAAGGGGAAGATAATCTGAAATTCGTTACCCAGTAAGACTCTTCAAATGATTTTAAAAACTGAAAATACCGTACGAAAGTAGAAAGCCACCTACTCAACATAAATGCATCCAAGTAAACAAACTATCTAAGCAAAACAGATTACGTCACTCACCATCAACATTCAAACCGTAAGACAATGTGTGGGCCAACTACCTACGATTAATCTGAGAAGGGAATGCACAACTCGCCTCCCTCTCTCGGAAATACAAAGAATGACAAATTAACTGGTCGCTTGAGAAGAACATATCTAAGGGGTTGCAGAAACACTCGTTTCCTTTTTTGCCGTTCTCTCTGATGACATGCTCTTTGAATTACATATCTGCCTCCAGCCTTCGTTATTTCTGTTTCATTATAATGAAGATTGTAGTTTGACTTCCGAGGCTGATCGCCATTATAAATCCTGTAAAACCTTCCTTTCCGTTGCCATAATGAAAACAACACACAATTCTTCCACATATATTTTTTAACCGAAACACCACCCTCCGCCACCACATAAAAAACCAAGTAGTGTAGAGAAACAGGGGCCCAAGAAGCCCCAACAGATGCCACCCCTGTTCCTGATTTCAAAGGGAATGCTCAGATTGCAGTATCTCGGTGACCTGCAGCAGGTCACCTGCTGCAATCACCTCCTGCAGTAAACAAACAAGTAGAAAACACAAGTTGCTTAATCACAGGCTATATTTGCACTCTTAAAAATGTACGAAAGTGCTGAAATATCCGAAGTGGCTAGTTTTTCACTCAGATCTCCAAATATTTTATGGAGTGCACATGAAACTTTTATTTGAATTGCCCTTAATTTTGAGTTGTACAGTCACTTGCGGGAGGGCTCCCTGCACGACTGACACTGCATAGACGTCACTGCTATGACACTTCTCCGTGATATCCCAGAGGACTCTGCTCCCAAGGAGAATAACTGTGAGAAAACACAAATAATGAAGCAAAGGCTGGACTGTGACCTCCTATTCCTGCCCCTGCCATTTCTCCGGCAGAACAGAGGAGCCCAAGCACCAGCACCGCCCGACAGCGGGAGATGCTCTGGGCGTGTGGGTGCTGCTGGGCGGCACAACTGGCTCTGTGGCAAAGATGGGTGCACAGCTGGCTCTGCGCTGCACAGCTGGCTCTGCACCCAATGCCGGGCAGCACAGCTGGCTCTGCGCCCAACAATGGGGTGCGCAGCTGGCTCTGCGCCCATCGCCGGGCAGCACAGCTGGCTCTGCACTGAACACTGGGGTGCACATCTGGCTCTGCGCCCATCGCCGGGCAGCACAGCTGGCTCTGCACTGAACACTGGGGTGCACATCTGGCTCTGCGCCCAACGCCGGGCAGCACAGCTGGCTCTGTGCCCAACAATGGGGTGCGCAGCTGGGTCTGCGCCCAGCGCCGTGGGGCACAGCTGGCTCTGAACTGCACAGCTGGCTCTGCACCCAACGACAGGGGCACAGCTGGCGCTGTGCTGACCAGTTGGCTCTGGCTGGTTCTGTGCCTGCTCCTTCCAGACCCGTCCCAGGGCACCATCTCCTGCCCAGGCGGCACCAGGGCAGACCCCCGGAGCCGTGGCACTGGCTGGGCAGCACCTTTGCCCCCCGTCCACACCGGCAGAGCGCGGCTCCAGCCAGGGCCGGCACCCTGGGATCTGTCTGCACGGCCACCGCCTGCTGCAGGCACGCTGGATGGGTGCCTCCCTAGGCACCCGTTGATTTTCTGGGCTGACCTCTTCACACTTGTGCTGAAGGTTCATGCTCGTATTTGCACTTTCAAATGGTGTTTCACATGAGACTCGAAGCACAGTTATCATCTTGAGCACCTATGGCTTCAACAAAATTCTAGTAGGGTTCCTGTTTCAGAAAAAAAGCAGCACTGCACTATTCTGTCAGGAACACACTCTACCTGCTGCGGTGTACTATTTGTTTAGACCAAAGAAGGTACTGTAGCAATCCCCCTGGGTTATTTTGGGCAGTTTCCAAAGCTTTCACACATGCCTGCAGGCCTTATTCGTGTTGAATAATACAGTCTCCTTTTTTTCTTTTTTTTTTTAATTCAGCTATTCTTGCACTCAGAGAAATTTTAAAAAATTAAGTTTCTGTAAACACAGTGTTATCTTAATAAGTTCAAATATTGTTAGACTATTCCCCAGGGGAAGAAAAGCAATATGTTCTAAAACAAGTGGCTGTACGTTCTGCAGAAGGTGGCTATTCTGAAATTAAGAAATGCAAATGATTCTACAGTTTATGTGCCTCAAAGTACAAATAATGATATTAAATTTTAAAAAGGTAGCATAAGATATTGCTGCTTAAGCAGGAGCATGGGGATGCCAAGGGACCCAGAGCGATCCTCGGTCTAAGGTTTTCAATGGCACAGACTAGTGATCACAGGATGCTGGTGATACTCCTCAGTTACCCCTGGCAACCCTCCTCAACTGTAACGATGCTGCCCTACAATAGCTTTCACTGGGCAGCTTTCTCTTCACTTAGCTGAATGCTTTGGGACCATCTGCGTCGGAAAGCATAAAAGGCCAGCCTGCCTGTGGGCCCGTCACTCTGAACACCACCTCTCTGACCCCGATTAAATACAACTTTCAATCCCTTTTGTCCTCCCTGTTGACTTCTCCTATTAAGGGAGCCCTTTGACAAAGAAAGCGGAAGAGTGGACTAAGTGCCCCCAAGAAAGGTGATGTCTGATACTGCTCAACACAAGGATTAGCAAGCCAATACATAACAAAAGCAAGTTTGGGGGAGGGGTAAAGAGGAAAAGAAAAAAACGGTTTTAGCCAGGTCTTTGACTAATTCAGTAGGTACACAGTTCAACAAATAGCTATACAAGAGGCCTGCTCCGAAAGAAACAACTACTGGAGAACAATAATTTGAGGAGATACCTTTCAGCATCATGACACAAGGCCATGACATTGACAAGAACGGTGCATATACCATTTGCTACCTGTGGTTTTTTAAACTGAATTTTGTGGAGGGGAAAGGCACCTAGAATACTTGAGACGTTACTGTAAAGACAGACTGCTTCCTACAGGAGGGTCCTGTACAACACCTAAACTTCAGTCACTCAGCTAACTTCAAAGGCAATAGGCCACAAAAACATGCATGACAGGAACAACATTGGCCAGAGAAAACCTACATTATTTGCCACGTGAGAGGCGATCGTTTCCAAAGGCATACACTGAGAAACTATCTGCTTTTCTGCAACATGCAGAGCACCTTTGCCAAAAAGAATAAACATTCTAACTTGATAAATTTTTGGCTCGAGGAGACTTCCAGCAGTAATGGGGTACCTGAGCCAGGAGCGGATGGTGAGCAGCAGGGAGCATCCAAGTGGCTCCAAGAGTGCGGCGGTGCTGGGAGCAGGAGCAGGGGGAAGAGCAGGGTGCCAAGGACCCCCACCACCGTGCCGACCCTCAGCAGGAGACACCAGCTGCATGGCCAGCACTCAGCATCACAGATGAACAGCTGGGAGAGTGGGAACCTCGCTGTGCCCCCCCCGGGGAGACAGAGAACAATGCCACGCCAGGAGTGTTGCCCAAGGTATCGGCCAGAAATTACTACGGGATTATCACAACGGAAAAGTCAGGAAGCGCCTCAGCCTCCACTGAAGAACTTGAGCCAAACAGAAGGGACTTCTGTAGAGTGAAGCTGCAGAATGGATGATCAGGGACTTTATCTCCAGAAAAGAAAAAAGATACTGAAACAGTAGAAGTGACCAGAAAAGAGAAACAATAGTCGGAAGTCTAAACCAACTATTAGTTGGAAGTCTAAACACAAAACAAACCTTAAAAGAACCCCAATGAGTTCTGGGAGCAGACCTTATTTCTAACCCCAAAATCAGCACTAATTAGCCTAGAAAAGCAAGCAGATCAGATTAGCCCCATGAAAATGCCCAAAATATGGCAGATCTACCCGCAAGCATGTTATGAAGGATTACAGCACAACTGCTTGCCAGCATAGGGTTTTTTTCACACTACTACAGCTTAATAACATTTTCCCTTTCTTTACAACAGCTCTGCCTCCCAAAGCTCTGAAGTTACACCCATGACCCTTCCAGCTGAAGGCCAGAAAAGATTTCCTCCAGAGCATGTCACTTAATCTAGTGGTGTTTGTACAAAGATCTCGGTGTAAACCCTCTTCTCAAGCCGCTTGGTGGGACAAATCATTGCAAGGGGCAAATCTTTTCAGGGACTAAAAGCAAACTGGGCACATCATCAAAGCTGCGTTCACTTCCCAGCCACCAGGAAAGTGATTTTGCTATTTAGAACAACATAAACTATTGGCAAAGTTATTCTCTACATAAGTGCTCTAAGTGCCCTGATTGAAGCTTGATCTGAAGAGGCATCATCACCGCTGCCCCTACCTGATCCCCCTTACCCAGCTTGCTCCTATCCAGACCTGTAGCAATAGGACGAGGGGGAAGGGTTTTACACTGCAAGAGGGGAGATTGAGATGAGATGTGAGGCAGAAATTGTTTGCTGTGAGGGGGGTGAGCCCCTGGCCCAGGTTGCCCAGAGAAGCTGTGGCTGCCCCATCCCTGGAGGGGTTCAAGGCCAGGTTGGACGGGGCTTGGAGCAGCCTGGGCTGGTGGGAGGTGTCCCTGCCCAGGGCAGGGGGTGGCACTGGGTGGGCTTTAAGGTCCCTTCAACCCAAACCATTCTGTGATTCTGTGATTCATTCCCATCAGGTGATTATAGCAGGCTAAATAAGCAGCCGACCTCCAGGTTTCCCTATGTCACCAGAACGTTCTTATACTGCCTTTAACACTGTCTGAATGGCATTTTAGCGCACAAATGACCATTACAAACACAAGGTGGTCCTAACCCTGAGAACTGGTTCCACATTACAACAGGCAGAAATGGGATGAAAGCACGTGGAATGAGCGAAAGCCTCCATCTGCCATAGAACAGCAACAGAAGAAAGTACAAAATCAGCAGTTTTTAAGATGAGATTATGAGAGAAGACATGCCGCTGGGGTTGGTCCAGGCTACAGAACAACAGGGCTCCCATCAAAGGAGGCTTCTTGCCCCTCCGGATGGAAAACCAGAATTATTCATACTATGCTAACAGTACCATTATAGCATGGAAAACCAGAATTATTCATACTATGCTAACAGTACCATTATAGCACGGCACTACATCTTTTAAACAAAAGGCTAACTTTTATTTAACCAGGGAAGTCGTTGAGGCACCATCCCCGGAGGTACTTAAAAGACAGGCAGACACAGTGCTTAGAGATACGGGTTAGTGACGGTGTTTGTCAGAGACAGACTGACGGCGGGACTCGATGATCTGAAAGGTCCCTTCCAACCTGGGCAGTTCTGTGACCCCGTGGCTAACATTCCCCTTGTGTCAGTGTCAACCCCCCCTGCCCGCAGCAGGCCCAGAGTTTCACTGAGGTGAGCAGCGCCCAGCTCTGAGCCCGAGCTGGCGCGGGGCAGCCGTGGAGCAGAGCCGGGCTGTCTCAGACCAAGGGCACCGACCGCCAGCCGCAGGCCAGGTCCAAGGCTCCAGGGACCGCGTCCGGCCACCGCTCGGGTCACAGCACCCGCTCCGGCACAGCTCTGGCAGAACTGGGTTCTTACTGACAGCTTTATTAACATGAACTACGTGCCTTTTGCTTTTTCTATTGAAATTTTATGTTTTATTTGGCAGAGTCAATTTAGACTGCAGATGTATTTCCTTCTTCCTCTTTTTGTCTTTTTTGAAAGGGGGGCAAAAAACATCAGTAAAGTCCCCAAATGGGCGCCACTGAAAATGAGTATTTCTCTATGCACTCAAGAAAGTAATAGATGGGAACCTGTTTCTAATAGTTTTACTTTCTGTGTTATCTGGAGAAAAACAGATTCATACATACAAAGTGGACTGTTTCAGAAGATAGTGCTGTGAAAAATGAAAGACTGTTCCAAAGTAAAAAGTGATTATTTCAGATGAAATGAGAAGCTCCAATGTCAACCCTATTGCCTGAATCAGCAAAAAATCAAAGCCTTGCATAGAATAGGAAATTGGAGATTTTCCTTAAATTTACATTTCTTTTTGCTGAGCACAGTTTTGCTTAAATGTGAAAGAACTTCTTAGAGACACTCCTAGTTTCAGACATCGCTTTTCGCTGTGGTGCTGTAAAATGCTGCTGCCTGGGACTGGAATTCCATTAGTACAATTGGAAGAATTTATGTATTAATGCTAGATATGAGCCACAACAGCCTTGGAAGCCAGCTGTTTTTAAGACTTATGTCTACGGATAACATCATCTAAATGAAATTTTATATTTTTTAAAAAATAAGACCTCCTCAGCCGGATTGACAATTCTCCAACAGAAAATGCAAAGCCATATAACCTAAAAATATAAATTGTAGTTTCCGAAGGCTGAATGCATCAGGAATGTAGGCAAAATATCAACATAAAAATCTCCAATATTCTGTGCACTACTACAATAAAATCAGTAAAAACTAACTCTAGGGATTTCATCACAATGCATTGTACTATTTATTAAAACCTAAGCAATATATACCATTTGTACTCCATATGTCTGCAACCATAATTACATAATTAAAAACATATACTTTTGATATTACGATCTACCTAAAAGAGGCTGCTTCTCAAGACTACCCTCGTGCTTCTAAGCCTCAAAAAACATAAAATTGAAAAAAAGTGAAAAAATCACCCTGATCAGTCAGAAAATAGCTTTGCTTTATTCCTTCCCCCTCACAAATATTGCTGACGAAATGCTGAGCATCCTCCCTCCTACCAGTGTGATCGTACCATCTCTTCTCTAATAATGTGCAGACTTACCAATAGAAACTTTCTGGGAAAATAGGAAACTAAGGGCAACATAAGAAGCAGCAGTATGATTATTCTCAGCAGGGTGAGATGATAAAATTATGTGTATCTACTAGACGTACACTGACAATTCCCCAAGACAGATCAGACTGTCTGGTCTTCAAAAAACGAAGCATCCTCAGCCAGCACCATGACCCTAACCTTTTGAAAATAAACTCTTTTCTTACAGCAACTGTTTTTGCCGGCGACCATTCCTGAGGTATCTGCTGAACCTCCGAACGAAACGCAGAAGTATGAGAAATGTTACCATGGGAGCTACACTGGAAGATACGGGGATTCTACAGAGAGGCAGCACCTTCTCTTGCAAGGAACCCCCCAACCTGTAGTGGGAGTCCAGACCTGGTTCTCCAGCCCGTGCTGACTGTACCTGCCGCTGCTGCCTCGGGCGACACGCACGCCCTGACGCCCACCACCGGAGGAGACCGGGGCACGTGTGCTCCCAGGGAACCCCCCCGAGATCAGGCTCCTCAGGGACTGAACTCTCCTGGGGCTCGTGGGTTTCCACATCATCTGAAATTGCTTTGGCATGTCAGCCACCGCTCCCTGCATAAGCAAACTCCAGTAATCCTTCAGGACAGAGAATATGCTCATGTTACACTTTCTTGACTGGATTAATAATTTACAGAAAATACTGTTGAATGAACTGCTGATCCATCCACAGCAACGAATACCCACAGCAGGATCTTAAACTGTGGGCAGGAAACCTGGCTTAATCAAGATCTCTGAAACACTCAATGACCAGTTGTTTTAAAACTCAATCAAAATAAAACTGCCCTGTATTTGCTTTGTTACTTCGGCATTATGTATTAATGGTGTGTGATGATCTCTCCTTGTGTTTTCGTCTCTCTTGCTGGTAACCAAGTGTTTTAATTTTGTTCAGCAGAAACGCAGAAGACTAGACCGTAGGTCACCGACGTCTGCAAATTAGATGGACAATCGAAAAAAAAGGAAAGGCAAAGAGCAAAGATGTCACTGTAAAAGATGAGCAAAAAGAACATGCACAAAGTAGTCAGAACTACAAAAAATAAAGTAAAAACACCAGAGATGCTAAAAGTGTTTTCCATCTGATTGTTGCAGTACTGCTACTTGCTTAGCAAGTGACCTAACTGGGGATTCAACTCTAGTTATTCTGTGCTTAACCCCATATGTAAGCCAATTGGTTCCACCGTGCGTAATATTGAGAGAAATAATATTAAACACAACAAACACGTATAAGCTGTCTTCAAGACATTTTTTCTTAAGACTGCATATCCACCTTCTTTTCAGAATTCACATGTAGATATTTGCAGCAATAATCTGTAATTAAAACCAAATAATAACAAAAATGCCCTTTAGATTACTATTTTTAAGGTATTTCATGAAACGGAGTGTTTAGATGCCATTCTAACATTTGGAGAGGTCATTTAAGTACCGATGTCACATGACAACAAACAAGAAGAGTGGACAGAGCCAAGTACAAGCCTGCCTGCGTCTTCCGTTTCCTCTTTTCCTTTATAAAACTCTGGCCGGTCCTTGCTGTGTGCTGCTGTTATCAGAGAGATAACGCCGTTGGGAGCCTCCTGGGGCAGCCTGGGCCAGAGCCGGGGCTCGGGGACGGGGCACAGCGGCCGGGCGCTGGGAGCGGTGGGTCGGTGGGACCTGGCCGGTGGCCGTGGGTGGCCGCAGGAGGCTGAGGAGCGTGGCGAGGAGGAGCACCATGGAGGGTGGTGAGGAGCACCGAGGAGTGGTTTTCAGAACCTGCTGTGGGAGGCTGGGGCGAGAGTGAGGAGAAGCAGGGGAGAGGGGCAGGAGGGGTGGAGAGCACAGCCCACCAGCGGTACCAAACCAACTGGGTCTCCACAAAACCCAACACTGACCCTCACCCGGGGCACCGGCAACGTGCCATCTGGTGAGGACCGTGGGCTGGCGGCGCAGGGACGGTGACCCAGAGAAGGTGCAGAAAGCAGGGCGGGTCCTGGCTGAAGAGCAGCAGGGGAGGGCAGCGAAACGAGGGGCGCGGGGCAAAGCCAGCAGGAGTGGGTGCAGGTGGAGCTCACCCACAGCGAGCCACGACGGGGTCGGGAGCGCACGGGAGCACGTGGGACACCACCAGACCGCACGGGAGCACATGGGAACACCCCAGAGCACACGGGAGCACACGGGTACGTGGTGGCTGGGCGCCCTTGCCCACAGCGGGGTTCTGGGGCCTGGGAGCCGGGCAGTGCTGCAGCCACTGCCCTCCTCTGGCCGGGACGTTGCCGGGTGCGCACAGGCCAGTGTCCCCCAGATGCTCCAGCTGCTCGGGACGCACAAACACGGATTCTCTGACGACGCCTCGTGCCCGCTGCCCGTACAGCGGGGCCGCTGGGCCGGGGAGCGGGCGGCTGCTCGCCCAGGGGCTGAAGCAGCCAGGGAGACGCACTCTGGTGCCAGAAGGGGACTCACGTCAGCCTCGAGGCATGCAGCAGGCAGCCCAGTAGTGTTTCCCTCCTTTCATACTACCTGGCTTAACGATTTCGCGGCACGGGGCAGGCTCTGGCAGAGAAGCAAAGCGATGCCGGCAGCTCCTGCCAAGCTGCTGCCACCTGGCTGCGGAGGGCACAGAGAGGAAAGTGCGTGGCCGTCCCCTCCTGCAGCCTCCATGAAACCAAAGTCTGCTAGGCCACGGGCGGCAGGACCGGGCAGGGGGCACAGCGAGGCGCTTGGAGCGACAGAAAGCATTAAAATTAAATACAGAACTATTTTGCCTGTCCAAAGGCAGGGGAGGACGAGGAGCTCCGGGAAAGAGGGGTGCACCGGCGCCTGATGTCACTTTGAGCTGCAGGAGCAGCGGGGAACGGTCAAGCCCATGGCCTGCAGCAGCACGGGCGGCCGGGGCAGACCCACCGTCCTCTGCCGACAGAGCACCCCCAGCACTGCGGCCGAGCTTTGCTCAGAGAAAACAACAACGCGCTCTCCCCTGTGAACAGAAATAGAAAAGCCCCCAAAAATTACTCCCAAACCCAGCTATGACTTCAGCCCACAACAGCTGAACCTAGTGAACAGGATCTCATTTTACCTTTTTGTCTTCTGTGCTCGCACACTCCAAGAACTCCAAGACTTGTTTGGGGCACGAGTCCTGCGAGGAGCGGCTGAGGGAGCTGGGGGTGTTCAGCCTGGAGAACAGGAGGCTGAGGGGAGACCTTCTCGGTCCCTACAGCTCCCTGAAAGGAGGGGGTAGCCGGGGGGGTCGGGCTCTTCTCCCAGGGAACAGGCCATGGGACAAGGGGAAACAGCCTCAAGGCTGGCAATGGTGCACCAGGGGAGGTTTAGACGGGATATTAGGAAAAATTTTTACACGGAAAGGGTTATTAAGCCTTGGAAGAGGCTGCCCAGGGCAGTGGTGGAGTCGCCATCCCTGGAGGGATTTAAAAGCCGGGCAGACGTGGTGCTGAGGGACATGGGTTGGTGGTGGGCTTGGCAGTGTTAGGTCAATGGTTGGACTCGATGATCTGAAAGGTCCCTTCCAACCTGGGCACTTCTGTGATTCTAGGATTCTAACTCCCCTAGCTGACCGGGCCAGCTGAGGACACCCCGACACTCTCCCACCCGACAGTCCCGAGCCAGGAGCGGCGCAGGGAAACGGCACTGTCGGCAGCATCGCTCTCCCGCACACACTGCCCAGTAGGAGCCGGAGTCCGGCTCTTCAGGATCGGGTAACAACCCTACATGAAAGATACTTTCATGGATGAAAATTTCTTATTTCAATTGCACTTTCACACTCCAAAAATATAGTTTTCTGCAGGAGAATGGCATCTGACAAGAGTTCGCTTTCATGACACACCTGTAATTTTGGGTATGGAGCGCGGCAGAAGAAGTGTTACCAGCGGTCTAGTGGGGAACCACGATAAATGGAGCAAGACAGCCCGAACGAGTGTGTGCAAAACTCACACCCAGAAAGGAGTGTTTTTCTACCTATGCTTTTTAAAGGTGAAACTGCACTGCTAAAACCCGCTCAGCGAGCACTCGCAGCATATCATCTGCGCAATCAGTTACAAATTCTCGGATTCCAGCATTTCGTAGCCAACGCTGTTTACTGCCATACGCCCACAGCAGATTTACCTTTGTGTTCTTTATTCCCATTTACTCTTCTAATGACACACGCTGAAAATAAAAGACAGCGGCGTAACGTAATTCAGACATTTTAAACTTTTCTCTCAACTATTTCTGAAACGTATCTGTTCCATTCAGGCTTAAAAAAAGGAGCTACAGAATGGGGTTAAGTGCATCTTTTGTCAGTAACCTATCTTCTCCCTGTGGTCTCGTAAACAAGCTGCTTTCTTTAGAAATACAGCAGGCCTTCAATTTAAATTTATGGAAAGGCTGAACCAGAGGAGCCCGCACTCAAATAATTTTAATAACCTATTAAGTTGCGACTTCAGATTCATTTTATAACCGTGTTCCTCGGGGAACAGCACTATCAGGATAAAGATAGAATTTTTTTTCTTTTAAAGATAAATAGCATCATTAATCTGCAACATTTCTTTTCTATTATCTTTCAAAATGAGGAGTTATTTTGTTCTGATCTTGAGGTAATTAGCCTTCATTCACTAGCCAGAAAATGTCTGTGTTCTGAAAATTAAAAATGTGTCATTAAGTGGAATTTACCATAATGTCATTTATCTTTATATAGTTCATCAGTGACAGCAATGGGCCTGGGAATCCATCAGCTTTTACCAAGGAAGCATTAAAACAAATTGAAAAACAGAATAATCCCAGGCACTCTTTAACACAGTCAAAGCCATTTGGGTAATTAAATAGTGGTATTTAAAGTTTTAATTTAGATTTTCCCCTCTGTTCATCAGCAGTCAAATGAGATGTTCATATTCATAACTGTTTGTAATAAAGGGTTTCATAAAGCAAACGGAATATCAATGCCGTTAAAATTAAAGAGAACACAGAGAAATCTTTCAAGTGCAAACAGGGAAGTTCATTCCTGCTGCACCCTATTTTCTAAGATTACATCGGGAATAAACCCTTGCTATACCTGGCTCGCTTTCCATACTAATAACGTACGAATTCTATGATGTTTGTGCTCCCGGTAGTTGCAGCTAACTTCATTTACATTTCTTGTCTTTGAGTGTTTTGTTACACAGAAAAGCCAACTTCGGGAAGTGGTATAGTTTGCCTTCTGTTTCCATTGTTTTTCAATTGTTTGCATATTAATCTCAAACATCTTTTATCTTGTATGTTCAGCTCTTGAGAGGTTATCGTTCTGTTGTGCTCCTACAGCTATTGCAATGCCACAACGTGCACCCAGGAAACTAGTATGTAGTATAAATAATGCTAACAATAATTATTTAGGGACGCAAAGAGAATCACTAATGAGCAAGCCGTACCACCGCAGTCAACTTCAGGGAGTGGGTTTTTTTATGTGTACAGGCAAAATATTAAGAAAGTGTTTATTAAAGCCTAGGAGCATCCCAGTTCCACCCGGAGTAGGTTGTGCGGACCAGCTCGGGTGGAGACCCCCGCCGGCGGCGGGAGCTCAGCCAGCGCACGTCCCTTCCGGGGCTGCGCCGGGGACCTGCTGGCTTCGGCTGTAGGTGGCTTAACGGAAAGAGGGCAGCTCTCCTAGGAAGGCCATCGATACTGCTGTATCGCGAGATAAAATGCAATTAAATTTTAACTTCAGGACACAGCTCTAAATTTGCCAATTACAGTTTTATTATGTTTGACGATGACTTCCATGGCAGGAAAACCAGTGTATAAAAGCTCGCTAGTACCGCTGTTACTAGATACTATTTAAGCCTGCTGTCAGTTTTTGCCAAAATTAAACCAGAGAGATATAATTAAGTAGTTCCTCATGAAATAGTTTCAGCCGAAGTGAGTCTGACTAATGACACTTTCAAAACGTGTGCGTTCTCACCAACGTGCTATTGGCTGGGACAGTGTTATTTAAAACATGGAAAAAAAGCATGTATGCTCTCTTCCGAGTGCAGTTGGACCTAAATTAGACCAAAGCTGTCAATAGTTTAGTGCGTGACTTCTGTCCTCTTTCACATGGTAAAAAACATTTCAGCTTGTTTTCGAATTAAAAGTCTAATAACTTTTGTTCTCTCTCTTTTAAATACAGCAGAAAACCCCAAATTATGACTCCATTTGCAATGTTACAGAGACTTAGATGTACTTTTTTTGCAGAACCACCCGAGATGTTCTATTTTTCACTTCCAGAGCAGCGGGCAATATATTAGGCAAGAAACGGTATTCGTATATAGCACCGGAAAGAAACAGCAGAAACTGGAGTGCCTCTGGAATTTTTCATGTATGAAGTGGAACAATATAGCACCGCATAAAGTAGACACAACGTAAAACCAACACAAGCTTAACAACTCGATAAATACCAAGACGCTGATGATAAATCAGGCTGTAGTATTTTCTGCTATATTCGTATTCCTCCTTTGCTGAAAAATATTATAATTTTTATCACACAGTACAGAAAATTTCTCTAAGTATACATGTTTCAAGAACAGCTGTCTCCAAAAAAGTGACCGGGATAGGTTTTTATTAGTGTAAATTTTATCTTCTGGCAATAATGAAGTATTCCTTTCAGTTATCCTTCCAAAATATCTTCCCAAACTTACTTACCTCTGATAACCTGTTTCCATGAACACCATTCCAGCAACTCCTCGTTTTCTTCTTTTCTTTTTTTTTTAAATATAACGAGATGCTTTTGCGCCAGTGCTATGCCTTAGCTACGTCTGGCACACTTGGACTTTAAGCTCTACAGCTCTGCTAGATTTCACTGCCTTTAGCAGCTCCCTTTGTTCACAAGCACACATTGTCAGGGAAGGAGATGGGGAGCAACTTTCCACTTGTGAAGGAAGCAGGTCTTGTGAAATTATTCCATTTCTAATTCCCCCTATCCAGGCAGTGAATACAAACACCATCACAACTGCTGTGGAGATCAAAACGAACCCTGGAGCTGGCAAGGTAAAGTCAAGGCATACACGAACACAACAGAAGTACCTGGAGGACCTGCTAGAGCTAACTGATTAACGCTGCTTTTTAAAAATAAAGTTGGGTGGCCTATCACAGGCTATTTTTAAAGCCATACATGGGAGGAAACGGACAAGAAGGTGCAAAATTATCCCTGCCACATAGCAGCACAGTAACTTGATGAAGAGGCGATGGGCGGCACCCCCCGCTGGTGCCCGTGCCCCGCAGCCGCAGGCTCTGGAAGGAGCAGAGCCTGTCCGTCGGCCTGTCCGTCCCTCCTGTGCCCGCAGGACGGACAGACGGGTGAGCCAAGATCAAGGAGAACACCAAGGCACACTTGTACGGGGAAAACTGAAGACCCGGAGCACTTCCAGCACCTCCTGTGCAGCCACGACAGAGAGAGAAAAGTGGCATCTTTAAAGTCACCCAGATGAGCTAACGGTGACCAGCAGCAAAGACGAAACAAATGCAAACATGTTCTTTAAAGCGATCTCTATACCGCAATTCCGAGCACAAACTGCAATCAATATGACGTTTGGAGCATGCACCTTATCCCCTAAACCACTGGCTACCTATTAAGGTAACAAAAAGAGCTAGACTTTCGGTAATGTGAACTCTATTCTTGTAACATTTAACTTAACTTCCTGTGTCTTTGTGTTATTCAAGGAAGTGAAACTCATGCATAGCATGTTTATATTATTCCCCCTTATAGTAGACTTGCAGACAATGTCAGGTCTGGAGAGATAAGAGCTGCCTCTAGGACATGAATTCTCATGAGGATTAGACAGCCACCATCTGGGGCCTCGCGTTTATCTGCAGCAGCTGCAGTCTAAATATCAGCGCTGGATAAAAACGGGCGCTGGTCCTCAAGTGTTTAACAAGTTGCTGCAACTTGGTTTCAATTACAGTTTGCTGTCTTTTGAAAAAAAATGGAAGAATAAATAACAGAATGACCTCCCTTCTGAGCTGAAAGGCGCCAGCGGATGCTCCCTGCTCAGCCACCTTCTGTCCTGCTCTCTGCCCGGAAGAAAACCCCAGATCGCCAGAGTTAAGGTGAGCTGGTTCGGTACAAAAACTCATTAAAAAACAGGACACGGCAAAAAGAATCCATGTTTTCAGTACACTGAAAGTAAAAACTGAAAAGTAAAACTTCGAAATGCCTAAAGCGGGTAAAACAAACCGTACGAGGGGCTGCAAGTTTAGGTATCCTAAATGTTCGGAGTTTTCCCTGCAAGCAAGGAACCAAAAGTAACTGCCAGAGGCATCTGACTTTAGGCACATCACACTCCTATCCAGCACGTTTTCTGGGCACCAAGAAGAAATGGGGGAACTGGCAAATCACTTGCACGTGTTGCGAGGTCTCGCCCGCACACAAATAAACTGAGCCCGTAGATTGCCCTCGGCTGCGTCGGCCGGGCAGCGAAAGAGCCCTCACCTAAAGGTTTTTGGCACTTTGTCCTCTAGCCACTCTTTTCTGCCTTACTTCACTTATTTTCTGCTGCAGCTGCACCTCGTTTTACAATTCGGTTAGGCAAATCACAGGGCACTACCTAAAAACAATCAATAAGCCTCATTAAATAATTAAATTAACTATTAAAAGGAAATATTGCTGATGAAAAAGCTATTAAAAAGAACAAAACAACTACAGGAGGAAAGAAAAATTTTGGTGTGATCTCTCGGCATGCCTTTCTAAGTTGATGCTTCAAAAGGCAGAAGTCTCATTAGTTTCTTCGTTAGACTTTAAAAAATATACTTTTTAAAGAATTCTTTGGTTTTGCGACAAGGTCTGCATTGCTACAGCAGTGAAAAGGGATGCTTTCTTACTTTATTTGGTTCCCGTGTCCTGGGTTAGCTCTTTTATATACATGCTTTTATATAGATGTACATAGCCCGGGTTCCAACACCATCCCTTAAAACAAGACCGAGGTGAAAGATGCTGGTTTTGGGCAGTTCGAGAAACTGAAGTGCCTCTTACAGCCATTCTCAGGAGAGGCGGGCGACTCTCAGACTGGGGGTGCGAGCCCCCAGTGCCCCACGGCCAATCGGACCCAGGAGCAAAGGACAAATCCCAGCGGGAGAGAGCCTCCAACCACTCTGCCACTCTGAGACAGCTTCAGATTTGGGTCAGAAGTTCCTGTTACCGAATCTGCTGCTGTTTTCCTGAAGCTGGCTGGAAATGTCCACCGTGTCCTGAACCGAGTACAGGACAGGGGATGGTGAAGCCACCAAGGTAAGTCAGACACAGCAAGGACACACCACATCAGCAGGAAAGAACTAAACATCAACTCTGATGCCTGGACAAAGCCTGCAAGCACCCTACGCGTTTCCTAAGTAGAATCCAGGCATTTCCCGACAAGATGTTTCATTGGTGGCACTGAGTGACCCACCCCCACAGCGGACATGCTGCTTCAGTGCTGGGTGCTCTGCACCGACTGGCCAGATGTGATGGTCAGGTACTCCAGGAACAGGTGCTGGGAACTCACTTTCTAATCCCACAATTAAACCTTTATCAAGCCAAGTCTAATTAGGAGACCAATTTTAGGTGTTTGGGTGGGTTTTGGTTTGGTTTGGGTTTTTTTTGTTTGTTTGTGGTTTTTTTTTTAAATATTAGAAAAGGCTACAGATTTTGGACATTACAGCTGCACACCAGAGCACCCTGTTTACCTTTTTCCTACCCAAGCAGAGGTACTACGGGTTGTCCAGGAAATGCGCCTGACCAGTGGTCACCAGTGGTCACACCAGGAAATGTGCCGACCGAGTGCCTGACCAGCTGGTGTTGTCACCTTGCCTTGACCACAGCCCATTTTGTAGCGAAGCCAGGATGCATTAGATCACTGCAACAAACCGGCGGCCCTCTCTGCCACTGCTGAGTGGATCCAATACCCACCAGCCCACGGAGAGGTGTGAAAAGCAACGTCAACAGAGGTCTTCGGAAAGAGTCATAGCGAGCAGACAACCGGGATCTCAGGAGGGTGACCAAACCCTTCATCCGCTCACAGCCAGGCTCAAGCAGCTCCTCATGGCCACCGGGACGTGACTTCGGGCGGCTGCAGCCCCGGTATTGGCTGACTGGCACCAGCACGAGAGCCTCCATCTGCTGACGTGCCAATGTCAGGAACAATTTTGTATCTGGAGTAACCAAGCTCTTGCCCTCTGGACTGAGAAGCTGAGGGGTGTTTTAGGGAGAACTGCAAACATCACGCTTCAACACAGCCATGAGGCAGGGGAAGCCTCCCAGAATGAGAGGCGTCCAGCGTGGTGACCTTCACAGGACAAACCGTCTTAGGAAGAGCTCTCAACCTCTGCAACAGAGGTGCCTTGCGACAGGGGAGCCCATGGCCCCCTGAAGGAAAGACCAACTTCTGCTTCTTCCAAGTGGGCCCCTGGAGCCGAGACCAGCTGTGACACACGTGGTGGCAGGATGGGACCCTGCGGGGGACACGAGACAGCCCTGAAGCCAGCCCCCCGCTGTGCCTGCAAGCCACCCCTGCAGCCCAGCCCTGCTCTCCCCGTTCCGAGACCTTCTGAGACCATTGTCCCTCGCCGCCAGGTTCCTCTTCAGCGGCACCAGCTCCGGCAGCACCAGACCTGGGCCAGGACAAGCAGCCACGGCTGAGGGGACGGACACCACGGACCGACGGCCCGGTGACACTGAAACCTGCACGGAGCTCCAGTGCCCGCAGCAGTATGGTGGCCCCAGAAACAGCCACTTCCACCATCTCCTGCCCTAGCGCAAAGGGGGCAGATCACAAAATAGCAGTAAAAAGCAGCAAATTGCAGTGACTATCTATCTTTACATCAAACTGCCTTCTCCGTTCTACCTGTGAAGAGCCGGGGCTCCTGCTGTCTTCAGGGCATCCCGCGTGTTACCGGGACACCAGCAGCTGTAGCAGTTCAGACCAAAGACTCGTGGCCAACACTCGCCCCGAGCGGTGGCCCAGGGCTGGCACCGGGGCAGAAGCACAGGGCACCGAGACCCCTCCTGGCTGCCCCTGCCGCTGGCAGCTCCTCCGGGGTTTCTGAGGGCTCGAAGCATCTTGTGTCATGAAGCCACACAGCCTAACGCCACGGAGCCCGGGGGAGGACGTCGCTTCAAACACCGCTGACACCGGGGGCTGCCTGGGCTCTTGCACCGAACGACAATGAAAACTTTTTAGCAACCCTCTTCCCCCCACACACGCAATTTTACAGAGCCCCTTCATCGCCCTTCCACTGCCCCTCTTTGAGGCCTCATTTCAGAACAGCATTTTAAAAGTATTTGAGATTACCATAAGCTATTACACATCATCCTCTTTGAATGCATTTGCAAATCTGGGGTTTATATAACAACAGTGTTTAAAAGCATAAACACCTACATAATTTTAAATGTCTAAAATTCAGATTCTGGCTCCAGGAAGTACTGATATGTGCAACAATCTTCATTGATGACAAAACAAAAAAAATGTGTTTCTGTAACAAGTAACCCTGTATGTTTTACCTTTCCACGTGTTCTATTCTTGCCAGACAGTCTGTCCGTGTGCAGTTTGTCACGCTTTTAACATACAAGTGTGGCAAAAAAGGATGTACTACTTTTGCATAACTATAATGAAGATACAGTGTTTGACAAGAAGATACTAACAACTGAGCTGTAATTCTCTTGTGCCAGCAACGCACGTGGCACAGGAGAGGAGCAACCTACCCGCCCAGCTGCGTCTCCCCGTCCTTGCCTCGCGCGGGTCTAGCCCTAACAGACGCGGTTTAAGAGCATTTTAACTTACTCTTTGTGAGGGACTGGGATGCTGCAGGCAAACTGCTGACTCCTTCAGCTTTATACCAGCTGATAAACACATCCATTGGTATATTTTCAACGATTTCCTTCTCCTTGTGTACCACGTTAGAAGTACCAAGGGAAAACAGGCAGAACTAAAAAGCTGGACATCAGTTTTCAGCATCAAACACTTCAGCTCTCAAAACCCGCTGCGATTCGATCACCTCTAAGCACTTCAGACACTACAACTTCTTACATATTTTCCGTTACTTTAAGCATTTTCCTAAACCCACGAAATATAAAGGTGTAAGTGAAAGGCCATGAGGACAAAGGGTAGATACCACTGTGTATCAATTTTATGAGAAGCAAATGTGGTTGATCAGAACCTCCCCCTGCCATTTCACAACCGGCACTAAACAATGCCATTAAAAGCCTTCCCCGCCACCGAGAATGAGCAGATGTATGGAAGAAGTGAGCAAAAAGCGCACGGTTTGCTGGTGGGTATTTAACACAGCAGATCATGCCCATTCTGATGGTGACGCTGCTGAGAGATGCCGGCCTTGCTGGCGGTGCTGCCCCAGTGCCCAGGAGGACGGGCAGCCGGCGTCCTCGGGAGGGACGAAGTCACCTGGGGACACCGATCTCCAGCGGTGCCCACGGGCAGGCCCCTGCTGATCGAGCACCGGAGTGCCCTCCCTACGGCTGTGGGTCTGTCCCCCGAGGGACAGACGGGCGACACCTCCATGATGACCGTCTCTTCAGGGAAGGGCCCTCAGGACGGCCGTGCTGCTCAGGAGCATCTCGCCCCTTGATCCCCACGGGGGTCGGAAGCTCTGCCCTCAGCTGTGGATGGTGTTCCCCCAGGACCCCCGAGGGCCATCCCTGGCATCCCCCAGCTCCGCCCTGTCCCTCTCCTGTCCCCAGCCCGCTGGTGGGGACCACTGGCCCCTTTGGGGACGCGCTGTGGCCAGCTGAAGCTGCTGCCGCTCACGGGGCTGGGCGCTCTCCCTCGGACACTCCCAAAGCCGATGAAGACGCATTGAAATTTCGCTGGAAGCAGTTTTAACATCCAGTAAACAAATGGTTCCCTGCTGTGTTTCTAACAGAGACAGCAGCGCCGTACAGTGAGATCCACAGCATGTTCAGGGAGGTTAAAGAAAAAGCAACAAAAAAACCCCAAGCATGACTGCTTAACGCGAGTGAAAGGCAACACACAATAGATACAGCACACCATATACCTTATTTTACCCGTCTAGGGCTCTAAGTAGACAGTTATATGCTTAGATGTTAAGATTCCCTAAGCTGGCTTAGTGGTCTCCACAAAATAGTTTGAAGCGTCTGTTTTACAAGAAGTAAAAGCCCATTTAGAAGTTGACGAAGGAACAGAAGCACAAAAATATGGTTTTACAGAAATTATTCTTCTGAAAATAAGCGAATAGTAGTATAGAAGGGGCTTGCGTTTTCCCCTAAATGAAAGCAAGTTTATCGATATAATTACTAAAATTAGATTTCTAAATCTAAGTTTTAATTCCTTAAAATTGCCTGTTACACTGGAAAAAAGAAAAAAAGAAAAAGAGGCTAAGTAGTGCTTCCCATGACTAAATGGATTAATTCTTTAGTACAACACAATTACTGCTCTCCACACAGTTTCAGTGAACACCTAAATAAACACCCAAAGCTTATTTTACGCAAAGAAAAGACCCATTCTAAGGAATAACCCAAATGCTAAAAAGTTGACTTTTTGTGTAAAAAATAAAGAACAGCTATACGGGGAAATGGGAGAAAGAAAAGGACGTTTAAGGTGGGTTTATGGGGTGACATCTACTGACAAACGGATATCTTTGTTGAAGCCGCGCTGTTCACACGCCTGTTTTATTTCGGGATGTCTTTCTCCAAGAAATTTGTTTCTGATTTGGGGAGCTTAGCCCTCAGCCCATCTGACCTTCCCGGGCGATGAAAGGACCCAGCTGAGATGTGCGCGGTTCAGAGGAGGAGGAGAAGTTACTGCGGGAGCCGAGGCGCAGCGAGCCATCGCTGGAGGCAGGGGCTGCTGGCGGTGGCCGCTCCGAGGGTCCAGCGGCTACCGAGAGGCCCCGCACAAAGGCTGCGCCGGCTGCGAACGGAGACCGGGAGAGAGGCCACTTGAGCCCAAAACGGGGACAGGGCCAAGGACGGGGACAGGGACGGGAAGTCAGCCCGGAGGCGGCAGGCAGGCACTCCTCTCCCAACCCTGTAAATACTCACGCCATGTATCACATTTTTTAGTGTAGAAATGGTTTTGACTTTGATGTTTTCAAGATGGGCGTCCACATTTCTAGGTGGTTACATAGTCCTTTTGATACATACATTACACAGTGATTTTTTTTTAAAAAAGCAAAAAAGCTCATGAGCTGCAATCCATTCTGTGTGGAACAACAGGGAAAGGTATCCCCAGCTTCTGAACTTACCCAGTTTCCACCACCTCACAACAGGGCCTGCCGAGCTGAGCAGACCAGGCTTGTTCTGCTTCTCTTCGGCACGTGGAGGGCAGGAACCTGCTCCTGGCGTGGGCCAAGCTCTTCGGGTCGGTACGACCTGGTTTATAATAGGCTGCAGCGGGTTAACGTTGAAACCGCGTTTTATATTCAACGAGACGCACCTTGTCACCTACACAGAAATTGTTATCTCTCAGCCCTCTCAGAAATATCCTGCATTTCGGCAGACCAGTAGCATTTGCATCGTTTTTCAATATAGACTTAAATGGGGGGAAAAAACAGGACTGGGTCTCAAAATCAGTGTAAAATTACCGCCTTTGAGGGCGTAATGCCCGATTACTTGTTGTGAAAACACAACAATGACAGAATGTGAATACAAGTCATATTTCTACATTACCAGTGTACTTCCAACAGTTTAACAACTGGCTTGCACACAAACAAGAGTTACCGCAGCACACCACTGTCCCAGCTAAGGGCACGTTACTGAAAGGCTGTGCCTGACGCCAGACTCAGCACACCTTCTCTAACCCCTCCTCTCTGGCACATCTATTGAGAGTTCTAATGACACAACCACCGCTGGAAGAGTTTGGAAGGTTTTCCTTTTCCCAAAGAAGATGGTTCACACCCAACACGAAGGCACAGATGAAGCACCATCATGTCTCTAATTACTACCAGTGGCTGCAACTCATCACAAAGTAAACGCTCTCTGCATACTATTAATGACAAGGAATACCTGGCAAGAGCATCTGGCCGCGTTGGCAACACCTGAGCAGCTGCTGGGCACAGCGGAGAAGTGCACAGCTCTGCATCCAGCCAAAAACAGGGACACGGGGTACCCCAAAATTATGTCTACTGGGAAGTGCCTTTTTTTTTGGCACAAGAAAGGGGCAGATGAGGTTCTGTGTCCTAGGTACCATGCAGCCCTGCAGAGGCTATCCTTGTGGGATATTTTAAGGGTCAAAAGGCAAACTAAGAAGATGTATTTTAGAAAGCACAGAACCATAGAGCAAGGCCCGGAAGTATTTCGTACTGAGGAAGGATGCCTTGGACTAGCATTTTGGTGCTCATTAAAAGGTGTGCTGTACTACATCACCCGCCACAGTGCCCTCTGCTTCCACTGGCCGTTCTCAAATTTCTGTTTTTTCACTTTGCTTGCACCTCTAGACTGTAAATGAGAAACTACCTGTTCCCAAACAATTTAGTTCAGAGCTTCACATACTGCAAGACAGCAAAGAACTGTTATTCCTCTGGTTCAAGAGAAATGCCGTCTTTTCCCTACCTACCAGGGTACTTTCCAAGTCGCCTTTTAAAACACACCCTCAAGCACAGCATCTTGCTGACATGGAGATACAAACACCCTCCATATCTAATAAAAATTTCCCTCCATTTCCTTATCCTTGAAAATAAGATGCTGAATTCATCGGGTTTGTACTCTACACTGCTTTAATTCCATTAATACCAATAAAAGCAACAAAAGTTCTGTAAATAAGCATGCGTTTCTTGTTTTCTGATGTTAGGGCACCCTTACATTGAAGGCAAGTGGTAGGTTCTGCCAACTGTACTTAACGTGTCTGTAAAACCATAAAGATTAAACAGTATAATGTTATAAATCCTATTACAGTATATAATCTCTAAATTACATTCAAGTGGATAAAAAAAATACACAGCTTGTTAATGAACTTTACATTTTCATAACACCATTTACTCTGCATAGAAGAATTCCGTCACTTTGGATAAAAAGTTTATGAAAATCCATTTCTCACAGCTGTTACACACAGCGGGTTCTGTCTGTCCTGGGAATCCATTCCCCTGAAAATGTCGGCCTCGGAAAGGGGCGATTTCCTCACCCCCGTCCCTCTCACCTTCTCGGGGCTCTCGCGCAGCACCTCGCGCGGCAGCAGGAAGCGAAGAGGAGGTGGCTCCTCGCTGGGCGCAGAACCGAGACCCCGGGCCCCCCGCCACCCCCTCCCTGTCAGTCGGGAGGGCATCGGCAGCGCCGGGCCGGCAGAGGGACCGCAGAACACGGATGGCGCAGGCCTGCGGACACCACCATTGCCTGCGGACACCGCCTTCGCTCCTGGACACCACCACTGCCTGCCGAAACCGCCATCACCCCCCGACACTGCCATCGCCCGCTAACCGCCTTCGCTCGCCCGGCCCGTGACAGCCGAAAACCGTCTTTACTTCTGCCGGGCGCCAGGGAACCGCCAGGGCAGAGCGGCGCTAAGCACTGTTGTGTGAAAGGGAAAAAAGTATCTTTGTCTGTCCTGGTGGCTCAAACCGGAGGAAGCCGGAGTTTCAGAAACAGCGTTTTTGCAATGGATGAATGAGTTTTCCCGATCCCCTATAGATAACATGGAAACTAATGTAAATCTGTGAAGCCACAAAGCCCCACCACTGCCTCCTGGGTGGGTTTTTAAGGCATCAGGTTGTAAAGCTGTTGCTTTCTGACCAACAGCAGAAGAACCGTATTTACCAAAACACATGAAGTTTTAGAATAGTTCCACACCAAGTGAGCAACCAAACCTTAAGCACTAAAAATCAGCAATTCTGAATATAGCATATACAGGAGATAGCACGCTGCTTTACGAGCAAGGGGTTGTAAAATCCTAGTAACATCATTTTTACTAGTAAAAGTGCCAGAAAAAATAAAGAAAATTACTTCCAAACAAATATTAAAGCTGCAATCGTTATTCTCATTGTCAAAATGGGCTAGCGTCAGTGAAAATAGGAGTGTGTGAGGAAAACTGCAAAAGAAAACCATCCCCCTTTCAGATGCAAACTGCAAAACAGTAAAAGGGTACAAACAACAACCTACGGCTAAGTGTTACTAGAGAACAGCCCTTCTTACCTGGGATAGTCAGGTAAGGATGTTCAGCTAAAGACATTCAAACTACGTAAACATTTACTGTAATGCTACTCCTGTAGACTAAAAAAATGGTATCACAAAAATAAATCAATGGAAAAACACTTCACCGGCGACATTTTAACAAGGCCTACCATAACTGAGCTATGCAGCCATGAATTTTGTTACGGTGTCCACCTCGCCCTCCATACCGTAATTCATTTTATAAAATAAGGCATGCCTGTCGTCATAACTTTGAGAACAGGATTTGAAGGATCTGGCATCCTGGAGTCTGCAACAAGACGATCTGAATGCGGGATTTAACAAATTCATTTCAAATTCCTTAACTCCACAGGTTTGAATCTTTTTAGTTTTTCTTCAAGAGGCTACAGAATTCAGCGTTTCTCAACAGAAAGTGCAATTTTGCCGCAGCCAGACATCTGTCGCGTTTGGTCCCCGGGCAGCTGCCCCTCACTCTCCACCCTCCCAGGCGGGCGCCATCGCGGGCACACGCGAGGGCCCCTTGCAGTGACACGGGCAGCGGGGCACCGGGACGTAAGGGACTGGAGCTGCAGACTCCGGCCCTGTCTTCCAGCAAGCGGCAGGCGGCATTCCCAGAGGGGAAACCCGGGTGCCTGGGCTCCGGGAATGGGAAAATGAGCAGTGTGGGGAGTGGTGAGCAGCCCATCCTGGGGCGGGCAGGACCAAGGCGACGGGGCGCAGAGGGCAGTGCCGCCGCGGGAGCCCAGACCCTGCACAGGTCCCACGGCGGTGGAGCTGTGTCGGCCTGGATGCCAGGACCATCCCACGCGAGCTCCCGCAGAAGGACGGGCGGTTCACAGCCCCCGGGAACTGTGTGCCACCCGCGGTTTTAAGGCACCGTTTTCATCTGCCTGCTCACAGGCTCAGTGCAACACTGCAAAGCCATCCTCTTGGCCAGATCCCTCTGATCCTTGGGCTGAAACAGAAGGAGGGACACAAAGGGGATGGGAAAGGTCCAGGAAGAAAATGGAGGTGAGGGAAAGGAGTGCCAGCGGGAATGCAAGTCTGGGGTTTTGTAAGAGGTCCGGGACGGAGCCAAACCGGGTACGAGGCACAGCCATACGGACGCCTCCCTTACCTCGCTCTAGGCACCCATCAGAATGAACACACTAATATTTCATGATACGACTCCAATCCAATGGCCACAGAAGTTGGTGGCGTGACTGACAGATAACGGGATCAACGTTTGCCTCTAATTGTTTCTTTGGTGCCACTTACTTCAGCTTTTTAACCTCCAAGTCCTATTTTGTGGCTCTGTGACTGGTCAAATAACTGCACATCCCACGCACCTCTTGCCTATCAGCCACCCTAACAATATTCTGGGGTAGGACCACAAAAATATCTTTGCTGGTCTGATTTGCCTTTTGTCTCTTTTATAATTAACTCTTATGGCAGTTCTGGGTAGCATGTAGCTAGATTCCAGTTCCTTGAAAAAATTAAATGCCAGGACCTCTACAGAGCATTGTCCCTTCTCTGTGCCATGAACAGGCTGAGGCTTTCAATTAAAAGGGGTGGTGAAACGATATTCTTGCAGCCATCGTTAGAGAGGGGTGGCGTTTTTCAGTACCCACAGACAACTCGCACGGATCTGGCAGAAGCGTCCCTGTGCCCTCCGTCACCGGCACCTGGTTCGAAGCGCTGGGAGAAAGAGCATCTCAGGTAAACCTGCCTCATCTGCTGGATTATGAAAACACAGCCTGCCCAGCAAATCCAGAGGAAACTCTCTGCTGAACGGGTTTCTGAGGCTCCTTCAGGCTGACGCCCTTCGCATACGTCGGCCGGGCGCACGCTGAGGAGACAGGATCTCATCCCGCGCTGGAATCCTGGTGCCGGCGCAGACTGACGGAGGCAGAGCGCTCAGCTGCCGGGGGAAGCTCCAATGACAGGACCCACAAGAGAAGAACGAGCAGCTCCTGCCCACAGTCGCGACGTGGGTCAGGGGGCTTTGACACAAGCAGCAGACCCGGGGACACCAAGGTGCTCCCGGCCCCACTGTGAAGAGCCGGCAGCCGGGCGGTTCGTCCTGTACCTTGTGTGACCTGAACAACTGTGCTACCGCAGCGCACCGTGTGATAGCAGGTGACCCTCACCCCTCTTGCCAAAGGGGGACCATGGGACAGGAGGAAGGCGCGGAGGAAACCGGGACAGCAGGACGGCGCGGAGGAAACCAGCACAGCCGCTGTCTGCTTCCCCTTTTGCAGCTGGGCTCTGCTCGATTCCCAGCAGTGTCAGTTTTCATGGAAGCATGAGAATGGGCTGAAGGTCCTCTGGATTTCTCTGGAATTCCTCATGGCATCCACGGGGACACACATGGCAGCGTGCCCGGCAGCACCATCACCAGCAGCCAGCTGAGCCCCCCCGGCGACGCCAGTCACCCCGAGCCCCCCACAGCACTGGCTGCACCGGTGCCACGGCCACCGCCCCTGCAGCCACGGCCATGACGATGACGATGGTGGCGAGGTGTCTCGCGGGGTTCAAGCAGAACAGTAAGCACACAAGGAATGAGATTCCCCCCAGAAGACAGTTGCCCTGTTTTTTTCCTAACATTGACCAAAAAAGGAAGAAAACGCTTTTCAAAAAAAGACAGTTGAACCCCAAACACTAAATTGAAGTACCAGTTACGGATTGACTGTATGAGGCTGCTTTAAGTTTTAACACTGCCACATAAAATTAAAATAGTATGATAAAAATGTAGTCAAACGGCAAATTTTGTAATTTTTTCCTTCGGTGTTAAGTATACAAAGTACAACATAGATGTACTTGTTTAACTTCGACTTTATGACTTATGCAAAGCATCGCCTATTATTCCAGTGCAAGTCTCCTTAAATAAACTTTTCTAAGACATTGTGAAATGGAGGTTGTGGATTAGCGAGCAGCGAAAGATGAGGTCATCTAGGCCTATTGAAACAGCGTTTTGAGACCTCGCAGACCAACAATAGCGGAACTTCAGCAAATCCTCTGAAGTACACCCCCTTGTTTTCCACGCAGCCTGGATTAGTCTTGAGCTTCTAGATCTAAAAATACAATAACCCTTTCACTCATATATAATAAAGAGAAATAGACTATAGTAAAAAAAAAAAAAAACCCTAATAGGTTTCTTTACATGCCCATCACATAGAAGTGTTCTCTGTTTACAATATAGAGGGTAAAACAATACAAAACAAATGGCAATTCAAAAAAATATGCGTTTTTTTCCAAGCTGTTTGGACGTAGTTTGCTGTTTTCACAGTGGTGTAAAATAAGAGCCATTCATGTCGCAAACTGACAAATGCACGGGCCTCTAGTAGTATCAAGGCTGTATTTTAACAAACCTAGTTTTTAGGAGAACATAACAGTATAAGAATAAACAAATTCACATGTGCAATTAGGTCCACCAGAAACTCCTGAAAATGTGCAGAAGAAAAGGCTGAACAGCAGGGGCTGTTCTCTCCAATTTAGCGCTACTTTTGCCAGAAATCGAGGTGTGTGTCGGGCAGATCCTGCAGCTGGGAAGGAGGAATTTTGCTACCGATCCCAGAGACAGGAAGGTCAAGCTTTTAACGGACTGTGACTTTTATATAAATGCACATCTGACATTGCAAAGCCACTGAAAAAGAATCGAACTTAAGACTCTACTTTGGTGTTTCAAGGTGTTCTGGCAACGGGAAAAAAGGAAAATAACCCACAGGTAGGCGATAAGTAACGACCGGCTTGTGCTGTCGAAGAGGACGGACGAGGGGCTCCACTTAGCACAACAAAACGTGCGGGTAGGGCATTGCCACACCACACACTGACTTTGACATTAGAATTTTAGCACTCGACTCCTTTGCAGAGCTGTCATCACTTTATGCTGCGGGAACAATGTAATGGGGTCTTGAAAGGCTGGGAATACCCCGGCTTGCTAAGAATAAGTGGGAAAAAACTGCATTACTGCTTTCTATGCCAGCTGCCTTCAGCCTCGAACAAAAAAGAGGAGGGAACATGGAGAAAAGAGTAGATCACCAGCGTATTTACTTCCTGCGGCAGTAAACAGCCCGCTGCAGGCTTCATAGCAAACTCACCGCAGTTTTAAAGCCCACCATAGCAAGGTGGCTGAAAACCAGGAGCTGTGTGGCTCCACCATCCTGTGGAGGCCACGCAGATGTAACAGCGGACCGGCCCCCGGCGCGCGCAGCGTCTGGTTTTAGGGACAAGACAATAGTTTCCTCAGCTACCTTAATACGAAATGAATTTAAATGCATCTTGATCCCTCATAGAAATAGTTATCTCTTCATAGTTTTAGGACAGGGGCAAGATGAAATTACTGTAGATCTCTCCATAATACCTAATTTCTGCATTAAAAAAACGTCAAACCTGAAGAAAATGTCTTTTTACCAGTAGAAATAAAACATCGCAGCACTCACACAGCATGCGTGCTTTGCAAAGCGGGGCAGCTACTCTCAAATCTCTGTCACGGGCTGGGGAATGGGGAGATAAACAAAGCCACGTGCCCAGGCTCACAGAGAAATCGGTCTCACCAGCCAGCACAAACTCGGCTCTCGAGATTCCCCGTGTCGTGTCCCAGGCACCATCACAGGGGTGGGATCTGCATCCAGCCCTGCTCCACCCAGACAGAGCAGGGGCTGGCTGGGAACAACCACCCCAGGACTGAAGGCAGCTGCACCAGCACCACGTTCATGGGCATCATGTTCATGGGCATCACGCTGATGGGCACCACGTTCATGGACACCATGTTCATGGACATCACATTTATGGGAACCACGTTCACGGGCATCACGTTCATGGGCAACCACGTTTGCTCCCATCCTTCGGTGAGAGCAGGCATGCAGAGAGCTCTCTGGGCTGCATGTGGCGCGTGGTGCTGGCAGCCCCCGGGCACAGTGGGCGCACGGACCGGGCAGAGCCGCTGCTGGGCCCGGCTGATGGTGGCCGGTCCCGGGTGGCGCGGTGCTCCCACGTGCGGTCAGGACGCGGTGGCAGCTGGTCCCTCACGGGCGCAGGCGTGCCCAGCACACGCTCTGGCAGACCCGGCCCCTCACGTTAAAGGCTGCCGGGAATCGCCGCTTGCCCAGTGCCGGCGGGAGCGTCCCTGGTTTTGCTCGGCAGCTGAAACAAGCCGTCGCTGCGGGAGGAACAGCGGCAGCATCGCCCTGCTGTTGTCAGGCACCCACCTCCCGCAACGAACCGCCGGGCTCACGCCAGCCCCCAGCCTCCCTCCGCACTGTTAAAATAAATGCTGGAAGTGAAAAATCTTGGGAATCTGTTTTTTCTGCGAGGCACTTATCACTTAGAAGTAAATTTCTCTTGCATGTGCCAAGAAGGAAAACCTCTTTCCTATGTTGCTGGCAAAACTGTCAATCATCTTGATGAGCAGCAACTAAATGAATGCCCGATGATGGGATTCTATATTATCCTTAAAAAAGAAATCCATCAAATAAACATCAACAGGTAAATGTTTATACCCGACAGCCATCAATTTCAGCTATCCATGCAAAGAGACAGGTGAGCTGGACTGGTAAACCTCGAAATTAGAGAGGTATTAATCATCTGCTCCCAGCCAATATAAACAGATGTTATTTTTAAACAGGCAAAATCATCTCTTCCTCTGAAATTTATTTGCAACAGATAATGTTCTGTTACATTTTTAATCAAGCAGATGAAGTTACATTTAAATTGAAAATCTGCTGCACTCAACTAATCAGGCAAGTAGAATTCTGAGATGATTGAACGGCGGTACAGAGCACACTATTACAGCAGGTAAATTGTGGAATTTACCTGTCACACCACACAGCGTATTGTTCAGCCACCGCGCCTGCAAGTTGGGAGCAAAGAACTAAGACAAAAAAAGGAAAGGCATGTTAAACATATTTATAAATCCATCATATTTTAGGAAAACGCCATTAACAATGACAAGGAAAAAAAATAAGCTCCACCTCTTTCCTAGAAAAAAGCCAATAAAGCTTTACACAGGTTACTCCTGTGTGCTTCGTGTGAGCCTAAGTTGCATGTCTGGATATGCTGAGACCAAGGCACAGCATGAAAATCCTCTCCTATTTCTCCCACAAAATAAAAAGCAAGAAAAAAATATTTTAAAGTCTCTCAGGGAAAAACCAGTGTGATTTTTCTGTTACTCCATTTCCCGTCTCTCCGACAGAGGCGTCGGCAGGCTCTGTCCCACCACCCAACGTCCCCGTGCCTCACCTCACCCGCTTCCCAACACTAGCGCCAGTGTCCTGACTCGGAGGTTCACTGACGATACGCTCATTCATGTAAACGCTGCCGTGACAGAAGCAGCACTCATCTAAACAGATGAAATATAGAGTTCAACTACCTACTGTCTACAGAAACACCCGAAAATACTTCGTTACAAGAAAAATGCCAGAAACGAGTACCTTTCATCTTAATTTTAAAATGAGATCCATATAGTCTTATGCATGACATTTATAAATTATGCATAGCTCTGAGGTTTTTTTATGTCAGGATGAACAGAAACTGACAGCAGACATCTGGAAGACTGTCAATTATTCCCGTTTCAGAGCACTCACACCTCTTAGGCGGCCGCGGGCGAAGAGCGGGGCGCAGACCCGACATCATCCCGGGCGAGCTGCCAGCGACGCTTCGCTCCAGCCCGGCTGCTGCGGACCGGCACCGCTCATGAAAAACCACACAAGCCCTGCCATAAATCCAGTAATCACGTTAATTTGTCCTTGCGAGTATCTGTAATTATCGCATGGTACCAGAGTACGCACGCACTGCTTCAGCTCAGCAGCGCATTTCCACGTCCTCAGCCACACGATGCCAGTCAGTACTCCTTCGGAACGCATCCAGAACCTGCCACTCTCTTTAATGGCATGTTATTTTTTAAACCTGAAAATAACACAGAGACCCTAATGCGCCAGGGTAAACACAGGCTACATGTGAAAGATTGCGGGAAATCAGGTTTAAAAGCAGAACACTTGTAAAGTTGTTTCGTTTTGGTCACTGCTTATAAAATAGTACAAAATAGTTACTATTACAAAATAGTAACTAATTTCCCCCTTTTTTCCTCTAGAAATTTAATAAACTGTGTTATTTTCATATGTTGTTTCATTTGTTAAACAATAGTTCCTCCAACGAAAAGTCTAGCGGTTAGTCTAGCACGGTGTATTTGGGCGAGGGGTACACCCTGCTGTTTAGAGTCCAGATTAGAAAAGCACAAGTTGTTCTAAAAAAAATCAATACAGTAATTTTCCACTGGCATATTTTAAACATTGCAATAGTTTAGACAACGCAGCGGCTTAAAAAACAGCACCTACATTAAGACCTTTAAGTTCCAGTTAAAATGCATAATCTTAAATTCTGTAAGGCCTGTAGTTAAGCCCTGGTTGTCCATGACCCGGTGCCACCCGGTGCTGTCGCTGCAGTGACCCACACGGAGAGCTGCTGCCCGGCCCGAGAGCTGGGGGGGTTCAGCCTGGAGAAGAGAAGGCTCCGGGGAGACCTTCCAGCCCCTTCCAGGCCCTCAAGGGGCTCCAGGAAAGCTGGGGAGGGACTCTGGAGCAGGGAGGGGAGCCATGGGATGAGGGGGAAGGGTTTTACACTGCAAGAGGGGAGACTGAGATGAGAAATCAGGATCTAGTGTGCACTGGATGGGAATTTAAACCCTCCTTCACCAGCTACCAATGTTTTCCACAGCTTTGCTCCAAAGTCGCAGGATCCCTGACCTGTTTTTCTCCCTGCCTCCTGGTGAACCGGCTTATGGATGTTAGAGGAGAGTCTTGTGAAGGCTGCAGAGGATGCTCTTATCTCCCGTGCAATCCTCACCGCAGCCAGAAACTGGGGACTCGCCTCGCATGGCGTTCAGGCAGCAATCTAGTACAGTCGAAGGAGCACGGCATTTACATCTCCCTCAACTGTTGCTGAAAAGTCAATAAAAATATGGTTATTTCGTCAGTGAGGAAAGTATTTCTTCACCAACCAGATAAAAAAGTTGCCCAAATTTTGAAAAGAACTCTGCTTATGTGTCCTAGAGAGATAAGACAATATAGGAATGGTGTGGAGAAAAACGTTACAATACAGTTTCTGATTTCACTATGATCACTCTCTATCAAATACATCAAGCAGTGAAAACGAATATTATCCAGAGTGTGCAACATTCTGGATTTTATTAATACAATTCAGCAAATGTAAAAAAGGAAGCGAACTACCCTGACGATGACCGAGTGGCTGCCCCGGACCCTGGTCTTGCGCTGCGTGGAACAGTCTTTAATGGCTGCTGCTAAACAACCAGAGCGCAGCGCCTTCACCCGGGTGGGGGGTTTTGATGGTTTTTTTAAATAACTTACTAGACCCACAAAAAGGCTTGAAATGGACGTTATGTCAGAATTTAGAACAGGCCATCCATCACGAAGACCCTGCCGGGCGGCGTGCGCGCATGGGGAGCACCCTGCCCCGAGGAGGCTGCGCCGGGCAGGGCGGCGGACGGGGGGAACCGGGGCACCAAATGGGTTCGCTCTCGAGAGCTGCTGCCCCATGGCAGTGCGTCTCTCCCGCTGCTGCACCGAGGTGCTCCTTGTGGCCGGGACGCGCACCCCTCCGTAACCCGTGGTGCGACCACACAGTGCCGGCGCCGTGCGCCCACCAGCCAGAATGAAACACCCGGGCCACCTCCTGGAGGACACCAGAGAATGACCCCAAATCTGGAGGACACAAGCGTGCATTTGAAGTTGAGCACACGTTTGAGTGCTTGGCTGAGCCAAAACCTTTGCGTGTTTCCATCTCATTCACCTTACACTGTTCAAATTATTAATTAAATGACTGGGCAATTTTAACATTGGGCTTTATTTTTCTAAGCACTTCAAGTTTTTTCTTCGGTGCTACTTATTTCTGTGATTTTTCCCAGCATTTAAAAAACATTCTATCATGTCAAAACTCTATAGCAACTATCGAAAGCTATACACTGAGATGGGTCATGCGAAAAGGTTCCCTTTTCCTAATTGCCCTTTGATACGTCCAGTCTTTAAATCAGATTTCATGATGACTTATTATGTAAGAAATAAACCCAGACTAAAACAAACTAGTGTTCAAGTGTTAGACACGCATAACAGAGGCCAAATCTTTGGGCCGCACTGTAGTATCATATTGCAAATTAATATAAAAGTCTGCAATTGTCCAAATTTGGAACTTCATCCGACAAACATTTAAATTTGATTGTTCACCGAGTGTCCCTGCAGACCTCGCTGTGGCCAACAACTAGTTCCAGGCACCGCGGCCCTCGCGGCGTCCGGCTCTTCTCGCTTCTGACTCACTTCTCGCCCCTGACTCCCAACTCCAGCGCGTGCATAAGCCTGCACAGCATCACAGGTCTCGGCCGTTGAAAAACTCACACCACCAAGACAATTTCTTCACACCACGATAGCTTTTAGAACTGAGACCTGGAAAATACCCAAGTCTGAGGCAAGATATATTACGCAGTCACTTTTATTTTGAAGTTTTTTAGGACTAACTTGCAACAAAATATTGCGATCAATTATTTAGAACTAATGTTACATATTGTTAAAGATCAGCACTTAGTGTTAAAACTGCATAGCTTTGATACTTCAACTTGGTATCTGTATTAAAGATTACTTTTGCACATAATTTCCCTTTCAAAGGAAACAGAAGTTAGCCAGAATTGACAAAGCCTTTAAATATTATAAAGTTGAAAATTCAGATGACATAAGCTCATACATTCAAGAAAACCTAAAATTCCTTTCAAATGAGAAGCAATTAATTTCTAATCTTTCATATATCTGCAAGCGTTGCAATACTGCACAAACTAATTTTTGCATATATTCTAATTTCTTTGGTATTTAACGTGTGTTAAAATTGGCTTCTTCCCAAAATCGGGAAATAAATTTTGAAAATAATAGTACAGTATTACAGCGACACATTAACAATGAAATTAAAAATAACTTTGACTAACGTTAAACGGAAATGGAAGCAACTGCTAGCAGATTCTACGATTCCTTTATTTAAAATAAGAACTCTTCTCTCAAACGGGGTGTTTGTCTGGAAGGGGCGGCTGTGCAGGGGCTGCTCCGAGTGGTTTGATTGTATTTCCAAGCAGTAAATCACAACCTTGTGCCTCCTGTTAAACTGGGGCGGGAAATGCACCTTCGAGGTGTGTTTGAGCCCCAACTGCAAAAAGCTGTAGCAGGGCCGAGATTTCCGTTACCTCCGTTACGATGGAGACAATCTCTGCCTGCTCAGACCGGACTTCACGTGTTCCTGGGGAACTGGAAGTCACGCCCTGTGCTCGCCGCTTCCACTTTTACACCTCACTTCCAGAAACGCAGCACTTGTTCTGAGAACTGTTCTGGACACAAAGTAAACCCAGCCATCCCCGCTTGCCCTGCGCTATCAGTCCAAACCACCCCGAAAAGAAGAACACACAAAAAGAGTACGGGAAGGTACTTGGAGAGGGGCAAGGGGCAGAGACCTCACTTCTGCTCTGGCGGCGACCTGGAAATGCAACGCGTGGAGTGACAGGAGCACAAGGGGCGTTTCGGCAGTGCCGCGGCACGCACTGCTCTGTGCCGGCAACCGGTGTGAATCCAGCAGAGCATGCAAAGGTAATTCATGCTACACAGCTTTCTCTTTTTTTGCCATTTTTTTTAATTAAAGGAAAGCTGCTGTGCTAGAGACACGAAACTTACTGTAATTGAGACTTTTAGCTTCTAGAATCTGTGCTTGGTTACCGTAACCCAGCAGAAATTATTTTCTAAGATTCTGGAGGGCAGTTTTGTGTAGCATGTGACTACTTTTGACTTCACAGTCAGAGCTGAGGCTGAAAGAGCATCACGTCACGCAAGCGGTTCAGAAAAACCTGTGCACCTCTGCTGCACGGGCCTCCGCCAAGCTCCCCCCACCCCTCACCTGGCAGCACCCTCATCCCTGCGGCCGGCTTCTCTGTGAAGAGCAGCACCGTACTTTTACTTCTTAAATCCAACAGTACTCACTGGGTTTAAGGAGATCTCTGTGATGTAGAATGAAACAATAAGAGTTCCCTCAATTTACTAGTTTAATAGTCTCATTAAACCCTGCTGCTCCCAGAAGAAACTATTATGTTTTCATTTGTGCATTTGTCACTTACCTATATTGTCACACTTAAGCACGACAGCCAGGATTTCAGCAATAACAGCAAGTAAAGAGAAAAAGGACATGCACTAAAGTTTCTCTCTTGCGCTAGACTTCTCTCTTGCAGTAATAACAGAAGCCAAGAGGAGGCTTCAAATCAAGGTTACAACAAAAACCCGAACCTAACTCTGCTCCTCGGATCACTACCCTTACCGCTTCAAGGGCAAGTCTGTTTTCAACACTTTTAGCAAAGTCAAGCTGTGCCTTGAGTAAACAGCCCAACCTGAGGAAGACTCAGTTCACCAGGTACCGTATGTAAGTGAACAACAGAAAAATTACACTAATAAAAAAGGTGCACTTGACAGTTCCTACTCTGTACGTCCTCCCCCACTTCCATGCGCAGCGGGAGACTTTTCGTTCAGCCCCTGGCTGCGGAGACCTCAGTGCCCGCTGGGACGCGCCTGGAGGTGGGGCGTGGGGAGCAGCAGCCCCGGGCTCCAGCGCCCTGCTGCTGCCGGACCACCACGCCTCCGCCCTTGGTCGCCATAGACCGGAGATGGACGCTGTGTGCACTCACTGGACAGAGTACACGACGCACGGGAAGTAAGTTTTGGCCTTTGAAACTGCTGTTGTTAAAGCTAGTTTATCACAGGAGACCCATTAAAAGCTTTTCGAAGCTTTATTACTGTTTTTCTAATTAAAAAAATAATAGAACTAGTGTATTTAGCTCCATGTGTCATGTATCTTTGCTTGAATTAAGGAAGCCATGTTATTAAATAAACAAATTAATTTTTGTAAGTATCAGAAGAGCATCGTGAGCAGCAGCCTGAGGAATAACTGAAACTGTCCGCAAACTGAGACAATGAGCTTTTGCCCCACAAATCCCAAAAGGGCTGCAAGGAGAAGGGCTGAGGTACCGCCTTAAATAAAGTGACTGCTTGTACAGAGAGAGATGGAAGATACGGCTGCGGCCCATGGTTTCTTAAAAATCAAAAAACAGTGGCACGGATTTTACTAATACCCATGGGGTGCAGACGTTGTGAATACGCTGACCTCACCATGCTAACCACACAGGTTAGGCTGTTCCATAACAGAGAACAAAAATTAGCATGTACACTACCAAAGTGCCCCTGAGAAAACCCCCAACTCCTACTTAAAATGTAAGATTTGTAGACAGAACGCACTGTCTCAACGTGTACCCGAAGTCCACCCTGTAAAAAAAAAAAGAGCAAAATAACACACTGTAACTATTTCCCTCTGAGTTTACTATAAAATTTGCCTTCTCAGTAGTGCATGTCTTCCTTTCACAAGTCTTAAATTCCACTGCAGCCTCTGCGTGAGGCTCCATGCTGCTCCAGTGATGCTCACCACCAACGCACTGAGAAGTTTTGCACTGAAGGATTTTAATTACTGAGGTAATATAATCCTTGTTTCCTTGAATTACAATCCTGGAGCCTTAAAATCCCACCTGCCCTGCGGGGATTTCCTGCACTGCAGGGTCATCTCCATTTAATAACAAGACGTCCCAGCCAAATGCTCTTCCTTTTTTAGACATAAGAGTTACTGATTTGGATTTCTGCTTTTCCAAACATAAATGAATGCAAGAAACTTGGTATGTGGAAGGCCCGTTGGGTTCAAAATCTGATTTTGATAATAGGACTTTTGAGCTGCCTTCTTCATTTCTATCTCTTTCTATGACCATGTGGCCCGCCTTCTGGACACGGGGAAGGCTGTGGACGTTGTCTGTCTGGACTTTGGTACGGGCTTTGACACCGTCCCCCACAGCATTCTCCTGGAGAAGCTGGCGAATCATGGCATAGACAAGTGTACTCTTCGCTGGGTTAAAAACTGGCTGGATGGCCGTGCCCAGAGAGTTGTGATCAATGGGGTGAAATCCTCTTGGCGGCCGGTCACCAGCGGTGTCCCTCAGGGCTCAGTTTTGGGGCCAGTTTTGTTTAATATCTTTATCAATGCTCTGGATGAGGGGATTGAGTGCACCCTCAGTCAGTTCGCAGACGACACCAAANGAATAGCGTGGCCAGCAGGAGTGGGGAAGTGATGGTGCCTCTGTACTCGGCACTGGTGAGGCCTCACCTCGAGTGCTGTGTTCAGTGCTGGGCCCCTCTGTACAAGAGGGACATTGAAGTGCTGGAGCGGGTCCAGAGGAGAGCTACCAAGCTGGGGAGGGGTCTGGAGACCAAGCCATATGAGGAGAGGCTGAGGGAGCTGGGCATGTTTAGTTTGGAGAAGAGGAGGCTGAGGGGAGACCTCATTGCCCTCCACAACTCCCTGAGAGGAGGGTGCAGAGAGGTGGGGGTTGGCCTCTTCTCCCAGGTGAATAATGACAGGAGCAGAGGAAATGGTCTGAAGCTGCGGCAGGGGAGGTTTCGATTAGACAGTAGGAAGAATTCCTTTACTGAAAGAGTGGTCAGGCCCTGGAACAGCCTGCCCAGGGAGGGGGTTGAGTCCCCATCCCTAGAGGTATTTAAGAAACGTGTAGATTTGGCACTTCAGGGCATGCTCTAGGGACAGAGGTTGTAGAGGGTTTTTTGTGTGTGTGTATGGTTGGAGTCGATGATCTCAAAGGTCCTTTCCAACCATGAAGATTCTATGATTCCATTCCATGATTCTATGATTTACTTGACCAAATGTTGGAATGGCAGTTGGCAGGAAACTCTCCCATTTATAATTTTACAAAGATATGAAATTTAGATGTCTAGCTTTTTAGACTACTTTTGTTCTTCAAGCATGACATATTAGCAACCCACATACGCAGTGCACCCTAAACACCAAGAAAACCTGGACTAAATTTGCTAACACTGAAGATGCTCACGGTTCAACTTGTGGCTGGAGTCACAGTGGCTGGAATCCTCCGGGGCCAGGGAGGAGCCTGTCCGTCCCTGCGTGGACATCAACTGTCACACAGCAGGACCGATGACACAAGGCTGCAGGAGGCCCTTGACTGGAAGTGGCTAGAGGTTCACCATCCCATCCCATGCCATCCCATCCCGTCCCGTCCCAGCGGGAGCAGAGTTCCGCGCAGAGTGAGAGTCAGGGCTGGACGCTGTTTGAGTCCTCAGCTGAAGCATGAGCTGGCTCCCACCTGACACTGAGCACCGTCCCCAAGCCAGGATCTAACACCATCAGCACACAGAGCCAGCTGCCCGATTGCCAGGGTTAATTCAGGCTGGGCACAAGCCGACGTGAACACCCCAGCCAGTCCAACCATTCTGGGACATTTCAGGCTACGCTGACTGATGCAGAAACGCTGGGACAGTTCTGCGGCATGTTGGCTGCCAGAGGGCTCGCTCGCAGCTGGTGCTGAGCTCAAGCACTTGCGCTGCGTGCTGCAGTGGCCACCCCAAGCCCAGGGCTCACGGGAGCACAGTGTGGAGAGAGGTGAGCAACCAAGTGGCCAGCTCAGCTCTGGCAGGGCGAGCCAGGGCTCATAAACCCCCCAGGGAGCGAGCTACATTTCACAGGTGGCACCTGGTTTCCAAAACATCTTGTAGTACGTGACCATCAGGTGTTTTTTTCTACTGGCTTGGTTACCTCATCTTTTACCTAATGCTAAACGGATGAGCGTCATCGCACACACCAGTCCTGTGCTGATATGGGTAAGAAAAGGTACCGCTGGTGAAAGACCTCCAGACTCTCGGGATTGGCCCGGATCGCCACTGCCAGACAACGCAGCAAACATCAAGAAACAAGATCCAATGCAGCAGTAGTCAGCATTAAGACATTCAATACCACCTCATAAATTCACACAATTCAGAAGATTCCCTTTCCCGAGCCACTGAAAATAACCTATGCCTGCAAAGTGGCATTTCACAGTTTTCCTTTCTTCTTCTTTTGGTGTGGTAGCTAACACACACTTTAAGGCCACTGAGTCCACTACACAGCTGGTTGCTTTCTAGCCCTCATCGTAGTTTTCAAAATGTATGAATAATTTAAAATGACGACATCGACAGTATTCCAATTAAATAACAATTTGACTGTATCCTTCAAACTAACACATGCGCCATCAAAAATGTTATCTGCGTAATTCCATAGATGAGTTCCTCATTATTCGAAATTATGTCAAGGGATTACTTGGGGTCAGGGAGGTATAGGGCAAGAAGGCCAGGAAAAGTAATTTGGACGCTCAACGATGGAAATGAAGAGCTTTTGGCAAGATGACTAGAGGCCATTTTACATACTTTGGATGATACTGTAACTCGCTGGTGGAACCTGGGAGAGGTGAATAAATTTTTAATCAGAGTAAGTAGAGAAAAAAGAGCACAGTAGAGAAGCTGGCAGTAATGTTTTGCCTCTTTTAGGATGAAAAGTAAGTATTCCACATTTGGGATGGGGCAACAAGACTGACCACGTCCTGCTATGTCAGCCGGCAACCCCTACACCCATACTGCTCAGTCTCCATTTTGCCAAGCTCTCGCACGCGATGGAAGAGGCACACCTTGTTGTAAACAGACAGTTCAATCTATGCCCAGAGAAATATAATTGAAATAGGACAGCTGTAGGACATATTTGTTGGAAAGCGATATTCAGGAAGAAATTACCCAATGAGCTTTGTCAACTGAAAAGCACGCTGCTTAGAGGATCTGACACTGGCAGAGGAGCACCCCCAGAAAAGACGTCCCGGCTGGCCCGCGCAACACCTCACCACTGAAAAGCATCTAAACTACACAAACCTGCTATCAACACATTTACATTCGCTACACACGGAAGCGCACACGCTAGACACTAAGGGCGATCCGTGACCTAGGTCACCATTTCGCACCTCTGGCCACACATGACAAAACGTACCCCAAGTTCCCTTTCAATCAGCCTCGGCTTTTCCTAAGGAAGATGGTGATCAGTGATGGAAGCGGTAAGAATCCAACCAACAAACTGGTTAAAATGCCGCCCTCCTGACATGCGTTAAGGCAACGGTGATCTGGCTGCAAAGGAGCCAAAGAGGGGACCGAGCAGTCTGAACGTGGTCAGTGAACGGCAAACGAGAACAGGATCCGTGGACGGAATTTGGTCCAAAGGACGTCGCGGTCACAAACCCCCACGACCGGGGAATGAGAGCGAATTTGTACCAGATGCCCCAAAAGCCAGTCCCTGTCTGCTCCTCTCCATCAGCTAAACACGACCCGGCGCACAGCCTCTCGTCAGGCAGAGGCACTGGGCCTTAAACACTCGGATTTGGTACATCCCGCTGCTGTTAAATGCAAGGCACAGACACCTTCGAGGAAAATTAAGCCGCTGACAGAGCCCAACAACAATTTCCATTATTCTTTCCTTCCCTTGGATTGTTGATTATCTTCAAGCACAGGGATAAAACACTGTAGTGTCAAAATGAAGAAAAAAGTTATCCTGATACCACAAGTTAACACTGAAACATCTTCCCAAAGGTAAAGCTTGTTACCGCAGTAAAAAGACTGAAAAATCAAATTCCTCCAATATAGTGTAACATATATCAGAAATTCAGTCATTTTTCAGCTTCCAAAATACCTTGTGCCAAATTCTATGTGAATGATAGATTATTTATTACCAAAAAAAAAAAAAAGGAAAGTGAGAGTCTTTGTTCAAGACAGAAGTCACCATTAATGTGTTTTTTATAATTTGCAGTCAAACAAGGATTTTTTCTGTTTCCTTCCAACTTATTTATAGTTTTTAAAAGATCACCGTTTATTTTAAGGAATATCTCTCTTAAAAAAAAAAAAGAAAAGAAAAAGAAACGAGTTAAACCAAACAAGAAATAGGAAACGTTACTTCAAAATTTATGCTTTAGTAGTTGCCAAGCAGTCTCATTACGGTTTCTGTAAAGCTTTTACAAGGCAAATACCTCGTACCGTGTCAAAAGTAGCTTTGGAGGAGTAGCTTTCAATAGACGCGTGTTAAAGGTGAAAAAATCCCAAACACGGCTATTTCAGCTACGGATCACCCCCAAACCGTAGCTGTATTCCCAAACACATCCTGTAACAACATCTCCTACGCAAACTCATCTCATCTTTCTGCATCAGAAAATGAGAATGAAATAAAATTGGAAATCGTATTTCTCCACTTTTGCTGGTTTAAGAAGATTATTTAAATGCAAGAAGCTTATTATTTTGCAAATTCATTTCATCTGGTTTTCTGGCGTATTTCAGCCATTGATATTTGGGTCCAGGACAGAACGCAGCTGAACTTACTGGTGCTAATATTTTATTAGCAGCCTCTGGCATCAACAACTTAGCACAGCCGTGCTTTTTGCAGTTCTTTGTAACTGTCATTAGCTATTTTGTGTTTAAATTTCAGAAACAACTAATATGTACCTCTTCACAGATACTCCATCCTAAACGTTTTATTTAACTCCTGCGTAGAGGTATCACATATGCATAAATACAAGGATCCTTGCTGTAAATAAAAATACAGGGATGAATTTTGTTAAATAAAATTTGTGTGTGCGGAGTTTAAATGCATACAAGCAGCATAATTGTTTCTGGAAAGATACAATGAAAGTTTATTTTGAAGCTCTACGATTATACTGCATTTTGTATAAATGTTACAGAAATCGCTCTATTAACTATGTGTTTTGGAAAAAAAGAAAGCATTCAGAAAAGCCAACGCTAAGATGTAAATGAGCAAGTACCATGTCTCTCCGGTGGGCTGTAAGATGAGCTATTCCCCCCTTTCTTCTCATGCCTCTTTCAGACCACTCCCCTCTCAGTTTCACAAGGGGAAAATAACCTTAACCGCTGAATTAAAAACATATTCTTAGATCACTGATGGTTTCATACTTATTGCCTCCAGACCACCTTCCACCATCCTTCTCGCCCCCATGATGTGCGGTGCCTGGGACGCAGCACATTCTGCAGCCATCGCTGACCGAAGAGCCGTGTTAGTGATTTTAATGACTGTGATAACACACAAAATACCCCTGAAAACATTGTGCTATAATGCTGTACCTGCTCCACTACTTACAAAGTATACTAGAAAATAGAGGACTAACTGTATTTTTATCACAAAAAACTGTATTCCACTGCTTAGAGCAAAAAGTGGAAAAATCATTGTTTTTTAATCAAGAAGCACATGTGGAGTTAGGATGCCTGTACTACACAGCTGAATATGGAGGTGCAGCACTATCACCTGTATACAAATTTGGTTAACGAAGTCATTAGTCAACTGTTTTCAACCCCAAGCATTGTTAATATTTATGCTCAGATCACCTGTCCTAATTTTTGCTCACTGAACCACACTGACATTGGTCAATAATTAAAACTTAGAATTTTAAGTGTGGGGAGATGTGAAAAGAGTCTGATAGTGATTCCTTGATGTCATTTTGATTTTTCTTCCTTTCTCCTCCTCTCCTCTTTCCTTTTCCTTGATGAGAATTGTCTGAACCGACTCTGATTTTTCATTCCTTGCATACAGAATTGTGTCCTATATGGCATTTAATTTTATTAATAAACTTCAAAATTACAATAATAGAGTTAAATGTTGGAAAACAAACTGAAAAGAACCCCCTGTCTAAATTTCACATTCATATTGGAAGAGCTTTTTTCATCTTCCCCTTCATCCTTGAATTAGTTGACATTAAGAGTAATTTTCATGTTTTCCTCATTGATGGGGAAGTGAACTATTTAAAAATAAACCAACTAACTAGACACAGGGAAACAGCTGTTCTTTTCCTCTAAAGCAGAACAGCCACTTAGACCTCAGCTATTTCCCAGCCTGATTTACCCTGGAAACTTCTGATGAGCCCCTGCGGTCAGTGCCCTCAGAAAGAGACGGCAGAGAGCAGACTACGTCCAGGCTGACCGGAACATTTAATGCCACCATAGCTAACACCACCAGCCAGCGACCCTTTCCTGCCTCTCCTTTTTATTTGAGGTGGCACACCCGAAGTTAAAACCGACATAACTACCTAAGAGAAGATGAATCGCAAATAACGGCTGGCTAACTCAAAACCCTAACCCCCGCAACTCCGTCCCAGCAGACGTCCCGCTGCTGGCAGTGGGACACACATGTGGCCGATTCCTGCGCCGTGCTCGCACTGCCGCGTGCCATGAGGCTCCGCGTGGGCACACCTGCAGATCCTGCCGCAGGGACGTGTAGGGTTTTTGCCGCGGGGATGTGTAGGGTTTTCCGTGTCCCTGCCGGGCACTGAGCTGTCCGTTTGGGGGGGAGGCTGCTGCCATCACAACCCACCCCTGCTGGAAATGCTCTCCTTCGGGCATTTACATTCTCAAGAGAAATTACAGAAAAAGAGAGCTACAGCACGCTGAAAAGCTGTTCTTGCAGCTGTACCATTTCCAAACTACTGAAAAGGGGTTTTTGGTGTGTTTTTCATTTATGTCTATTTTATGAGCAGATGTCCTCTCTGTAAGATACAAAGTGGAATGGCAACATCTAAGCAGACTGAGAAATGGTCTCAGTTTTACTGATGAAAAAAGCAGATATTTGCCAAATTAAAAAGAAATAAAAGTTTAAATGAAGTTATCCTTAGTGTATATAGTGTATATCCTATATACACTATAGAGTAAGAATAAAAAAAAATGTCATTTGGGAAGAATCCAGTTCCCGAAGAGCATGCTTCCTCCTTCGAAGTCCTACAGAATTTTAGCTTCACAAAGCAACTCAAGATTAGTCAAGCTTTGAAATTTAAAAAAAAAGAAGAAAAAGGATGGGGGAGGACGACTTTGGAGGTGCATTCCCTGTGATGATGAACCTGGCATACAAAACAAACCAACTGACTGGGCTTTAAACGAACTAAATACTTCAGATATAAGTAACTTGCAGGCTCAAAACCAGTTAGCACTGTGAGTATCACTGTCCTCAGCCACTCTAATTCCAAGGGCAGCCCTGTCCTTCCATCGGCATCAACAGCCTCCGGCCCAAGCGGCATTGCTGGGTGCCCGCAGTGTCCCACGCTGTGACGAGGCGCGAGGGGGTCAGCAGAGAGCTGCCAGCCTGTCTCTGTCGGCATTCATCTCCCTTCCCGGAGCTCAGACCACATGGGCTCAAAAGCAGCTTCAGCAGCTTTTTTCCCATTTTGACGCAGTGTTTCGTTGCCTCATCAAGTGCCTGGAACGTTTTCCTGTGCTCCTTCTAATTACTTGAGTCCATTGGAGAATGATTTTCAAATGGGTATTTCCATAAAAGGGAAAGTATTTCTCAGCTTTTGTCCCTCAGAGAGTGCACACGTGTGTGCCATAAAAAAATTACATCACTGCCATACGTCATAAGAGGAGTCATTTGTATTTAAAACCATACTGCACTTTGAACGTGCAGGCTAAGATACATAACTAGCTTGCAAACTTCTCACCTAAGACCTCAGGGAAAGAGAGATTAAATAATGCTTGCCAAAAAAAAAGGATTTTTGCAATTTTACTGTTTTCTGAAGTCGGTAACTCTATGCTCATTTTCAAGAGAAGGTCATTTTTAAGGTAAATCACAAACACTTGGCTTCAGAACTGCCTATTAGCAACGCTGCTTCCACCCTAGAAATGGCAAACGCAGGACAGGAGACGGAAGCCTGCCGGGCCCCAGACACGGCCCCCCGGACTCCTCAGAAGTAGTCAAACAGGGAAAAAATACGACAAGGAGAGAAAAAAACCATCATGAACTTCTCCAATGACACGCTAATTGGCGCCGAGCACGCACCGTCTCACATTTCATCCCGTTGCTGATCGGTCACAGAAGCGGCCGGAGACCCCGCTCCCACTGCCCCGGCAGCGACCGCTGGCCCGCCGGGCCGCTCGCCAGCCCCGCCCGAGGCCGCTTGCCGCCGGGCGGGGGGACCCGCGAGCAGGGCCGGGGCGAGGGGGGCCCGTCAGCGGGGGGTCGACGGGCGGNAGGAGGAGGCAGGCAGGGACAGCCAGGGTTCACGCAGGGGTCCCCCCAGTCCAGCCGTGGGGCACCGGTGGCCGGAGGGTCCCCGTGAGCGTCCAGCGGAGCAGGGTCCGGAGCAGCGGTTCGCACCCTGCTTAAAAACGGCCCACAAAAACCACCGCGACTGCGAGCCGTGAGCGAATCGCTCCCCTTCGTCTTCCAACAAGCCAAACAGCCTGGCTCCACCTGCGCCAGGCTGCTGCTTAAAAAGGGAAAAAAACCACACAATACACAAGTGACTGCCCGATGCCTGGCTTCCAGGCTTCGCTTTTGACAAAAGGATGTAGCACGAGGACAATTTAATTTTTTCTTTCTTATCCAGAAATATAAAAGTTTCCAAAATATTTTTTTAAAAAGAAGGGTGCGTCAAAAATTAAATAAGATAAAACCATACAAACAGGCTAAATCACTACCACCTTAAAGGTCAGCACGGACATATTTCAGAAAAACTGCCTCAGGGAATAAACTGCCTCCAACATCAGCTCACCAAAACCCCACGGAACAACTCACGGGGAGGTGCACAGTGTCAGTCACAAAGACATACACTACAAACGCCAACTGAATTGTCCCTCTGCTCTGACGGCTGACACGGATTTCTTAAAGGAATCCTCCTCTCTGCTATTTTAAATTTTACACCAAAACAAAATTAGAATTAAAAGTCTGATGAGGAAATCCCCCTAAGTGCACGCCCACTCAGCTTTAGTTCTAGAAGTACCAAAAGTTCAGGGAAATGGTATGGAAACTGCGCACATCCCCCGGAGCCTGGGGGAACGGTCCTGTTTGTGCTGGGCTGTGGGGGGCTGAAGCCTCTTGCACCGACCTCAGCCATCTCGGCTGCGGATACAGGCTGGGGATGCTGCTGCCCCCCTCGGAGACGTAACACGAGAGGAATTCTCTGTTAAAAGATGGCAACTTTTCTCACTTGAGTTTTCTCTGTAAAGCTGCATGTGCGTGATATCCCACATGAACACGATGCAAGCGGAAAAGCTGAGCCTTCACGTACACGTCTATAAATACACATACAAATACACACGTGTGCATATGCTTACACATGTGTACGTACGTTCCTACAGGCACTCGCAGGCGGCCCGAAGCGCCGCCAGAGCCCCCCATGGCCTCGGGGGGCGGGGGAAATCCCCAGACCGCTGCAGATAAAGTTTTAAAAGTACAAGACGCAGTCGTGGCTTACCTTCAGCAGCGTCTACGCCGGGACGTACGTACAACCGTAACGCAACTACTGTCACCGCGGAGGCTGCACGACACCCCCGTGCCTAAAGGGCAGGGAAAACTCTGCTGTTTCGCCATGCACAGGGAGTTTCAAAAAGAGACCGAAAAAAGCATCTGGCATCCTCCCCCCGCCCCCGCCCCTCTCCCTCCGCCGCTGGGGGCTAGAGGGGCTGATGGAGGGGGATTTATCGAGTGCTGAGGGTGCCTGGCTGGGACCTCACTGTGCCTGGCGGCTCGGGACTCTGGGGAGGGACGAGCCGCAGCAGCCCCCGCAGCATGGCGAAGCGCAGGTAAAGCTACCCGCTTTGGGCAAAGGATTGCTTTGTGATTGTTGCCAAAACCTGCGGCATCCAACAGGCCGCCTCAGCGCCTGCGAGTGCATTCCTCTTGCCTACACTGCAAAAGGAGGGAAATGGAAGAAAAACAACCACCACGTATGAGACCCGAGGCTGTACGAAGAGGGCAAAGGAACTCACAGAATGAGCACCCAAAACACATCGTGTCAGTCAGTCCTGTGCATATGGCTCTCTACAGCGCGCGGGTGATGGCTTTACTGCTCGGTAACATAAGCCATGCATCACCTGCCCACAGCGAGAAGTCCCGTTGAATACATAGAGCTTTTATTTTCTTATTTTCACACTTCTAACAAAGTCGTTATTTCCCAAGGTATATACTCAAGATACTTGGTGCTGTTGCATACAAAATAAAATCAGAGACATTAGCAAGAGTACTAGAGGAAAAACAGACAAACATCACCACCACCATAGGAAGCGTGTAGAGGTTGAGCCTGGCAGATGGGAAACCTTCCTGGTGCTAGAAATTTTCACATAAAATTAAACAGCTTCAAGCTGAATTCCACAACTGCAAAAACTGCCGCATTAATGGGACATGCCGCTGTGAGCCAGAAACCCTCAGCAGAGGCAATGGGTGATGGGTGCTCATACAACCTCCTGCACAGTCCTCGGTGTCACCCTCACCTCTCCCACCTTCGTCACCCTTGCCTCTCCCACATTCCAAGGGTGATGAGCTCCAGCCAGCGGTGCTCCGGCACGGAGAGCTTCGGGGGAGAGCCCGTCCGTCACGAGCATCAGGCAACTGGAGAGGTTCTGGTGACAAAAACCTCCCTAATCCAGAGTTTCTCTGGAGATTTGCGGAGTTACTCTGATTTACATGTGGAGTGTGGAATCTGTCTCAGCACAGGGGGGAAACAACTCGGGCAGTTACAGAAGCAGGAGGAAGTGCGGGGGCGCAGAGGGCCGGGAGCAGGGCGAGGTGTGAGCCCACACCGGCCTCTTGCTGGCCGACAGCACGGTCCTTGCTGGCAAAACCCACCGGAGGAGCATGGTTGCGGGTGAAATACACGAAAGTCACGGGAGGCATGCAACACTTACCAGTAAGAATGCTGGAAATATCAATTATATACATTAACAGAGTATAAAGACAACCATTGTTACCATCCCAGGACTCGTCAGGTTGTGCTATAGATACTGTGTGTATGTACCTGCACACGCACAGGTATTGCAGTATTAAGGATCTACTCTGTATCTCCTCCAGACTGAAAAAGCAAAGAGCCACCCAATACCAACTGTTATAAGATGAATGGTTGCTGTGATGGTATCACAGCATAAGTTTTCCGTGCTCTTCATTAAGAAAGGCACAAACGGCCTAATGCGCTGCCTGCCGTGGTGGCAGCACAGCCACTCAGCCCACCTGCACTTCGGACCTCTGCGGCGAATCCCCTCCGCACCCCGAGACGCGGCGAGGTCTCTGCAGCAAAAAGGGACCAGTTTCTCTAGAAACGGGCCAATTACAGCCTAAGGGCTCACAAAATGAAGCACGTGCCGTCCTTCTATATGTTGATTTTGTCCACAGCTTTGAAGGACAAAACCACTTCCACTAGGTGCTACGATAAACAGGAAAACACGTAATAAAGCATTAACAACAGGCCATTTTATCCCTCCTGTCAGTCCTTCTCTAGACTTTTACTCTGTTTTAAAATTCATTAATATAAATTATTTTTTTCCTGTGCTTATTCCACGCACGTCTGCATGATTTACGTCCCTTTGTAGCCCTACTAGAACTTAGCTTTTCCCCTTTTTAAACCATCAAGTCTTTTGTCTTCAGTATATTCTCTATTGCATTTTTTAATTACTTAAAAATCTTGAACTTCTCCTTCAGAAGGATTAAATCAGTTTCCTATCAGGATTCAAAAATTCAGTTGCAATATGAGAGTTTTTCCCCACCTGTAAGAAGCCCAGAGAAACAGGGACAAGGAAGAAAGATTAAACTGATGACAGAAGTGGAAAAAAAAATTCCCCTTACAACAATCAACAGAGCAGCAAAAAAAAGGGAAAAAAAGTGAAAAAGTCACCCAGAATATATGACCATGTAAGCATGGGCACTCTTGCAGAAAACCTAGTCAGCAATCCAAAGCCATGGGAAATTTAAATTAGAGCCAAGGTCCACAATAGCAGAGAAATCTGTACAGATAAAAGGGCCTGCTCAGGCTGCAGGTATACTTAGTCTAGATCTCTTCAGATTTGCAAAGGAACTTTATTAGTTTTATTAATTTTTTTTCTTAAATAATCAAGAGATTCGAGTGTATCCACATTACACAGTAAAGAAGATTAAGTTTTTTTTCCTTTAATCAAAATATCCATATGCATGCGCTGTATCTTCCAAACGGTAGGTGGATTCCCACTGCCTATTACGGCTCCGGGGTGCATTCTGCTGCAGTAACTCATGCACAAAACACTCCTACTACATTTAGGTACCGTTAGGGTTCTAGTGAACACGAGCCAGAAGAAAACCCCCCAAATGGCAGGAAAAGCCTGAGCGCTCAGTGGGGCGCCGCTGTGAGCAAAGCCGATAAGGGGTTTTGGCAGCGCGTGCACAAACACACCAACACCGCAGCGGGTGACCTCGACCTGCGCCTCACCGGCAGCCAGCACGACCTGGCACCACTGCGCCAGCGTCCCCTTCCCAGCACCATGCCGGGCTCCCATCAGGAGTGGGGACAGGGCCGGGGGCTCCCAGCAGGGGCGGGAGGACCAAGGACCCCCTCCTCGGGAAGCCCCTCCATCCCGAGCGTCGCAGGTGGCGGGGACGGCACGGTGCCACGTGCGTGGCGTACCGGACAGCACGGGACGCTCGCCAGCGCCGCTTTTACCCCGAGGCCTTCCCACCTGCCGTGGCACCGCTGAGGGGGCAGAGAGGACTCCTCCAGAGGGGATGCTGAGCCGCTGCCGCCGTGCGATGGCCCCGGCCACCGCCTGCAGCGTCCCCGCCTCTGCCCCGGCCCCCGGCGACGCAGCGGCGAGCGGGGCCGCAGCGAGCTGTCAGCCACCACCCAACCCTGCTTCTTCGGGGCTCGTGGCTGGGGTTATACATCGGACTTTGTGCATGGACCACACTCTGAAGTCTTGCTGCTTCTAAGAAACACAGCGCTTACCATTACGTTTTAGCAATAAAAACATTTTAATTGTGAAACTAATTTTCACCAAGAAATCTTTTTTACTTTTGAAAGCAACTTTTGCTGAAATTTAATTCAGCGATTCCACAACTTAGGCATCCAAAACGCACAGGGAGGTATGGCTCTAGAAATAGTTTTTCTGCAGCCTAACAAAAATTCTTGTAGATATTTTTGTAAAAAAAGTAAGTTGGTGCTACAAATACCAAGACTCTAGAATAAAAACATACTGTATCGTGCAAAGGTCATGTTCAAAACTAGCTGTCAAGGGAAAGGGTAAATTAAAGAAGAAAAGCACAACTCACTGTACTTTTTTGTCATTTTAGAAAGAAGCTTACACCTCTTCACCATTTAAAAATATGCCGAGGGATTTGAATAACAGCACAGAGAGAAAAAATACAGATGTGGTCAGATTTTGGAATAGTTTCTGTAGTACCACACAGAGTTAAGAGAAAATTAAGTCATACATCTAGAAGAAGCCATTTAAAAACGGATAGTTAACAAAGCGTATTTCCTTTTTGAGCATGGCTGACAGAGATAAAACAATAAGCTAAATTTATCAGAGACTGCTATTTCTGTTTTGACTCCATAAACTGTAGTTACTGCTGCTGAGTAGAAAACTCCTTCCTATATTATTTTTTAGGGAAGAGGCAAAAATAAAATGCTTTAAAATTTCTTTTTTTCAGTTTAGGCATGGATTTTTTTATGGTTTCATTCACTAAATGTTTACATCTCGCCCCACTTTTTTTTTCATTTTACAGATGTATTTTTATTATGGTTTCTTTGACTAAATGAGAGGCTTGATTACTAAGGATAGAAATCAGTGCATAGCAAGACCTCTAAACCTGGTAAACCAGAGGGAAACGGATGCCAAAAGGGAAAGCTGAAAAAACTGCTTTAGAAACGCTAACTTGCACTTCATTTTATGTTCACTATTTCTTTTTGTAGAGGGCAGTTTTACGGGACAGTAGGAGCAAAAGTGGACACAAAACCCCATGCCTCAAGTGAAATGATTCACCCCTTGGACGCTGGCTTCCTTTCGTAACTACTTTCAACACAGAAGATTAAAAATACTCGTATTTACCAAATTCCAGAAGTCAATCTGTTAGGAAACACAAAAATTAGTTAACGTATTCAGACAGCTAGAAGGTCATGTGATAAACAGATTTAAAAATATCTGTCAACTCGCCGTAAGCCTCAGTTTTGTGCTTTCTGCTCTGAATCTTCTGCTCTTCGTTTGTCTGAGGTTACTACCAGTGCCAAAGCAACACCAAGTACGGCTTCTGCGCAGTCGCGGAACAAGATGCTTAAATAAAAGCATGGTGTCGTCCTTGGCAGAGCCCCTCTGCGCCCCCGGGCTGGGGTGCGCTCCAGCTGCACGGGCACTGCACCCAAGCAGAGGCTGAGTGGTCCCTGCTCTGGGCCCGGTGCTGTGGGGGGGAGGACCCCCGGGACCCCCGGGTGGCAGCCGCACCAAGCAGCACACGTGGGAATGGCTCCAACTACCGCGTGGCCTGTCTCTGCCCACAGATGTCACGAAAACGCACTCCGAGCTGCTCAGAAGGTGGCCCCAGGGTTCCTGGGGAGCCTGTGGAGATGCCACCATGAAGGGCATCGGGATGCGACGCTCCGTGCCAGGGCAGAGCCGTACCCAGGGCTGGTGCTGTAACAGCAACCTCTTGTGCCAGAAGTAGTACCTCTAGCAATGATCTTGTAAAAGCCTCACTACCGTGCTAATAGGAAAAAAATCAGGGCAGAGAACAAAACAACCGTTCCCTCTCTGTGAAGCCAGCAGAGTACCTATGTGCTGTTTTATAGAAACTTTGGATTAAAAAACAACTACACAAACCGCACTCCACAAACCTGCCAAGCCCAGAGTGCGATCACATTAGTCTGTTGTCTCCGAGGAAGGGACTGGGTGGGCAAAGGATGAAAGAGGGAGAAGATAAATTGTTTTTTGTACCCCTTAGTGGCCGGACACCAATGCTGCAGCTCTGAAAGCCGTCTTTCCAAAAGCCGTGAGGGAAAAAATAAATGCAGAGATTAGGATTGCGGCTATACATGGGAGAGGAAATATGTTAAAAGGAAGCTTTTAATGAAGGAATGGATGAAAGACTTCCAACTACAGGAGATTAACGTTCTTATCATATATACTCTTATTGCAAAGTGGAGGAAAGGGGTGGGAGGGGAGAAACCTCCTTCAACGACCTGGAAACTCTACGACACTAAAAATGAATTTGGCACACTTAGTACAGTTTGCGATGATTCTCTTTGCACACTTTCTTCTAGACTCTAAACATTTAAAAAATCAGGTAAATCACACCAAACACAATTTTTTAAATGCCACATGAAGCGGGTAGGACCTTTTTGCAACGTAACAAGCCACAGCAGCGCACTCTTCCAAACGCTGTGCAAGGAAACCCACAGGTGACCAGGTCGGGGCAAGTAATGCACACAGGTTCGTGGTCACCGTCTTTCACTTGGCCGACTGTGGGTAATTGAAGTCCCTGCTTCGCTTCCAAGCTATGCACAATCTACCACAGAAAAACAAAGTCAGAGTCACAGTGGACACGGTAAGTGCTTTGCCTGACATTCCTCTGTGTGAAACAAGGAAGCCAGCGCCCATCCTCACATCCCCAATAATGAACGGTTGCCAATCGGTTGTATTTGCTGAGGAACCAGCAGATGCGCAACAAAAAGTTGGATTTTACAGAAATACAGGGACAAACATGATTTTGCTTAACATGACATTAGACAAGCAAAAATAAAAAGTGAAAGGCATCTAAAGCCATTTGGAAAGAGGGCAGAAAGGGAGGAAAAGCTTTCAGCTGTGTACTGAACAGCAGTGTTTGTGGGGCAGCCCTAACTTTCAAGATGTCAACTGCAGACAGAAAGGTACAGCTGAATCTTGATTTACCATCAGGAACCAGAGCTCATTTCCCAAGGCAAAGGGACATCTCTCCCGTCACAGCAGAAGGTGGTGGCTGAAGCTAGAAGGCCGCATAGGGGGAAGACTGTGCTGGGGCATCAAGAAAGCGTTACTTGTTTATAGAGAATATTAAAAATAATAAGGCCGTTAGACAAGAGCACAGCAAGCAAGATTAGAGGAGTCAACCAAATAAGGAGATATACCTAATTCCTTTCCTTGAGGGTTATTTCTGACTCCGGTGGAACCTCAGCATCTCTCTTTCAGGGACTCAGACATGAAAACAGACTCATCAAATGACTGACACAGTCAGAGAATTGTTCACGTTTCAGTTTCCTTTTCAACGTGAAGCAAACTGGACACTAGACAGGCCACGACACTGCCACAGGAGGTCTGTCCCGTTTATGCAGCCACAGGCAGTTTCAGGGGAGAAGGGAAAGGTCAAGGCTTCACCAGTCACTACACTCTACGTCCATTCTTACTGATACTACAAGCCCTAAAATAGTAATTTACGTACTGTGTAGTCACCTAAATACTTGGTCTCGTTCTTTAGAAACCCTCAAAACAGAACTGTGCATGTCTCAAAATAATTCAAATTAATTAGCAGGGAATATCTTTGAGACAGTAATTTGCCAACACACATTTTTAAAATGCATTTCTTCCTTCGGATTTAAAACTTTTATGTTTAGTTTTCAGCAAAGGAATCCTACAAAGGACTATAAAGAACTGGAGTTCTATATGCTTCGTAAGCTTAATATACAAATTATGGTTACTTTACATTAGGAAAATTTATGGCTTTTGTTCCCTAATACTATTTTGATGCTGTTTTGCCTTTTCATTACATACACACATACATACACCACCAATTTATTTTAAGCCTGTATCTTTGCATCCCCACCACCATACATGCTAGAAACAGAGTGCCTGAGCCAAACTTTGACGTGACGGAGCCACCTGAGTATCGTTCCCTGGAATGTGGGATGCGGTTGAGAAGCAGGGGTTTGAGGGGCGCCCGGTGCCGTGGTACTCCAGTGCCAGCACGGGGCACAGCACCCGCAAACGAGTCACCACTGGCCTGCTCACAGCCAGAAGAAACGCGCAAGGGTTAAGGCGTTCTGCAAGGTTGTACCTACGTAGGAAGGCAGCAGCCAAAATGAAAAGGGATGTGTGTGCACAACGAGCAGCTGCTCCCCAGGGGCCGCCCGTGCCTGATGCACGATCCAAACGTCCCATGTCCCCAGGCACGAGGCGGCTGTTGGCAAAACCACTATCGATGTGAGGCAAGGCGCAAAAAGGGGCTTTGAGGAGGTTCTGACGTGGCTTGAGAATAAAAATCACAGTAGGAGAAGAACCGTTATATTTATGAGCCTCTTGTGTGACTGTCCCCGACTTCCCATTCCAGCATCGCAAAAAATGCTTACATCACCCACATTAAATGAAACAATTTTTGCTCTTAAGAACATGTCAAGTTTACACACCGCAGGAAAATTCTGCTCCTGTTACCTGCTTTGAACGTGGCTTGCTTATTGTCAGCATCTATGAATATATCTATATGAACAAGGAACATTACTACATTTGTTACAAAAACATACCATAAGTTAGTAAGACTGTGTCCTGATATTAACCTCCCGTATTGATTTTTAAAAGCCTCTTTCGGTTGGAACAGGCAGACCTTCACTAGAAAAGCATAAAAAATGAAGACATGAATTTTCATTTTCATATTACACGTAATAAGCATAATCACCCCGATAAATTAATTACAGAATGTTCCCCAAAATGTGTATATGTAATTTTGAAATATGCTTAAAGTCTCAAGCACTGTTTAAACATTTATCTATCTTCTGTTTTTTTGAGTAATCTTTAGCGCTACCATCAACAATTTTGGTACATAAATCCGAGAAGATACACAGAGTAAACTGAACAAAAGAAACCTAACTCCTGGTCATTTGCCTGCCCAGCACTTATGAGGAAAAATAGACGCTACCCAGAAAATGTATTAACTGTGCTACGCACAAACTGCATCGCTGTTACAGCAGTCACCACACGTCACCAAACATTAGCTCCCCAACAGGCAGAGTAATTTAAAAAAAAGACAGGCTAATTAGCTCTAGTTTCAAAGAAAAGGGTGGGATATGAAAATACAAAAAAGAAAGAGATCAATGGAATTTAGCAACTTCAAGTTAATTCTTAGAAACTGCATTTTAAAAGATTTATAGGGAGAAAAAATTATATAAATTCCAAATATAATGTGGCTGTCTGGGGTTCTGGCATGGCAACTGAACACTCTGCCACTCTCCTGGCATCGCACTGGGAATATGAGAAGCATTTCTCAACTCTGCGAGGCTTGGGCAGGCACACCTCCTGAGATCAACTGCGGGCTACGGTCTGACTAGCCATGGGCAATGGATAGCTATGCAAAAACATACACAAGAACAACTCAAAGCAACAAGTTATTGAACATTTACAGGCAAGAAACAGGTGTTTTACCAGAAAAGAAGACAAAGACAATGTCTCAGCTTTCCCCTCTCAAACAGCGTAGCAGCCTGTGAACAGCAGCACTGTTTGCTCAGCCACCCTGAGGAAGAACTTCACCACTATCAGCCTGCAGAACATTTCATTTCCCTGCACCCAAAACCGCCTCATTTACATCTGTACCAAGTAAAATTATGGTATACTTTAAAAAAAAAAAAGAAGAAAATTATGATGAACTCTTTTTTTTTTAAATGAATATTTTTAAACATCTGGCAAAGGTCCCCAGCGCTGCGGCTGATGGGGCTCACCCTGCCACCGAAGCAGCCTTCTGTCAGACTGGCAGGGGACGCTGTTTCTGGAAATCATCTTTGTGCACTGGGAAACCAGTGGGCAAGAAGCAAGCATGGCTGACGGTCTAAGAGAGTTTTTAGTTGCTAGTGACGAGGTATGTATTCCATAGTATGATTATTACAAACGCGTATCTACAGTCTGCTGCACTAACCATCCCATTTAGTAACTCTGCATTGTAACGTGGAATAATATTTTGCAAAATACCCAAATGTTAGATGTTAAGCCTCAGCGGTTGGGAATCTCTCCGAATTATTCAGCGCAGAATCCATACAAGAAGTTACAGTAAATTTTAGATCAACAGCCCAAACTGCCAGACTCCCGAAAGACGGGTTACAGAACTTGCTTCTGGAAGGACAACCAGCTCAGGTGGTCCCCCTTCCGCTCCATGCCCTGCCCTGTGACAGTTCATCCCTTTCCTGAGCTGTGATTTCTCTGGTGTAGCATACAGCACAGCCTTAATGAGCACCGGTGTCTGCACCGCCGAGAGGCGACGAGGCAAGGCAGACAGGGAAGGGGGGCAGAAACGTCATCACACGAAAAGAGGAATGGCACGACTCCCTGGGTTATGAGCACCGATTAGTTTCCTACCCTGCAGCACTTTTCAGCGAACTTTTTATTGTTATGCCGTTCCTACCTCTGATTTTCTTTATGCCTTTACTCCTCAAACTGTTTTTTTCCTGCTAACATTGTTTACAAATAGAAACCTTTTTATTTCACCCCCTTTCACCCTGCAACTTCTTATATGCTCTTAGGAATACAAAATACACAGGAAAGTTGTAAAGTTCACAACATTAATCACTCTGATATCACTTCTGAATTTCTACCAGAAAAAATATTGTCTTTCCACATATGACACTACTGAAATAATGGTACTGAAATGGCATAAAAAAATGGCCATTTCCTTCATCATAGTTTTGCACCCGTCATTACACACTCCAGTTTGCTTTCTGTTTATCTTTCTTTTCAAACATTGGCATCGGTATCGTTGCAAACAAATCCTCCCACATACAGAAGAATAAACAAGCAATTAAAAAAAGTACTAACCTTCGCTGACAGGAGTTGCACAGCCTTCAAGGTTCAACATTATATCTTCATCTCCGTCATCTGCACCGGCTCCCAAAAGCATCCAGCTCTCGACATTATCACTTTCAGATAACAAGCTCTCCTTCTCCGAGCTGTCATCTATTACGAACACATCTTGGATGGCATCAGCTCCAGCAGAACTCACTGGGTCAAGCTTTGTGCTAGTGCTTTCCCTTTGCCTTGAAACGTCAGTGCCCGACCCAGCGGCACACAGGGTATTACATCCAGCAGCTTTGGCATGATTTGGTGTGGAAGATCCTGGAGGGATATGTATTTTACGTTGAGATGAAGAGCTTGTTGACTTCTTTGCTTTGCTTTTGTAAACACTGTCTTCATCTGGTGTATCAGACAGGACAATGACGTCAATGTCATCTGAAACCTGAGTACCACAATCAACGAATTCAACGATTTTCTTGTCTTCACGCCGTTTCTCAGTTAGAACTGAACTATGATCCATGGCTCCTGCAACATCAGCTTCTTCATCCATTTCCAGCGTGCTGATTTCTCCAAGATTTTGGGAATAGTGGATCTGGCTATAGAGATGAAATTCCACCTCACTATCAATGCTCTGCTCACTGGATGACTCCTCATTATAAAGTTCATCTTCGTACATGTCAGTATCCTTGTCGTCTTCATATCCAACAAACATTCTGGAAAGCAAATTGTCTGTATCTACAAAAAACCAAAAGCTTATATCAGAATGGTCATGAATGTATGTCAAAACCCATCTTACAGATGATACCTTTGGTCTTTCTGAAATTGCTAAGGTTAGTCATGGAGCTCTGCGTACAGAAGGTAAAACTGAGCAGACTTAACAGCTCCAACAATCGATGCTCAAATACATAATAGCAAAAGCTACTTAAGGGTGCATCTGATTTAATCTCAACTACTATTATAACTACTACAACAACAACTGCTACAACCCTCAGCTACTTTGGCTTCTGAAAGTTGCACTTGATACACTCTCAGCCTCCACAGCTCCTCTCCATCCTGGGTCCAAAGCCAGAATACCTGCATGGATCGGGAGGCAAATGAGTGCCTGAATCTGAGTTTTGATTGTTCCGCCAACTACTATTAATTCTGGGTACTTTGCAACTTGTTTTACTAAGTAACATCTTATATACATACCTGAAAGAGCAGGGAAGGCACATTCAGCAATATCTGACAGAAGTAACTTGGAGCCTATCTACACCTGAGCTGCATAGCCACCTGAGCTGGCACTTCAGAATGTAATCCTACGAGGAGAAGTGCTAGGGCTATGATACAGAAGCACCCAGACACACTCGGCACAAGCTCAAGCCTGATGGTAGCATAAAGAAAAAGAACAGTAAAGGTAGTATACAAATCTGCAGCCTTCACACGAACTAGCATGTCACATTGTCCCATGAGGACTTATGAACTGAGTTACAATGCCATGAACATGCAACTGCAATGCTCTTAGGCCTGAGGAAGACATGCCTGTGGTGTCTGCCCAGCTCAACACTAGCTATGACATCTCTGCGCTGCTACCAGTTTAACAATAATTATCTACAACCTTTAATGGCTGTTTTGGTCCATCTAGGACGAAAGCCCCAGTGGCCCTTCTCATGTACTCAGCGATACTGCTATTTAAACAAATATGCTATAAGAGCTGGCTGATGGGACAAAGTGCACCCTCAGCAAGTTTGCAGATGATGCAAAATTGGGAGGAGTGGTTGATACACCAGGTGGTCATGCTGCCATTCAGAGGTGCCTCAAGGGGCTGGAGAAGTGGGCAAAGAGGATCCTCACGAAGAACAACAAAGGTAAATGCCAAGTCCTGCACCTGGGAAGGAGACATGCTGGGGGCCCACTGCCTGGAGAGCAGATTTGCAAAAAAGGACCCGGGGATGGGACAAGTTGACCAAAAGCCAATACAGTTCTGTGACAAAAAGCATCCTGGGCTCATGAGGAGCAGGGTGAGGGAGGTTATCCTTCTGCTCTAGTATGCACGCACGAGACTGCATCTGCAGTGCTATGTACAGCTGTGGCCTCTCCAGTGCTGTAAAGATGGACATACTGGAGTCAGCACAGCAAAGGAGCACTAAAACAATTAAGAGATTGGAGCATCTGTCACACAAGGCCAGGCCGAGACAGCAGGGACCGCTTCTCTTCTCATCTTTGAGAAGAGGAGGCTCAGGGGGATCTTATCCATGTACATAAATACCTGATGGGGGATGTAAATAAAAAAAATGGGGGAAGCAGTGTAAATAAGACAGAGCCAGGCTCTTCCAAGCAGTGTCCAGTAACATGACAAGACCAGCAGCAGAGCCAAAAAATAAAATACAGGAAATGCCACTTAAACATAAGAAAATAACCTCTTTTATTCTGAACCTCTTTTATTCAGAAAGGCTGTGGAACTTCATCCTTGAAGATGTTCAAAACCCAGACAGACATGGCCCTGAGCACACTGCTCACCATCACCCTGCTTTGAGTCAAGGGGGATGGATGAGACAATTGCCAGAGGTTCCTTCCAACCTCAGCTATCCTGTGACCCCAGCCCAATGGCGAGTGGCTGCAGAGTTCACTACGACTCCCCAGTGCGACAGGAAATCCAGAGACATTCAAAAGTTACCTTGCCTAATTCATGGGATACATTATTTCATTTACATGACTACATCATGCAGGGAGGAGAGGAAAGGGAATACCTTCTGTGAAAAGTCTACCTTTATTTCGGTGTTACAGTTACTCCTAGGGAAGGTAACAAGCTTTTTTAGACATGAAAACTGCCAGAGGGAGATCAGTTTTTCAGTCGTGGAAGGAAGTGCATGGTATTGTTTGAATTCACATACTGATACACAGCTACCAAAATTTAGATTTGGAAGCCTTATACGTAAGTAATTTGTGTGATTATGGTATTTAAAGAACCCAGAGGCTCTTACTATGACAGCTTTCTGTGCATAACCTGCAAGAGTCCTTCCCTGATCCTGATAGATTTGACCTCGTTTGTATTCTTCTTATACCAGCAGTCAAACTAAGAGGAAAACATTCTTCCCACAAAAATAATCAAAGCAAAACCACACAAAACATGAGCACACAAGCAGGAAAATGCAACGCTTACTGACAATCCGTACACTGTACCCTTTTCTGTTTAGGCTTCCAGTAGATCAGCATACATCATCCCTCAAGAGTTACAGAGAGTAAGTACATGGTCATTGCTGAAAACATGCAGCTAAACAAGACTGCTGGATCACGAGTGTCAAAGAGCGCCCAAGGAGCTGACTCACACACACTTCATAATGAGGACAAGAGTAAGAAGAGGCAGCATGGCACTACACTTACTTTGATCTATCCTCCCCAGAAGCTCAGGTCAACAACGGCTCCTCCTCTTCCTCAAAGGTCCACACACGACTGAAATGATGAAGGGCTCTTCCTCTTGCTCAGCATGTATGGCAGGCCACTGGGAAACATGAAACATCAAACATCAGCACCACAACGCGGTCTGGAGATGCTGTTCACCATCCTCAAACTCAGGCAATAGCTATGCCCCATCTCTTAACCACAGAGTGAAAAACACCTGTTTCAGGTGTTTGGCATCAAAGCAGACAAAAACACTGCCTCTAGAAATGGGAAGAGGAGCTCAACAGACAAAGTTTTGACGGATTGTCAAAGTGAAGCAGTCTCTTACTCCATTCATACCAATACTCAAATAGAGAAAGACATATCTGACTGCCAGTCTTCAGCAACTTAGATTTCCTTTCACCATTGAAAGATTTTGACTACGGACAATCGTCCTTTTTGCTACCAGCTAGACTATGACAAAGACATCCCTCACGTCCGGCACAGGCTAGATGATTTGATAGGTAATACAGGCTGCAGAGACCGTAACACACTGATGCATCATACTTGAACTGGCCTGCCTTACTTTTAAAAAAACCCAAATGTCAAACCCTAGGCCCGTCCCTTCAACGAGAGGAATACCATTCCTACCTGAACCCAGAGCACAACTTTCCTCACAAGTACGTGACTGCCTCTCTGGTAGGCCCTGAGTAAGAACAGTTCAGGTAAGGGGCTAATGATCTTAAAATTCAAAAATCACAGCTATCTGAATGTCTTTTAGCCACTTGCGAACAAAACTCCAGATGGCTATAGTTGGAAATGGTAGGAGATCATTTTCCCAGATCATTTACAAAGACGGCTTGCCAGCACGTTTTGTCTAGTCCGTTAAAACATCCAGCATCCCCAACTTGATAAAGTAACAGAAGCTGTCAGCAGCACAGTACAGTCAGAAGGAAGGTGCTGAGGGTGACTTGTAGGGAGGAAGAGCACAAACAAGTTAATCAGAACACCCACAGCAACTTCCTCAGCCAAAATTCCAAAGCAGCCTGGGACACTCAGCTGCAAGATAAGTGCAGAAGGGGCTTTGCGTAAGTGGCAGTAAGATGCCCAGGCCAGTCCCTCCCATGCCAGTAGGTTTCTCCCTACTGACTCCTCCTTTCCTCTGCTTAACTCCATTACTTCTGATTCTCTTACTTTTTCAACTCTTAAAATCTTTCAGAGCTCACACAGTAACCTTTTTCTCTCTTCCTCTTGCTATTGGAAATATGCATTCTGCTTAACTTCAAATATTGTGATTTCTTGAAAGAAAAAACTCTCAAACAAAAAACAAACTGCAAAAAAGATACTTTTTCATCCTTTGCAAATATGGCTTTTCAGACAAGTGTACTACTCCCACCACAAATCACCAGTGAAATCCAAATATTTCCTCATTTTTCTTGCTCTTTGCCTGATTTTTGCAGTAATGCCAAATCTAACACTTCATGACAAAGTCTGCATTGAAAATACAGCAACAAATGTATTTTCTGCTGTCTTAGGAGGTAAAGACAAGACATAACCCTATCATCAGTCTCTCTGTTACAGACAGGAACAATAAAATGGAAAAGAAAGGTCTTTCAAGGAAATTACCAAAAACTTCCTAAAACCACAAGTATCTATCAGAACAGAGGTTCAGACATCAGAATGGCAGTAGACATCAACATACTTCATAGTTGTGTGCAGACCAGACCTTTTCTCAGTCTTCTGTCTACTCATATTTGTAGTACATAAGCTGCCTTTAGACTGTTCAGATACTGCACAGGTACAACCAGCATGAAATTGATAACCAACTTAAATGTTCGAATACAGTTAAATGAAATCTTTCATTTCAGCTGCTGTAACTGCTTTTGTACCCTTCATCAGAAGTTGCATACCTCTTTTTTGGGAAAGATAAGCAAGCAAAATTATTAGTTGTTATGAAGCGCAGCACCAAAATGAAAATCTTTGTTCTTCTTGTTTACCTAAAAAGGCATACAAATGTCAAATCTGTATGTTTGGGTTTTTTTTTTAAAAAAACCCAATATGTGGTTATTATCAGAGTTCAATGTCAGGAGACAGTTTTTTTATTCCTCTGTGCTGTGTTTCTATACCAAACGTAACACAGATCATATTTTGGCTTACAGAGATAACTGAGCTGCACTCAAAGCAGATTACAAAGAAACATTTTTTGTTTGCCACCCAAGGTGAGACGTGCAGCCATCAGACACCTGGTCACTCCCCGCACTGATGTGCTCAGTCCAGAGCAGAAATATCCTCACAGTGAGACACTTAAAAATGCCGTGAGGTGGATTCCAGGGCAGCTACCCCCTCGGTTTTCAGAAAGCAAACCCCATCAGGTACGTACTGCAGCTATTGTCTCAGTTTCAGGTAGCCATGAAAAAGGGCGACAGCACCAGAAAGGTGATCTAATGGTGACATTAGTTATTTTGGCCTAAGCTTTGTCACTTGTTTCTTGCAAGGATAACTTGCATTGCTCAATGCTGAGATGTAAAACTCGCTCTGATGTCGATTTGCGGTGTGTTTGAGAACGCATTTCTTTCCTGTACTTCCTTTAAATACAGTGCGAGTAAGTGCAAAGGAGAGAAGAAAGAGAAGAGGTAAATGTTTTTCTAGTGACAAGTTATACCTTCAGGAGATCACAGGAATATATCTTCCACACACAAACCCTGCAAAATAACAAAACATTCGGAGTTTACTTTGAGCCTTTTGAAAGTTTTTTTTTTTTCCTTTTCCCCTCAGATCAATAGATTTGTTTTTTCCTGAGATCAGGACTGAACTCGGCCGGCTGACTCGGAGGCGGCTGTGCCAGCGGGAAGGAAATACAGATCCCCAGTATGTGGGGAGGAGAAAAAGGAGGAACCGGTTGAGAGGGGAACCGCTCCACAACGCGGCGGGGCCAGACCCTGGCGGCACCGGGCCGGGCCGGGCCCGGCCAGGCCAGGCCAGGCTGGC
>VWZL01006041.1:1941-31687 GCA_013396915.1 Stercorarius parasiticus | reverse complement strand
GGCGGGGCCTCCTGGTAGGCGGGGCGAGGAGGGTAGGCGGGGCATGTGGTGGGCGGGGCGCGGGGATGAACAGAATCACCAGGTTTTTGCCCCAAAATGGCCTAGGGGGCTGAGAGCTGGGGGGGGGTTCAGCCTGGAGAAGAGAAGGCTCCGGGGAGACCTTCCAGCCCCTTCCAGGCCCTCAAGGGGCTCCAGGAAAGCTGGGGAGGGACTCTGGAGCAGGGAGGGGAGCCATGGGACGAGGGGGAAGGGTTTTACACTGCAAGAGGGGAGACTGAGATGAGATATTGTGAATAAATTCTTGGCTGTGAGGGCGGTGAGCCCCTGGCCCAGGTTGCCCAGAGAAGCTGTGGCTGCCCCATCCCTGGAGGGGTTCAAGGCCAGGTTGGACGGGGCTTGGAGCAACCTGGGCTGGTGGGAGGTGTCCCTGCCCAGGGCAGGGGGTGGCACTGGGTGGGCTTTAAGGCCCCTTCCCACCCAAACCCTTCCATGATTCTACAAAAACCCTGGCCCAGGTTGCCCAGAGCAGTGGTAGGCACCCCATCCCTGGAAAACTTCCAGGTCAGGTTGGACGAGGCTCTGAGCAACCTGTGATAGGTTCGTGGTTGGACTCGATAATCTTAAAGGTCCCTCCCAACCTAGACAATTCTGTGGTTCTATGATTCTATGGTCTAGTTGAAGATGTCCCTGCTCATTGCAGGGGGTTGGAACTGATGGCCTTTAAAGATCCCTCCCAACCCAAACTGCTCTGTGATTCTATGGTTTTTCAATCTCAAGCAGTGCCTGGAGAAGGCAGAGGACCTGGCCTGTGATGCTGCAGGGCAGTTTGTAGGAGATAGGACGCTCTGGGTCAGTGATGAATTTGGCAGAGCAGCTGGATCCCTGTGGATGAACCAGAGCTGTCCTGTGCTGCGCTGCCAGACCCTCGGATGTGCGGTGCCAGGCACGTCCCGTGGCTGCAGGGTGAGCTTGCCCACCTTGCCCACTCGGTTCCGGCTGTTACATCCCCGGCCCGGCCTTGCCTCCGTCCAGGAGTGCGGCAAGGAGCTCTGGTGCAGAGCTCCGTTCTGTCTGACAGTACAGACGATGAGGAGGGCTGTTCTCCTGAAAGAAAACCCTGTAAGAGCCCAGACGATCAAAGTGGTGTGCCCCTTCCACGGACGGGACCTGCTGGGCTGGCTGGAAGCCTCGCTGGTGCTTGCGGTTCCCAGCATCTGAAGGGACCCAAGATTATCCATGCTATCCTCTCTTGAAGGTGTTAGCTCTAATAATTAGCATTTTCAGTGACACTTCACAGAGCCTTAGGGCTTTTCTTACCGGGATCATAATGAACCAGCACCTCCCAGTGCAAAACAGCCGCCTCTTCCCTGACTTGCTAATACAGGCATTTTTCTCATAATTCTGACCTGGCAGGGAGAGCAAGTGATCACGCTTCTTTATTTTGCTGTCTTTGAATTTTAGAATGAATTTCTTCCACCCAGGAGGGACACAGCAGGCATTGCAGATTTTCAGGTATATGCAGTTGTATGAGGATTTGCCTGAAACTGTAATATTTACATAAACCCCACTTAATATTTTTCATCTATAAATGGGTGTGGATATCATTGTTTCATAAAACCAAACATTCTGTGAGCTGAATTTCTGCATCAGGCTGCTTTACCTCCTGCTCTGATGGCAGCAGTTCAAAGATTTTCCTATACAGCTTAATAAAGGTGAATAAAAATTAATGTAAATAAAAGACTTTTAGGGAGCTAAAGTTAGCGTCTAAGATAAAAGTTCCCGCTGTGTAAAAGCATATTCCAGAAACAAAATTGAAATGATTGATAGAAATTCTTGGTGACACCCTGGTACCCATCTGAAGGGTGCTGGAAAGTTTAATATGCTTCCTTTTTATTGTGTTTCAGTTTCTAGTTCAAATGCTCACAAAAGATAGGAAAAGCAAGCGGTTTTCCCTTAAACAACACCTAATTCTTTAACAGACTGTGGACTTTCAAATAACTACCTTTGTCCTTCTTCTCTTGAAAGCAAACCTCTGTGCCCATTTAGTTTTCAAATGCTCTGACGTTGTGATGAGAATTTTCAGCTCACAGTTTTTGGTTGAGTTACGTCCACGGAAATCTCAGTGGTTTTATCAGGAACCGTTCCTCTTCTCATGGAGCAACACTGGAGGCGATGGGGCCGGCTCGGTGGCCCAGCAGCAGCAGCACCTTCCCGGCCAGCGGTGGCCCTGGCCCGTGATGTGGGGAGCAGGGCTGGCCACCCCGCGCCTCTCCTGTCACTGGGAACGCAGGGACAGCAAAGCCTGGAAGATGCGGGGCAGGTTGGAAGTGGAGACCCTCAAGGCCATCAGGGACAACTCGCCAGTGGTCCATTACCAGCCAGTGGAGAAGCACAAACTTGGGAGCTGGGAAAAGCCTGCTCCGGTTTTGGGGAAGAGGCGATGGCTGAGCAGGGGAGGAACAGGCCCAGTGGCCTGTGGAAGCCGCCCCTCTGCCTGCCCGCACCCTGCAGCCCCACGGGACATGGACGTGGCCCCACGTGCCGGGACAGGGGGACACCGGCTCGGTGCTGGCACCACCTCCAGGGGCAGCTGGCTCACCCCTGTGAGCGGCTGATGGCCAGCACCGGCCCCATTGCCCCTGCACGGCGCAGGGGGACCGGGCTGCACAGACTGGTTCAGGGTGCTGTTAATGAGTGTGCGCTGCTAATGAACGTCAGTCATCTTGGGAAGTTCAAACTGGCCTGATTTACCCTTCTTCCAAATGCCTCCGTTGCAGCAACGTCTGACTGCCTCACACATCACCGGTGCACGTGTTCCGTGGCAGCGCTGCTCTTGCTTGTGCGACAGCCGGCTGACCCTCCCCACCCCGGGCAAAGCCCCCAGCGCAGTCCCTTGGCATCACCCCTCCTCTGCCGGGTCGGGGATCCCCGCGGCAGGGGCTGCCCAGACCAGCAGCCCTGCGGGCAGGGGCCGCCGCGCCGCGTCCCCGGGCTGAGCGTGTTTCCAGTGGCACATGGATACACACACACACACGGGGCACACACACAGAGGTGTGCTCTCCACTGGCCATGCGGATCAGCAGGGACAGGAGCCACAACACTTGTGCAGACACAGGCAGCACCAAGGGCTTGCCTGGCCCCTCCCCGGCTGCTCAAGATGCAGGTCCCGTACTGGAAAACAGGTGCGTATTCACGTGTGCACGCACACGTATGCAGGTACCTACACGTGTACATCACACACCAGGCAGGTCCTGCCAGTTGCCGCCTTCGCCAGCCTGCCCAGGAGCTGTGGCTGCCCCTGTGTCCCCAGCGGCCACAGGGACAGGCGTGCACTGAGCAGACCTGGCTGCCGCGGGGACACGCGTGCACCAAGCAGGTCCAGCCTCACGGGCTCTCACTAGACCTCTCAGATGGTCCATCTGCCCTCCATCCGCTGCTCTGGCACTGGGCTCCCAAGCCTCCTGTCCTACTTGCCGGACACCCCAGCTTGTCGTTGTCAGGGATTGCGCTCGCTGCCGGCGTGCGCCCGCACAGCATGGACGCACTGCAGCTCCCTGGGTGCTGCACCACCACACACGGCCCCTCCAACCCAGGTCCGGCTCCTCCGGGTGGCTCTGAGACCTCTGTACAAAGCTGTGCACAGCATAGAGCTCCTCGCCCAGGGAAACAGCTAGACGTCCCATTTAATATGGCCAAACAAGGTCATCTTAGAGCCTGTGTGCTGTGCTTCTGCTTTCCTGGGCCTACGAGGCCTGCTGGGCTGCAGCAGGCAGCGGGGAGTCGCGCAGGGCGTGCGGGGAGCGGGAGAGGCGGGCAGGGAGCCATGGGGACTTGAGCCGTCCCTGCTGCCCCGTCATCCCTGTCCTGCCCGGGACGGGTCCCGCGCACAGCGGGGCAGGGACACGCACGCACCGCTGCCTCCGCTCGGCCCAGAGCTTTCATTTTTCATTTCGTTTTTTGTAGGCCTTTCAGACTTCGGGGGTTTCCTTAATGCGCTGCTAGTACTCTATTTTCAACATTACTGGCGTGTAATTAGAACCTGCGTTTTGCCTCTGGGAGCGTTAGCACAGGCGTGTACGTGTTGGCTGCAAAAGTGCCTCTCGAAGGGCAAAACGATCTGACCCTGTGATCTGGGAGGCTTTGGGTGCAGAGGGAGGAGAACAAAACCCAGCCCACGAGAATGAAGGTTTGAGCCCTGTCGGGGAGCGAGCGGACCCTGGCAGAAACGTAGATGAGACACCTGACACTCGTGACAGGCACTTTGATCTAATCGTGACACCTTTCAAAACAAAAAGGTTTTTACTGCCTCTGGATATTATGAAACCTTCTCAAATGTATCAGATAATTAATCATTGTAAAACATATGCCGTTAATATGATTAAAGGATGAGCTGGAATTGCAAATCGTTACACAATGGTTGGGCCCCTGAGGACACCGATGGACTGTGTTGACCCAGGGCTGTGTCTGACCCCAGGTCCCCTCACCTGGTCCTGACCCTGACCCACGGGCTGGCCCTGCCCGGTCAGCCTCCACTGGGGCAGCTACTGAAGGCGTGTAAAACGCATGTTTGGAGAAAGACCTCAGGTCCGGAACCTTTCCTCAGAGTATTTCCAGAAAACAAAATTCCTTATTTCTAGAATAAGCAGCAGAAAGATTAGAGGATTTGGGTTGAGCACTGACTACAGTGGTATTTTACGCTTGCAAGAACTCATTCTTGCCAAATTTGACCTTGAAAGGAAGTTTCTTTTTGGTGGCGTCATTGTGGAAAGTCAGCCGCCGCCTCTGATGCATCCTGCACGTGGTTGCCAGTCCCCACTGCACCCTGGGGCCACCGGGGACCCTGGGGACACAGGGGACCTGGCAGCAGCCTCTTTAGCCTGCAAGGGACCAGTTCTCCTCTGCGCTGCCAGTTCATGAGCCCAGTCTGGGCCATAGGTATGTATGTATATGGGACCACCTTGTGATGGACACTTGAAGGTTGATCTTAATATGGTTTGTATCGCTCTGGTTTGCATCGGTGTTGACGGGTACAAACAAACCAGCACAAACTTTTCCACCAAGCGTGTGCCAACAGCATTCACTATTAGCCTCACCCGGTGGGAGTTTGTGTCTTCTCTGGGTCTTCCAGTGCAGCTTCTCTAGTCTGGCCAGCTCTGTCTGCAGATGAGGTCATCAGGACCCAGAATGGCTTTTACTGAGCTCAACTTGACAGCAGCCACCACTTCAGGAGAGCACGGAAGCACAGTGGTTTAGGTGTGGCACTGAATTCCTGAATGTCATGTGGCGTAGGAAAAGCGGGGCCACATGTTTGCCTTCATGTTGTTTGCCTCTCCTTGAAGGAACCGCCCTCATCAGAGCTTTTACGTCATATTTTCCAAGTACGTCCATCCTAGGTGGGGAAGTGCCACAGCTCCGTTTTGGATGTGCTAGAGCATACTTTGCTGCCACAGAGGAGCAGAGAGAGTTGCCTGCATTGAGTGCAATGGGATCCATGTGTGACCCGCAGGCGCCAGCGTTGTCACCCCCGTGCCCTGTCACTCGGGCAAATTGAGCCCTGCTGCTACCTGCGCTTATGAGCACCATTTCTCCGGAAGAATGATAACCTCCCCCTGCCATGCACCTGAACCCAGTCCAAACTGTTCGCCCCCTCCCCTCAACAGCCCGTCCTTGGTGTGCCAGCGACTCATTCATGAGAGGAGAGGACCGCAGCACATAGATTCAGGTTCTGACACTCATAACTGGCCAGGACACGACGGGGTGGCACCTCCTTTCCATCCCGTTCCTGGTGCCGTGAGACGTCCGTGGCTGCGTGCTGCTCGGCTTGCGGAGCTGCACTCCCTCCCTGGAGAGAGGCCCCTCTTCTCCACAGCTCGCAGCTTTCAAAGTGGCTCAGGGTGGAAGGAGGCACCTTCCTGCGGCCCAGAACTGGACTCCAAGGCTGCAGGGAGCGGTGGGGATGGAAACAACCCTCTCTCCTTCCTACTTGACACTGTCGGCTATAGCTGACTGCTCAAGGCATTTCTTGCAAGGGCAGTGCAGCGAGTCCCGGCTGCAGCACAGGGTGGGCATCCCCCGCACTGACTACCCCGCGGGTTCCCCTGCAGGAGGGGTGATGGTGTTTCAGCCGCCGCAGTACTGCCTTCCCGCTGCCATTTGCCCAGACCCCCCAGAAGTCACTGGCCACGCAGGGAAAGGAGCGTCAGTTCTCCCATGCCCGAGAGTGCCACCCCGCACCCTGCAGATCCCGGTCCCTCCCTGCCTGCCCGCCCTGTGGGGAGGGGGCAGATGGCCGCACAAACCCAGCAAGGAGAAACAGGCATGGCAGGGTCTGCGGGGAAATCCTGAACAGGGAAACCTGCGCGGGTTGCAGGGAGGGAGATGTTGCAGCGTCCCCAACTGCCTGGGGACACTCCAGGTCCCCTTGAGTCTTCCACATTGCGTGAGTCCGGCGGAGGCCGTCGATCTTCCACCAAACCCTTCATCTGCTTAAAAAGAACAGGGAAGAAAGAGGGAAATTGTCCATATATGGAAAATAAGCCTAAACTGGCAATTTACAGCCCAAATGCCAGTAGGTGGCACCCAAGAGTGCGCAGCATTGATCGCAGCCTTTGTGCAAGCCCGGCCGCTTGGTCACCAGAGAGGTCTTCAGCCTCCGCTCTCCCGGAGCACCAGGGAAGCCAGAGGGCTCTGCCGCTCGGGTGGACGGGGGTCAGAAAGGACCCCGGGCAAGAGAAATGACGATTTTCCTTTCCTTCTTTTCCAAGCCTGTTTCTGAGCGCTGTAGGAAACAGCGTGAAGGAATCCAGAATTAGTCTCATCAATGTTACTCATCAATGTGGTGTCCATGTCAGGATGCTGCTTTCTGTCGCTTGTAACTTTGCTAGACGTCAGCCCTGTGAGGGAAAATGGCCCCCACGAGCTGCCGCTTCACCTGGCGCTCCTTTGGGAATTTACAGCTGGAAGGAGCTGCCCTGTCCGGGAGCATGGATGAAGAAAGTCACAGGAGTCTTGGGCACATTGGAAAGTTTGTGTGATGTTTCTTCTGGTCTGGAACAACATGGGGATGTGACTGAAGAATGTGGATGTGCAAGGAGGTCGATTAAATGTGCACAGGCAATCATCTCCTCGTTTTCAAGAACTTAATTTTGCAATCTTGTCGAATGCTATTTTTACCTGGACTTGTGAATGACATGGCTTGTACTTGTTTGTGATCACCTGTGCTAAGGGAAGTTGTCTCTGACCCAGCGTAGGCTGTTTCCTGACAATCGTGTTGATGTTGTCCAGCAGCTGCAGCTGATGGTATGTTTTCTGTTGGGTGTCTGGGCCTGTGAACTCCATTTTTGCCTCTCCTGACCCAGTAAAATACATAAACTTGAGGTGATGCAGTGCTCCTTCTCCTTGAAGCTCAACGATGGACCTGCCGTGCTGTGGCGGGCAGGAGCAGCAGCGCTGTCTGCACTGGCCTCACTGGGAACCGGACAGGCTGCAGCTGCCAGGGGGCTGAAGCGGCTCGGAAATGGGCAAGGGCTGGGCAAGGAGGTGGGGAGAGGCAGGGAAGGGGAGGGAAATGGAGCAGAAGAACAAGTCTGGACAGGGAAGAGGTGGCAGACATCTGCCATTGCAAGTGCCATTTTCCCATCCTGCCGCCCATTTCATCATCAGAAAGCTGCGTTGCCCGGGTTGCAGGAACGGCACTTTGAAAACACTTTGCACGGACATGGCATGAAAATTGTAGGTTCTGAACTCTGACAGGCCTCAGGGTACTCGGTGGCCTGCGCCGGCCGGGTCCCACTGATGAGACCTTCACAACAGCCTGGAAGCGACGCACGGCTCCCAGTGCCGCTGAGCCTGGGCATGGACCACGGGGACATTTGCCACCACACTGCACTTGGACCTGTGCAACCTCCTGAGCTGCAGCCCATCATCACCCTCCACCGAGTGCAGCAGGGACAGGAGCACTCTAGAAGTTAATTAAATTCCCACCCCCGACCCAATCTGCTCCTCCTCTTCCCAACGCTCCACTTTGCCGCTTCAAACCCAGCAGCGGGAGAGGGGAGGGAGTGTAATTATTTAGCTCCTTAGAGCTAGCTCTACAGTGCTTCATAGCTTGTTAATTACAGTTTCAGCTGTGCTAGTCAGTGGAGGGCCAGAAGAGCGTGTGGGGAGTGGGGGGCACGGGCTGAGGGAGGGGAGGGACTCGGTGAAGTCGGGAAGAAGCCACAAGGGCTGACAGCGGGGACAGGCCGGAGGGAAACGGGGCAGAGGACCATGGTGCTGGCAGATAGGAACCTGGGCAAGAGCGACAGGGAATGGGAAGCAGCTGGGGAGCAGCGGGAGGCGGGGAGGAGAGGGGAAAGAAGAGCCCGGCAGGGGCAGCAGTGTGGTCCATCTCTGCAGGGTGGTGGGGACGTAGGTCAGGCACCAGCCAAGGGATGCTGTGCACTGGCATCAGCAAAGCGTGTCCTCCATGCCCACCTCTGGCAGAGCAGATAAATGCCCAGGATCCGAGTCCAGGCACTGCCAGTGACTGTCCTGCAGCTGGGTAGGGATTCATCTCTGGAAGACAGAATGGCAGAATGGCTTTCACAGCATATTGACCCTTGTCAGAGAAAGCATTTAATTTCCTCAGTCGTCCTAATTTTCTCACTAAATGAGCAAAATAATCACAACAGTGCTCTGCCTCTCTCCAAATTCCAGCAAGTAAGAATCCTCAACATTTTTAGGGCAAAAAACTTCAACATCCCTGGTCTGATGAAGAGCTGAAGCCCTCTGAGGGACACGCACGGGACCCCGGCTCGGAACATGCAGCACCGCAGAGCCCCCGCCAGCTGCCAAGCACCAGGGATCAGGCAGGAACCAGGGATAAGCGGGGATGTGGTTTTCCCTCCTGACTGCAAGTCAGTGCTGGGTGCCCCGGCACACTGCGGGTGAGCCGTGCTGGCCACACTGGCCGAGCTGGCCATGCTGGCAGCCCCCTCGGAGTGGGCGGAGGCGGCTGAGCGGCCGCGGCAGCTCCATCCCCAGGGAGGCAGGTCCTGCTCCCTCGCCCCGCTCTCCCGCTTGCTCTGCTGTCTTGGTGGAGGCGACGTGGACCAAGCACGTGAGGAGATAGATAGCTGTCCATGTGCTCCCTGTGCCCCCGGGGCAGCCCCTCGCTAGAGAACAGCATTTCTGCTGCTGCCCCCTGCTCTGAGGGTCTTGGGCTTAAGGGAAGAGGTTGCCCTTCTGGACATCCACAGTTTCCAAAAATAGGTTATTTAAAAGAATGAGGTGGTGGGAAGAATGTGCAGGTCCTCTGTGGGAACCATTTTGGGCTTATCTGCAGCTTCTGAAATGAACACGTGTGAATTTCCTCTTTTGACAGAAGTGAAAGGACAATTCAGAGCCAGAAGAGACTCTGTGCTCAAAGACTTGGTGCTGCACTGCCAATAGTTTTTAACTCTGACTTCATGATTTCCATTTTCTTTTGGCAGCTCCCAGTCTCTGTTTCTCTCCTTTTTCTGGAAAATTTCCCTTAAGGAACCACGAGTGATGGCCCAGGAGACGGTGTGTGAATGCTTTGCATTATGTAATGCTTTGACATTTGGCATTCCCATGGCATTATCCCCCATCAATGCAGAATAAGTTGTCAGAGCATGAAATTGGTATTTTTACATATTCTTAATGTACAGATGTCAGTCTGAAAGCCATGCACAAGCATTATGATTAAACTCTCTGTTTCATTCTCTGCCAGTGCACGGATCTGTTTGGAACATTTCTTTCCTTTTGGGGGGTTATGGGGAAAAGACACAACCTTAAAAAGTAATAATTCTACTTAATAGCTCTATCAAAAGGTGAAGACTAAGCTTAAGACATTGTGCACTGAATGCAATATAGACTCATAAATCCAGAGCAATAGTGTTCAATTTCTAGCACCTGTGTTCCTGGCATGGTAGCAGAGAGTGAACAACAAGTACCAGATGCATAGAGGGAATATAATCACTGACCCAGTTTCTGGTGCCAAATATATCAACATGTTCCAAATCAAATCTGCTCAGAGTTTACAAGTTTGTTATTCTACGTTAATTACAATGTAAGAATGGCAGACCCTTATGGGAGGATTAATATGCCTAAACATAATGTACGTGGAGAAAGAAGAGGAAGAGCACGACTAAGGATGCACCTAGGACTCCAGATTGCTTGATTTTGTTTGATCACAAACACATAAAGAAGAGGAGCTCTTGAAAGCCACCTGCTTGGAGGCAAATCAGCAGCTCCACCCTCTGCTGCCGGCCCCTGTCTCCAGGACCTGTGCTGTAACAGAAGCCAATATTGGTGAAAAATGATACAAGAAACTGCAGTCTCCATCGTTGGGAGCTTTCAAGCCCACGCTGGGTAAAGTTGTGACCATCCCACTCTGGTCTTGTAGCCGACCCCGCTGCGAGCATAGAGTTGGGCTAGAGACTTCTTGAGGGCCCTTCCAGCCTGAATTGTGCCATGACCCTGTTCTCCTGCAGCAGAAGGTGAGAGCAAGACGATGTTCAGCTCTTGCGTGACAGACCTTCCTGCTGGAGTTCTTCTTAGCATTTGTCCAAAGAGCTCTTAAGGCTGTGCAGAGCTGCACCCTGGAGCTGCTGCTCGCCGTGATTTGACGTATGTCAAGAGTCCCTGAGCATCTGCAGAGCTACAGGAGGAGCCCACCTGCTCTGCCAGGCTTCCAGGTTACAGTGAAATCAGGAGAGAGGCCAAAGGCCTGACTTCTCTCCATGTATACCAGAAAACAGCCCATGGACTACTTTAAGCTGGATTTCCCTAAAAAATTAGTTATGCAGCTGTCTCATCAGTGATTGTTTGCTCCTCTTCCCTGTCCATCTCTCCACCCTCCCAGAAGCTTCTGCTGTACAGGCCACCAGCTTTGGTCAAACACACCGGACTGGTGAGGAACTCAAGAAGAACTGAGCTCACAGGCTTTTCATGAAAAACAACATCTATGTGGAGAAGAGAGAGGCAGACTAGTGTCTTTGCTGGTCACACGGATCCAGAACGATCTCATCAAGGGCCTGTGTGGCCTCCTGGCTTGGATATAGTCTAGGACCAGCCAGATCATGAGCTGCCTCTTGCTCAGTGCTAGTTAGAGAGGGTGAGGATGGCTTGGGGGTGCTGTCAAAGGAGCTGTGAAACAGGAGCTGTGAAACAGGAGCTGTGAAATGGTAAATGCTGGGGACACGGGAGTGGAAAGGAAGAGGAGATTGCACAGAAAGCCAGAGGAGATGTGATGAAGGAAACCAGGTTTATTGGGGTGAATGAGGCACATGGGAAAAAAAGACTCCGTTAGTTCCATTAGTTGTTGGAGAAATTGCTAATAGATGACATTCTTACTAAAAGTTCACCAGCATGAATAAATATGATGGCACTTGGGCTTGGTTTTCAGTACCGAACTTACTCCTGGAGGCAGTTCAGGAGCAAATGGACGGACCACTGGGTGGATAAGGAATTGGTTGGATGGCCGCACTCAAAAAGTTGTGGTCCAAGTGGTGACCAGTGACAAGTGGTGTTCGTCAAGGGTCAGTACTGGGACCGGTGCTGTATAACATCTTTGTTGGCGACATGGAAAGTAGGATGGAGTGCGCCCTCAGCAAGTTTGCCGAAGACACCAAGATGTGTGGCGCAGTCCACACACTGGAGGGGAGGGATACCATCCAGTCCTGGACAGGCTTGAGAGGTGCGCCCATGCCAACCTCATGAAGTTCAGCCAGGCCAAGTGCAAGGTCCTGCACCTGAGTCGGGGCAATCCCAAGCACAAATGCAGGTTGGGCAGAGAATGGCTTGAGAGCAGCCCTGAGGAGAAGGACTTGGGGGGTGTTGGTTGATAAGAAACCCAACAAGAGCCAGCAATATAGACTCATAGCCCAGGAAGACAACCGCAGCCTGGGCTCATCCCTAGCAGTGTGGGCAGCAGGGTGAGGGGGGGGATTCTGCCCCTCTGCTCCACTCTGGGGAGACCCCACCTGGTGTACTGTGTCCAGGTCTGGGGCCAGCCCCCAGCACAAGTGTCCCAAGTGCTGGGTCCTGCACTTGGTCACAACAACCCCATGAACACACCAGGCTGGGGGAAGAGTGGCTGGAGAGCTGCCTGGGGGTGTTGGTCGGCTGCCAGCTGAATATGAGCCAGCAGTGTGCCCAGGTGGCCAAGGCGACCAACAGCATCCTGGCCTGTATCAGGAACAGCGTGGCCAGCAGGACTGGGGCAGTGACCGTCCCCCTGTACTGGGCACTGGTGAGACCGCACCTCGAGGGCTGTGTCCAGTTTTGGGCGCCTCAGCACAAAAAAGACGTTGAGGTGCTGGAGCGTGTCTGGAGAAGGACAACNTTTAAAAGATGGGGAGACGTGGTGCTTAGAGATATGGTTTAGTGATGATTTTTGTCAGTGTGAGGTTGATGGTTGGATTCGATGATCTGAAAGATCCCTCCCAACCTAGACAATTCTATGATTCTATGATCTTAAAGGTCTCTTCCAACCAAACTATTCTATGTTTCTGTAAGAAGGGCATGGACCTGTTTGAGCAAGTGCAGAGGAGGCCCCGGAGATGCTGGGAGGGCTGGAGCCCCTCTGCTGGGAGGACAGGCTGAGAGAGCTGGGGGGGTTCAGCCTGGAGAAGGCTCCGGGTAGACCTTCCAGCCCCTTCCAGTCCCTAAAGGGGCTCCAGGAAAGCTGGGGAGGGACTTTTTACAATATGTAATGACAGGATGAGGGGTAATGGCTTCAGATATAAGGAAGAAATTGTTTGCTGTGAGGGGGGTGAGCCCCTGGCCCAGGTTGCCCAGAGAAGCTGTGGCTGCCCCATCCCTGGAGGGGTTCAAGGTCAGGTTGGACGGGGCTTGGAGCAACCTGGGCTGGTGGGAGGTGTCCCTGCCCAGGGCAGGGGGGTGGGAACAAGATGATCTTTAAGGTCCCTTCCAACCCGAACCATTCTGTGATTCTATTCTATGAAATTTGGAAAGAGTGATTCAAGCCACAGACACAATACACTGCTAGAAGAGTTTCAAGACTGCTTTTTGAAGTGGCCGTTATTATGCTTTTAAGTTCCCACCTTTGCAACCAATGGCTGATAACAGGGTGGGCAGCTGTTGCGAGGACCTGCCACATGGCCAGCACAGAAGCCCTAGTTCATGGGCTCTGAGATTGTCTGCAGACCCTGTGCAAAATCTGTCACAGACAGCGGAAAGCCTGCTGTTGTCTTTTGTGCAGATGGACAAGCACCTTCAGACCAAGATGTTCACACCTCCCAGGTGTATAAAACCTGCATCACTTATTTTGAAGGTGATGGACCATTTTCCCTCTTTCTATAGGAGATTCTGAAGTTAAGGGTTGAGCAGGGACTTCAAAGGGAAGTTTCATGGAAGACTGAAGAGGAGTTGCCCCAGGAAAGCCACTATTTCTCCCCAGAGTGAACGTGTTTCTCTTCCTACCCCTCTGCTCAACTCCCTGCCTGAACATCAGCCTGACTGGGAAACGTCAGAATTCCGCCAGAATTCTGGGAAATTCGGAATTTGGCCAGATAACTACCATCGAGTCCATGGAGTGCACCAGACTGCATCCAACCACTGAGCCCTTTGAGCAGATGCCGTGCCTCTGCCATCAAAGGTGTTGGGAACAGAGGAAAACAACCTGCGTGCAGTCCCTCCACTCTGTTGCTGAAGCCAGTCTAATATGAAATACCTGAATGAGTCTCTTTTGGGAAATGAACCAAAGCCAAGTAGTTTCGGCAACGCTTAAGCAATGCTCCGAGGCTGCGGCAAGATCACCGTCTTGCACATTTGGTCCAGGAAGCAATGGGCAAGACAGCCTTTCTGCAGACTACAAGCATAAGCTACAGTGATCTGCTGTATAACCACAGGTTCCCCTCCAGTGCACTCCACGAGGCTGCAGATCTTCCTCACTAGGCCCAGAAAGAGATGTAAATGTGAGCACAAGTTTTTTTGCCTGAGAAAGAAAGACACGCTGGACCTTCTGCGCCAAGTGGGCAATCATTGCAAGGACCTCAGGGCCTTGTTACCAGTGGGATGGTACATTCAGATACGAATCTGTGCTTTATCATCAGGAGCAGGCCAGCAGAGGAAAAAATAATCCATGCGGTGACTGTAAAAGGCAGTCCCAAGCCAGTGGGGAACTTACATTTGCTGAAGATGATGTTTGTTTTCCCAAACAGGAGTATGAAGTTAATCCTCATAAGGAGAAATCTAAGTCCTGTGCTACTCTCTGCAGGATTTCTCCTACTTCATTAAACTCTGACATCTCAGAGGGCAAATCCACATTGTCACATGTCACTTGTGCTTGGGAAAAAAGTGCGTATCAATGCTTAATACAAGCTTATTTTCCCTTCTTATTTTGCAAGTGTAATTACGTAGTAAATCGAACTGTGGGCTTTTATTTACTTGTTAGCATTAAGTGTGTGTCAGGACATATGTTTAAACAAGGGTATTAGCACAGATTCTCTGGAGTAGAGTCGGTCTGTGCCAGCTGAAGACGTCTCTCCCGTCACCAGGAGGGTTTGAGGGAAAGTCTGTCAGAGGAGCAGCGACTTCAGCTCGGGGTGATAGGCTGATGAACACCCTCATTTGCGAAGACAGCGGTATAATATTCCTGGCTGGTTATTGTGCCACTGAGATTTTGGTCTCATCTGATGATGGTTGGACTAGGTGATCTGAAAGGTCCCCTCCAACCTAGTCAATTCTGTGATTCTATGATCTAACATTGCTTTTCCCGTGAGTTTTTCTGTCTAGGCTGATGAAACCTTTAATGCTTGCAGGACCAAAGTTTCCAAGTTTCCGTGAGTGTCCCTCCCTGCTGCGAGCACCGAAAACCTGGGAAGCAGGTTCCCCACAGGGCAATGGGCTGCTTCTTGGGTCCTGCCCCACAGAACAGATTTCTGCTCCTGGCTGACCCCGCATTGGCCTGAAATGCCGCCTTCTGTTTATGGGGGATCATTATAGACCTTTTGGTATGTAAAAGTGTGGGAAGAATCCTCGTGAGCAGGAGGTGTGACCCAGGCAACACAGACCATGCAGCTCCCCTAAACGATTTCCTGGTAGCTCCCGTAGCAATTGATGAAAACACCCCATTTGGGAAAAAATGGAACACACAACAAAATCAATCTTCCTTTCAAGTTTTCCGGCACCACTCAGTAGATCACCCTGGTGCTGAATTGCCCTCACCATTCAAAACCACACACCTTATTTCCAGTCTAGGTTTATCTGGCTCCAGGTGCCGGTCGTGCTCTAAAGGTGTCTGCTGCACCCAACAGCCCCCTCTGCCAAATTTCTCCTTCCCAAGAAGGCACTCACAGGTAGCGATCACAACCTGATAAACTGAAACAGCCTGCGCAGCCTGGCCCCTCGAGGCATCTTTCCAGCCCTTCCACCCCGCACGGCTCCTCTCCGCGCTGCTTGCCCTGTTCCCCGTCTGGGCTGAGCAGGGACCGGCAGCATGGGACCCCCCAGGGCTGCTCAGGGATGGTCGGGCATCTCCGCTGTGCTGGGCTGCCCGCGACAACACCTCCTGCGATGGTACCCGACGTGGCAGCATGGCATCACCGTGTGGATCCCCCGCCCCTGGTTGTCCCCTCTTCATCCCCCGTGTCCTGGCTGCCCGGAGGGGTCTGCGCTGCCCGTCCCACGCTGGCTCTGGCTGCGGCACAAGCTTTGTTGCTCACTGTCAGGCAATTCACCAAGCAATCTCTGACTCTCTGCCAGAGATTCCTCCTTGCCATTGTTCACCTTCCTCCCTTCTGGAAAAGGCATCAGCAGAGATTTTACCTGTTCTGTCAGAAAACTGGGAGAAATACCATCGATTCACCTGCATGAACGAGTCCCGAGGGAAGTCATCCTCTTGCGCACACTCCAGGCAGATGCAGGTTTAGTTCTTGTAGCCCAGTTTCCCTTCCTCCTGTGCACGAGAATTTCCAGTTAAACCCAGCAAGTTGTCCAGCTTACCCCATAGCTGCTTCTGCAGTGAGAGGGACCCACTTCTCTTTTCTGTGTCCCACGTCAGCCCCGCTTTGGCATTGAGCCCTGGCTAAGCCAGGAGGTGCAGCTGTGAAAGGACTGACCATGGCAGTGGTGATGCTGGGGCCCCAAGTCAGGGGGCCTCCAGAACAGCCAGACCTCATCAGGTAGCACTCGGGGAGAGAAACACGCTTGCACCACCACATCCGACTCCACGCCACTCGAAAACCAGCTCCCAGCACCGTCTTTACTTTTTGGTGGCCTTCATGGTGCTTGTTCATGGAAGGAAGATCCCAGCAGAGAACCGCTCATCTCGCTCTGCGGGTGGGCAGAGCAGAGGAGATGATGCTGGGAGTTAGGGAAGGCAGGGCTAGCTCTCAGGTTCTCCGTGCTCCTGAGCCTGTTCCCACAGACGTTCAATACTTAACACCCCGGGGTGCTCTCTCTGCTCTGCAGCCCAAGATGCAATGGCAGCTCATGCAGAGCCACTTGGGCAAACCGGCGTAACCCCAGCGCAGCACAGGACACGGGACGTGAGCTGCTGTGGGGTGGGTTCTGTGGGACCCTGGGGGAACCCTCGGACCACGCCGTGCTCGTCTCTGAGCTGCGGACCGGCACCAGGGGTTGCTGGGGCCAGTGTCGCTGGGCTGTGTGGTTCTCTGGGCGCGTTCTGCAGCCTTGCAGATCTGCCTTCCCAAGCGCAGGGTCTGCAGAGAGGGAACAGAGCCATGCCAGGAGATGCCCCTGCAGCCCTGACCCCCGGCAGCACCCTGCAGAGCTCAGCCGTCGGTCCCTTGGGCATTTGCGAAGTGACATTTGATTTGAATGGCGCTCGGGAGCAGCTGGCTGTTGACAGGGCCAGACCCCAGGTGTCTCGCACGAGGTGTGCAGCAAATGGGGGTAACGTGGCCAGTGCAGCCAGTGGGGAGGCGAAACAAGCCCGAAGTAGCCTGAGCGGTGCCACATACAAACGCGACAGACAAGGCACTGCCAGAGCCAGCAGCTGTGGGTGCAGATGCAGCAGCTTTAACTGCGAGGCCACCTCACAGCCCGCTGCCTCCTCCTTTGCTTTTCACTTCAGGAGGAGAAACGGGGCAGGAATTGTGTCGTTAATGATGGCCAGCCAACCTTAGCCCTGCCTCATTCCTCCTGCTCCAGAGACGACCTTCAGGAGAGATCCTGCTGGTCACCGCGCAGCTGCAAGGAGCGGCATGCAGTGCCGAGGGGCAGCCCATGGTGGCATTGCCAGACCCCAGTACTCAGGCACAGTCTTTGGCACTCACGACTGAAGGTCTCTGGATTCACGGTGTCTGTGCTGATGATGAACATGGAGAGCTGGTGTGTGAGCGTGTCTGCTGCGCGTGGAGGAGCGTTGTGTGGTGGTGAGGTGTCCATGTGAGCCAGCTTTGTGCAGTGCCCGGCTGTGGCTGCCCCAGGGTGTTTGCTCTCTGCTGTAGAGACCACAGAGGCGCATCCCCAGGGACACCGCGGGAGCCAGGCACCATGTCTCCTGTGAAGGCAAAAGGGACATAAGCCCAGGCAAAGCAGGCCGTTGCTTGGGGCAGCTGGGGAGGCACAACTCTGCCCTTCGCCAGGGCGACGGGAAGCCAGACAGAGACAGAGGTACCAGGAGGTACCAGCCACCCTGAGCTGATGGGACCTGGGATGGTGAACACATCTGCCAGCGGAGGAACACTGTCATCATGATGATGTGTGTAGAACTATTTTAAACATTACAATTTTAGTAATTGAATAGTAAAAGAAGTAGCAGCTCAACAGGATGTTGAGCTCAGTATCTACTACTTCTTTCAGCAATGGAATTAGCTAAAATCGCTGATCTCTTCAGGGCTACCAAGCCTGTTCAGGTATTGCACGTCGCTAAGAGCAGACTGGTCCAGAATCGCACAAGTGGAAGGGTTTCATTGGCAGTTCTGGGGTAAGCTGATGGAGAGGAGGTGTCTCTAGAAGCTGCTGGAGGAAGCAAGTAGTGGGTCTGTTTAGTTGAAGCCCCTGCAATTAGTAGACAAGAAATGTCTCTGAAGACCTCTTCGGCTTGTCTTCCCTGTGCTGGAGAGACAGAATGGCTGCTCATCAATGGGCAGACAGTCTACACTGAGAACAGGAGAGTCCTGATGTCAAGTACTGGCATTTAGGAAAGGACCCAATTTCTGGTGACCTGCTGAACCTCCCTTCATTCCCCAGGAGGACAGCCAAAGCAGAAGGGTCATGTTGTCCCAGGACGGCCTGTTCAGACCAGGCTGAAACAGACTGCTCACTGGCCTTATGAAACCAACACATGGCTGGGCTGGGGAGAGGGAGGGAGCAGAAGAAAGACAAGATGCTGCTCAATGTAGGTGGAAATTTGGGTGTGGAAACGTAGATGTGTAACCCTGAGGAGTCCCCCCCCTCAAAAGTGTGATATTGTCATGGTAAAAACTGGTCAGGGTAGTGCCCTGAAGCAAAATAATTCTGAAAAGCAAGTCGTGGTAGGAATACAGCAATGACTGTTACATTCTTGAGAAACAATTACTTTTTATCAAAGCTTTCTCAGAAAACAAATACACACACACACACAAGCAACCCACCCAAAAACCAAACCATAATCTGAGTCACACATGTGGTGTGGAAAACTTCAGCCCAAACTCTTAAAATCTGGCAAAGGTGTAAGCAACTGTAGGTCTTATGGGAAGTGATGGCTGCACTCAGTTAAGCAGTGAAGCTTGAATCGCCTATAATTAGGCAAGGAAACATGTGTGTATACCGGAAACTATACAAACAAGATATTAATAGCTGCTTCATTTTCACCATTCTGCAGCCAGCGGTTAGAGGTCTTGAGGCCCCACTGGTGATGTTGGGGCTGGCCCAGCTGTGGTGGTCCCACGGCGAGGTGCAGATGCCCTCGGGCCTGCCCCATGGCACGGGCGCGGGGCCTGGCCCCACATTGCCTTCGGCGGGTCCCGCGGCCGCGTGGCATCTCTGGATGCAGCCAAGAGCCAGCTGCAGGCCTTCCACAGGGACTCGGGGACTCTGACCACCATTCCCCGTGGCAGAAAGCAGATGTCCAAAGGGGACACGCAGGCTGTAACCCCGTATTTTTCCTAGGTGACACGTCCCTTCCCTTTTCCCAGCAGCCTAAGACCACGGCCAAGGAAGGACAACGTGCTGCAAAAAGCTTGTTCTGGAAATTTGACTGAGTTGTTCATATCCCATCACCCCGCTTGTCTGTACAGCAAGGCCAGGAGACATTTCTGGTAGCAAGAATCCTTGGTCTGCTCTGCTGTGATGCTCCTGGCAGATTCCCCATAGCACCCGTGTTCAGGAGGGCTGAATGGCGGCAGCTCCTGAGCCGTGGAGATGGGAGAGGGAGCTCCCACCTCTGCCTCACATCTGCTGGACCTCAGATGGGCAGAGACCTCCCTGGTCCAGGATCCTTCACTGAGCCTCCTGCCCACCTCCCCAGCTGGTTCCATGGGTTAGCACGTGGAGACCTTTGACAAAAATGTCGTCATCGAATATCAATGTGGTACCAGGAATAAGAGAAAGGATGGGTGTCTGTGGTGTGGGGAGCCAGAGGGCCACCATTGGCTGTCAGGGCAGGGGACAGGCCTGCCTGGGTGCAGGGATGTTCCCGGGGGGGCTGAAAATATACTTAGTGCTGATGGAGCCCAGGATGGTGGAGTCACTCCCCCGTCCACAGGGTCTGTCTCTTTGGCAGGACTTGGGGATGCAGGTGCTGGTGGCACAGGACAGCCGTGGGCATCAGCCCCTCTCTTCTCCCACTGTGTTGGATGCATCAAGCACACGCTGCTTCCCAGGCAGATCCGTGGTCTGCCACTGGGCAGGGGCTCTCCGGTGCCCAGCAAATCCCCCACCGCTGGGACGGCACCACAGCCACGCTCAGGGCGTGGGAGGGAGGGGAGGTGGCAAATCAGGACCAGAATGAGGGAGCAGAGAAAGTGCATTTGTACATCAGGCAGGATCTAAAGGATAAGGGACAAAATCTCAGCTGCTGGCAGGGGAAATACCTTCCCCTGCAGTTCGGTGGAGACACAATCAGAGGAACTTCCCGACAGGACCACCTGTCTCCTCTCTCTGAGCTGCTCCTGCCTGGGACCGTGAGATGCCAGCCATTGCCTCTGCCCCGGCGGCACAAGAGCGTGCCCCGCTGGGACCGTGTTGGGTCAAGCATCTGCGCTCTCTGTGAGCGTCCTTCCCCGGGAAGACGAAGGGGCTTTGCCTAGTAACAGAGGGCTACGCTCTGTTCAAGAAATTTACAGGTGTCTCCCGTCTGCATCGCACCAGCAGCGCGTGGCTTCCCAGGCTATAAAACGTGGTGGAGACCTCAAGGCTCCTTCGGTACCTGGCTCCCCGTCAGCGGGAAGGCAGATGGATGCCCTAAGTGTCAGTACATAAATGCTCGAGTGAAATTACTCATCCACATGTTTTGCAGAAATACACCGGTCACCTTGTTACCGCACCGTCTGCGGGGCACGGGCTTAAGTGGGAGTCCTGGAAAAAGGACTGTCAGGGTAAATCCCGGAGGTTTAGGTTCAGACAGTCACCGCGGTGTATTTTAGCACTGGCTTTTCTGTGAATATCAATTTCTAGAAAGAACTATAAATCTCACTAATCTTTGTCTTGCTTAGTTAGAATTCATTGATTTCTGCTAGTGTTTCAATATTTTCCTTAGAAAAGGCAAATATTCCATCCCTATTGACAAAAAGAAGCTTTTTGATACATGCACGTTACGTGTGTGGGTCTTTTAAAATAAAGCATTTAAGAATTGTTTTGAAATCAAGCTGTGCCTGATGTCAGCTTTCTCTGTGCGGTGCGTTCGCGGCGTGTCGCCTCATATTTAGTATACTGTCTCTGTTGAAGCACCCTATAGTTTCCAGGATGTTTTCTGAGGTATTTAGATTTATTTCAATGTTTACAATGTATTTGTTGTTCATTAAACATATTTACCCAGGCTAACCCAACATGAAAGAAATTATCTTGTTTACAGTGGAATCTTGACAAAAATACATGCAGAAAAGATAGACAAACACACATAAACCTGGACTGCTGAGTGGAACATTGATTTGCTGCCACTTCCAATTTTTCTCATTAGAACTTATTTTATTTGAACATAACTCAGTACCCCGTGTAAATGTGAAGTTGTTAATCTTATTACTATACGGAAAACAAATTAATTATTATGCATGATATTGGAAATGGGTTGTTAGGTTGGCATTGGGAAGATTAGAAAAATACACTCATTACTTCAAATGATATCTGATATACATGTACAACTCTGTTTTTAAAATAATTTGCTATATTCACATAGCAAATACAGCAAGTAGGAAATCCCTTCTTCCATGTGGCTTTAAAATTTCAGGCCCATGTTCTGAAGGTTGGATTAAAGACTGTAGTTTGCAGTTAGACTTTTATATTTTAAAACGCCAGTACTGAACCAGAGCAAATGAAGTTGTTAGATTGAATTTCATCCAGTTGCAAGGTAGGATTCACTATGTTGATATAGTTAACGAGTATGAGATCCAGGTGGCTTACCTAGGCAGGACAAGGATCTGCATTTCAGGTCTGTCTCACCATGACTGCTTCCTAAAAACACTTGGACGTAGATGGAGGAAGCCCACTAGTGGCATTCTTTAAAAACAAAAAAAAATACCAGGGGTAGGAAAGGGAACGTGTGTGTAAGGTGTCTTTAGTGGTGAAGCTTGCATAGCCGCTGGTGCGCTGGGGAGCCAGGCTGTGGTCGGGACCTCTGGTTCCTGCGGTAGTAATAGCCTTTGAGGGTTTGGGGTCGTGGGAAGCTCGTATTCTGTCTGTCGGGAGCATGCGATTTCCTTGCTGGTGAGGCAATGAGAATGGCTGGGGCAGGTGGCATGTCTTCTCCTCCTAATGGTGTTGGGAGTCCAACCTCTTGGCCGAGGGGTGAAGAGGACAGGCACGGATGGCTGACTCTGTGTCCTCCTCAAGTCTCCAGTCACGGTAGTGATCAAAACGTCTGCTGTGCAGAAGTGACGCTCCTGGGGAGAAGGTGGTGCAGACAGACTCCAGCAGCCAGAGCTGCCAGGTCACCAGCAGCAGAACTCTAACTGTTAGCAAAATAGGTTTTTCCTTTTAACATGGAGCTGCCTTCTTTGCTGGTAGCTTTGCATGGTCAGGAGTTGCCTCTCGTAGCTTCTCCTCTGCGGTCCTGCAGATGCCAAATATGTTGTTTTTTTCCAAGGAGAGCTGACAGCCTGGCGAGTTTCACATCAACCCAAGTGGTGGAGCTTTTAACAAAAAGTACGTGAAATTTGAAACAAAAGAGGGAGATAAAAGCAGTGAGAGTTTCCACAGACGTTTGACTTGCTCATCACACGGATTCATGCTGGGCTCTTTTTCGCCCTGATCACATAGATCTGGCAGATCTTAGGAGACGTCGAGCCCTGCCTTCCAGCCCAAATGCCCATCCAGGCTAGGGGCACATAGGACCTGTCTTTTCCATGCCAGAGCCTTTCTATTTTCCAGGTTAGATCCTTTCTTCTCCCTGTAGGTTCCCCTCAGTCTCTCTCCAGTACCAGCATACTTTCCTTCTCAGGCTTGGACAGACCTTCCTTTCAAGCATGCCGCTGGCATTGCTCAGATGTTCTCTCTGCTGGGGCAGGCAGTGGCACAGAAAGGTGGGGAGATACCTGCTGATCACCCAGGCCGAGCTGCAAAGCACAAACCCACCTGGGTTTACAACCCTCCTGACCAGATCATGGCAGCCAGCAGGAGAGCCGGTGGCATCTTCCTTCACAGTGGCGACAAATTCCGCCCGCCTTGTGCTATGGGCGAGGTTGGGCTGTGGGCCAGGGTGGTCTCTTTGACTCCGAAAGCTGTGGAGGGGAATAAAGAAAGGCAGCTCTGCCAAAGAGCGACATCTTTGTCACACCTGGAGTCTCCAGAGCTGGCACCGTGACCTCAGGAAAAAAGGGGTTAACAAAACTTCTGAAAAACTCCCCTGAAATCGGTTGCTATACTCAAAATAATGCATGTCCTACAGGGCAAGAAATAGAGACAAAACTAAAATAGCAGCATTAATGAGTGAAGTAAATATCAGAGCAGAGCTGTAAAAGCAGTGAGGAAATTCCCCTAGAAATGTTTTGTTCCGCTTTAGTGCTGCTAGATACAAGGGTTCGTCTTTGCCGTCTCGGTCGTGCCAGAGGCTGCCACCAGCCCTGGTGACAAGAGCCCACCCTGGGCCAGTGGGAGGCTCATCCCTGAAGCCACACAGCTGGGGACAGCTGGGCGTTTGTTGGGCACCACTCCCTCCCTGGAGCCATGGCTCCACCGAACAGTCTGCTGGGATCGCCGACACGGGAAAAGAGGCAGGCTAGATTTTAGTGGAAAACGAGTCTTTTCTTCCCATTTGAGCGGCTAAGCGGGCAGTCACGCAGCGCTGCGTGGGCAGCAGGGCTGGTCCTGCCTCCCGGCACGGCGGGGATCCTGCCCGGCATCCGCCCCGGCGGGGACGGCGGCTCTTCCCCGGCTCAGGTCGGGGCAGCCCCAGCCCCGCGCGTCGGGGGCTGCGGGTGAGGCCTCTTTGCAGAGTGATTTTTGCCGGCGAGATGCCGAGGAGCCCTGCCCACCAGCCGGAGTTTTGTCCCCCTCGGTGATGCATCCTGTATTTGTGCCCACACGTCTTGCCTGATCTTTGCGCTTAACTGAAATATTGTGTTTTAAAGCAAACAAGGAAATTCTTCAGTTTTCCTTCCTGCAGAACATATCACGAGGTGAATGGCTTTTCATGGTGGTTATAGCTATATACCGAGCAAACAGGGTAAGTGTTATCAAACCGCTCTTTTTTAATTTTCTTCTTATTGATTTCAAAATTTAACTAAAAAAAGGTTTCAATTACAAGACAACCTTTTTATATTTCACACTTGGTAATTTTCATACAGATGTATAGTTGGAAGTAAGCGGTATCTGGAGTTAATGAAATAGATTTCTGTATTGTTCTTAAAGTCTCCAGTTAACTACGATTCGCCGTGCGATGATAAAGAGCAGAGCTCTTTGTCATCTGCTCCAAACACAGCCCCCGCCCTGCAGAATTAGAGTGGATGCAAATACAGAAAAAGAAATTACACCAAAAATACCTAAGGAGGGGAAAAAACCAATCTCGTGCCGTAATTATTCTCAAAGGGGTGCAAGGACTGAAAACACCCTGATCCGTCGCTGTACTGAGCTGTGCCAGTACGAGTTATTCACATCCCGCACAGAGCATCCTTTTACAACCCGCCTGCGGGATGGATTCGCCCAAGCTCGCACGTCCGTGCCTGTGGCGTTTGGCAGCAGCGGCTTTGGTCCCGACTTCGGGGGCAGCAGAGGCGGAGGGACGAGCGGCCCCCGGGCCAAGCTGGGCTCGCTCGCGCCGTGCAGGATACATGGCTGAGGCTGCTCCTGCCTCTTTGTCATTTCCCAGAGCCTGGAGGTTTGAAACGCTGCCCGAGAGGATTTCCAGGGGAAAGAAACGCTTTGTCTTATTTTATGACAGAGCGTAAGTTACTGTGAGGCTAATGGCTTGGGTGCAGGTGAGAGAAAGGCAGCGAGAGCAGAAGGGGAGGAGCTGATTCTTGAAACGAAAAGGCAAGAAACCTTCCCAGCCTTTTAAAGTAAAATAACTGATGAAGTACAGATAGCAAGTGCGGCGCGACTTTCCTTTTTTGTTTTTATTTTTTCCACTCGTTGGGTAATGGGCTGTTTCCCCTGGCGTGCTGTTGGTCAGAGCAGAGACAGACGGACATGGATGGGGACGGGGGGGGGTGGCCCCACCTGGAGGTATCCTGGCAGGAGGCAAAACACAATAAATGGTCCCGGAAAAGCATCAGTGCTGGGCAGAGGTGGCGTTGCAGCAACGGAGAGGTGGGCAGCTGTCTGAGCACACTGTGTGCTGGCCAACCCTTGTGGGGTCACCTTGATGGCGGTGGGCCTGTCCTGCTGCCACGGCAGGCTGCTTCCAGCTTGTCCGAGACCATTCCAGCTGGATCCTGCGGGGATGGGGTGATGGAAACTCCAAGCAGCAAAACAACATAAAGAGAGCAGAGCTGGCAAGAGACATAATCGCCTTTTTGAGCACCACAGCCAGAACACGCCACCCTCGCGCTGACCTGGCCGGTGTGGTGGGCTCTGTCCTGGCGTCCGAGGGAGCTGGGATGCAGGTGCTGGGTGGGAAAGCCCCCGGCTGCCCCTGCGAGCTCGGTCCTGGCCCAGGACCACACGTGCTGCCAACAGACAACCCAGCGGCACCTTCCCTGGGCCCTTCCCCAGCTGCGTGTCCCCGCAGTTTCCCTCCCAGCGACGCCTGTGTTCCCGCAGCGAAGCACTGGCCGGTTACAGGAGTTACTGCACAGGACGGCCGCTCGGGTGGTTATAAATTTTCTGTGTTGTGCCCGCTCAGCCCCCGGAGATGGCTGCAGCGCAGAGGGGAGGCAGAGAGGAGGGTGCGAGACCTGCCTTTTTGGCTGTGGCTTGTTCCTGGACCTCCATGCCTCCGTGGCCATGATGTCCAACTGTTCTGTGTGAAAGGCAGAGCTGCGGCTAGCAAACCCGCTCTGCCATGCAGGGACTTTGGGAGTGGTTTGGGTGCACATATGAAAAGAGATAAAAAAAAACAACTGCAGAGCTTCAGCCTCTCCTGTCAAAAAGACATCTGCTTGTCCGTGGTAGCGGGGGAAGCATCCGAGTTGCTCCTGGTGGTGCTCCGCGGGATATGAAAACCTGGCAAATTGCTGTGGGTGAGTCCTTTGCTTGCCCCAGGCCCCAGTGGCAGCAGCCCACCCAGGAGAGGAGCCCGGCACCCCAGGATGTACATCCCGCCCAAGCCCTCCTGGGCCATGTGTCTGACCAGGGTTTCACCTGGGCACCTGGCAATGAAAAACTTCCCGGCTAGTAACGGCATGGCCTGGGGCTTGCAAATGGGCGAACATTTTCATCCGTGCTACTGCACTGCTCCTTTGAATATCTGCTGTGAGTATGTAGCCCGGGCTGCACGTCGGCTCTGGTGATTAGCATGATAAAATGCATATTTAAATGCCCTTGCATGTACCGGCGTGGCTCCTGAAACTATGGAAGGAAACCTTTCTGCGGGCCATTGAACGGTGGTGGTTAAAACACCTACCTAAAGCACGTGCTATGATGTATCTAATAAATATTCTAGGGAAAATTAGAAATCTCTTTAGAAGCAAAATATGTTAAGATGAAAAATCCTTTGGCAGCTGGGATTTACAGCGGCATCTCTTCACGTACGTGGCAGCATGTCGGCCGGGGGATGTGTTTACTTAACAATCAAGCAGTTAGCCAAGGAGGGGCAGGAGAATATTGTACCGTGTTCCTGCAGGTATTAAAGACCTGATCTAGAGAGATTCCGGACAGAGCTGGACTCTGGGTGCTGCCCAGTTCCTGATGTCGGCCATTTATTTGATTAGAGTTAATTACGTGTTTGGAGGCTGCGACCCGACACCCTTTTTTTCAATCAATAGGAGAGAATCAGGTTATTAACATGAAACGTAATCTAGGAAAGGGAACAGTTAATACCCTGGGTATGTCTCCTTTTGAGCCTCGAGTAAGCCTTAGATTTCTTAACCTCCTGTCTTCTGCTTGCATTTTCTGGACACTTTTATGTCTAGCAAAGGGCTCACTTAATCAATTGTATTTTCCTCTTCGCTGGCGATTGTTGGAAGCAGACTATTCAGTGATTTAACTTCCTATCTCCCAATCTACCTCTTCTCCCAGCAATTCTCAAAGCAAAGGAATCAATTTGACCTTTTTCAGCGTTTTAAAAGCAGCAAACACAGCAGTTACGGCATAGGATGAACTTGGGCTGAAATTTTTGTTCTTGGCTTTCTTGAGAGAGACTGGAAAAGCAAGCGTTGTATAGCAAAGTCGATCGCTTTCCAGCCAGAGCTCCCATATAAAAAAATATCCTCATTCTCGGTTTCTTTACTTTTCAGCAGAGCCAAAATGGGCCCCTCTTTTCAAAATATCCATGGGAGGATGCGTTCAGAGAGAGGGAAGCGGGACTTATAACTGAGCGAGCTGTTCCTTCAAGCAAAACGGCAGCCCAGCAGCAAACTTCTCCATTCTGCGTAATGCAGAAATGAGGTTACAACCTGCCCCTCGGGGCATCTCGTTTGCCAGGTGCCCAGGGCACCGTTACAGTCCCAGCCCAGTGACAAAGGGCGGACTTCGAGGGTGCTTTTTCAGGAGGCCCCTGACCTGCAGCTGCAGAGATGTGATTCCTGCTCTGTGCTCTGCCCGGACCTGTGCGCTTCCCAGGCACGACACTGCGTGTCCCTGGTCTGCCCTGTGGAAAAGGGCTCGGCAGCCTCTGCCTTCTCCCACCTTCCCCAGGCCCGGCGGGGGCTGCTCTGCACCCCCAAGACACCACAGCCCCAGTGCCACCAGCGCTTTCGGGCGCCTGTTCCCCCCACTCTGCACCCTGTCCCCAACAGCCACGCTAATCCTGCCTCTGCCACTGCATCTGAAGCCAGCCTTCCAAGGAGCCCACCAGGACACCGTCGCCTGGGGGACGCTGGTTCTGCTGCCGATGGTGCCTTGCGTCACCCTCTTCCGCTGGGCTCGAGCGAGGAGCTGCCGTGCGGGGCCGGGGAAGCCCAGGCTCTGTAGTCCAGCCGTGCTCCGCTCCCAGGAGGCCAGGCTCTCGCTCTACCACGTCACTGCAGTAATCTCAGAGGATATGGTGGGGTTTCTCACAGAGCTCTCAGGAAGAGGTAGAAGCCAGCATCTGGTGTGGCTTGGCCTCCCCTGGCTCATTTTCAGCTGTGCATGTGAGCGTGTCACCAGGCAGAAAGTTCTGCAAAGCTGACTTTTAAAACCATGTCTTTTTAACTATCAAAATAACCACACTCGAGATCAGTGAAAGTGACAGAGAGAGGGGACCGAAGCATTTGCTGTGGCCCTGAACCCACACTAGACTGATAAAACAGGTATGAGCAGGGTTTAGGCTATTCATTGCTTTGATAAATGAGGTTCGTCTTCTGCTTTGACACAAATACATCTCTGAAAACGCAGGCCCTGGTCACTGTGTGGTTGTGGACTAGAGGAAAAAAGTCCCGGAGGAGAGAAAGGGGTGGCGAGGAGCAGCCCTCAGGGTATGGGCCAGCCCAGCCATGGGCAGCTCTTTCAGAAGAGCGCTTGGCCCTGCCATGGTGCCGCTGCAGGGCGGCTCGCTCTGCTCAATACAGCCAACGAGGACCCCCAGCGCACTGCTCGGCACCCGGTACAACCGGCAGCTCTTCTGAGGCGGCAGCGAGTGGTAGATGAGGGGAGAGCAAAAGTAATAACGCATATTGACTGAAAAAGAGAAGTCTCTCAGCGTTTCCTGCCCTCCTCTCGCGCTCTCGAAAATAAAACCCTCTGGTTTTGTCAGCTGCGCCCCCTCGGCGCTGCCCCCTCGCTGGACTGACCAGGCTGGGTCATGGAGCCCTGACACGATCGGCATCTCTCCCGACCGGTCCCATCCGGGGCGGACCGGGCACCCACCCCCTCCACACGGACCACCGGGCAAACGCCGCCGCTGACGGGATGCCTCTTCTCCACGCTCTCATCTTTCAAGCCTCATTTCCCGATGGCTTCCCGTGGACGGCTCTCTAAAGATCGCTGAGGGCATTAGATTATGCTGCCCGAGCGCTCTCAACTTTACAGGACTGCCCATCTAACACCTTTTAAATTAGTTCAGTCTAATTAGCATATGCTTCTCAACGTTCACTTTTATCTCTGGGAACATACTGGGCCACGATCACCCCTAGATCGCCCATATTTTGTATTTAAAAGGGCAGAGACACAGGAAAAAGAGTACTGCAGAGAAGCAGCGGCTCTTTCTAACAGAGACTCCCTCCCCCCGAATCCTGCCTGGACCGGGGGGCAGTTCATCATTTGTAGCAGTGCTCCCCTTCTCCCACATTCGGTATCGGTGTGTTTTACAGAAATGTGAGAAAACACAAATAACTGCAAAGGTGGTACCGGACTTTGGATGCTCTGTGCGACCCTCTGCCCCTACGCCTCCCCAAAATCACGATGAACCGACCCTCGGGAGCAGGAGGGTGTCGGTACCGGGGAGCCCAGGCGATGCGAACGCTCCGCTCCGGAGGCCCCCGGTGCCCCGGCTGCATTCCGCCGCCCCGATCCCCGGCAGCGCCGGGGGCTGCAGCCCGCGGGGAGGGGGCGATCCCTTCCCTTCCCAACGCTACGCATCAGGGATAAAGGCACAAAAGGTCAGACCGGGTTTGTGATCTTCTCGTCACTTGAGAGAGGGCCGGCAACGACAACCGTCCCTGGAAAACTCCAAAAAGCACAGATTTCTGCCGCGCCACCGCCCCCCCCGGCCGCTGCCGTTCCGCCCGCCCCTGGCCGCGCACGGACCGCGCAGCAGCGCGCTGAGACACGGCCGGGGCCGCGCCGGGGCCCGGGACCCTCCGTCTGCGGCCGTGGGGTGGTGGGGGACTGGCTCCCGAGCGGGAGGGGGCTCTGCCACGCTGCGGTGTCGCGCCCCGGCAGAGGATGCTCCTGAGGGAGCGGAAGGCGTTTTCCAGGGACGTTCCCGGGAGCTCTGGCCCGCCCGAGCCGCAGCATCCTGGCTGTTTCCAGCCCCAGAAGCGCTGTCCCGGTGTGGGAACGGTGGCGGCTTTTCCCGGGCGCCCGTGGGGCCCCGGTTTCTCACACCAGGCCCCGAACCCCACGATGGGGGCGCGGGGTGGGCCCGGGGCGCCGGGCG
>VWZL01006040.1:537022-560373 GCA_013396915.1 Stercorarius parasiticus | reverse complement strand
CCCATACCTGTTCTGCAAGGGCAGTACAGGTGGTGCATTTCTTAAAGGAACCTGCTTGCTCCGTTTCTTTCTTTTGTTGCCCATCAGTGGCTTCCATTTCATAAAGTTTCATCTCTTGACTTTTGTATAAAGGCATTACTATGTTTTTCTCTCTTCGTCAATAGAAAATATTTCTGAACTGTGATTGAAAACTAAAACTAAGGCTTACCTAATTGATGCATTGTATCATGGCATCCAAACCCGATTATTTCATATATTCATTTGTTCCATAAGAAAAAAAAGTCATCACACTTGCTATGAAAACCACATGCTTCATGAGAAAAAAAAAAGTTTAGTCAAAAACAATTATACACAGAGAAACACTTTTGACAGAAAAAATCGATCAGTCCCATTTACCCATTGTTCGTGCTGAATGTTAGGTGGACGTATGTGGAAAAAATACTGTATCTGAATTTTTTATCTTCTCTAATAACATTATGTGGCCCTGAAGCTCAGTGATCCTTAGCACTCAGGCCTCAGCTAGTTTCCTCATGGAAGTGAACTTTGACCTCCAAGGATTAACATGGACTTTGAGCGGTAACTAATGACAACTATTACTGTATCATGTATTTGATGCGTTGCCCATTCCTTTCTTAAAATTCAAATGCTTTCTCATACTTGAATGTAGACACCTGTACTCAACTAATAAAAGAATTCTAAATATCATGCTAACATCAAACAATTCTGGAACGAAAATTTCCTTCCACTTCAGGGAAAGCTAAAGTACTTTCCTTGACACCAGTTAAGAGTCAGATAATTTATACATATATGTTATGAATTTTACATTTCTACGGGAAACAGTTTAGGAAATGGTGGAAAAAGATGGCTTGTTTGATCTTTTTGTACAACCTTCTTCTGCTTATGTGTTGTGGTTCTTTATCACATAATCACATAGTAATCTTTCACAGGAGTCATGCCTCATTCAGGAAGAATGGAGACTGTGGTATGGAATGAATCATAGCTTTATAATAGCTAAGGTTATTAGACAAAGGACTGTTGCTTTGTTTGTTAGAAAACTGGGACATATGGAATCTACAGAGCAGGAAGTTTTGTGGTTATAGTAGTATTCTGGGATCTGGATGCTAAACTCCAGCATTTTTTGAGTAACTGATGATTGTTTCCTATTTTCCTGCAACTCAGCCTCCGAAATACATGAAATCCATTGATAGGGTCTTATAAAAGATAAACTGATTTATCTTTGTGGAATACTCCTTTGAATGAATATACAATGGAGAAGCACGGGTGGAAGTGAATAGTTTTGTATTTAGTGCAGAAATTTGAATGGTGAGCTGTAAATAATACATGGAAGTACACCATGACTGAGGATAAAACCCATTTCTTAATACTGTAATTGCTCATTCAGTGACACAGTTCATTATGTGCCCTGAATGAAGAGAGTTCTGTGGAAAGAGCAATATGCAACCAGAAACTTGAAAGCTGTGTTAGTAAACACAGGAGGAATTAAAGTTGACCAGATCATCTGACTGGCGTTGACTCACGTCCACCCACCATGCTTTACAGGGAAAGCTAACACATGTTTATTTGAACTCATGCATATATATCTTTAGTGTTGTCTTATATAATTGGTTCTGCAATCTACCAACCAGCATAGTAAAAGTTTTTGCCCCTTTAGCAGGTTTGATGAACAAAGCAACAAAAATTGTCTTCGTGGAAGACCAAAGTTTATATTCAGAATCCAGAATGATCTCAGTGTCCTGTGAAATAGTATTAAACCTTCACTTTGTCTACTACAAATACCTTATATGTGAGTTTCATTCATTTCAGAATCACATTTGGGATTTGGTTGGGTTTTTTTTCAGATATATGGTATTGACAAATATGACAAGATATCCTCTTTTGCTTCTTCCAACATCTGGATTCTGCTTTTAAAAAAAAATTCTTAATTCTTAAATGCATGCATTTGCAAATTTTATTATCAGGTTTTTTTCCATCTTTACAACTTCAATCTTGAAGAATCTTCTTTCCTCCTTCTATGACATCCTTATTCTCTTTCAGATTATGTAAGTCCTGTAGTATTTCCTACACCTTTGTATACAGGTCATTCCTGAAGACCAGTAGGTTATTTCATACTATGCAAACCCTCATCTTGTCTATAAGAAACAATACTTTCTAATATGGACCTATTCAGAGCACCTTCATAAAATCCAAATATATAACATCTATTTCAATTCCTGATCTAGAAAAAGATCCAATAATTTTATCCAGAAAAATATTGGATAAATCTTGCACAATATATCCTCTGTAAATTCAGATTTTTTCTTATCCTTTAGCTTTCTTATGCTTAAGAAAAAAAACATGACAGCACAAAACCCACAAAACCAGCATCCTCACTACTTTAAACCCTACTAACAATTTTAAGTCATAGTGCAATTTTATTTGTCACTTTCTTCTAATGCTTTATTACATGAAGTCAAGAGCTGCTTTCAGAAGTGTATCCTTTTTATTTACCCTTCCATCTACACCTGATTCTGTTTCCTAAAATTAAAATCTATCCTCTGCCTATATATACTGTATTCAGCATAAATAGTTATCTTTCCTTGAAAGTAACCTTGACAAAAAGAAAACAACAGAGAAAAAAAACCCATAGGCATGGTTCTTGTGGGTTCTATGACCGGCTTCTTTGCTGACTCTAATGTTGGCTTGATTTCATCAGTTGTAACATTTTGGTTGCAGTTGTCTAAGGGTCAATTTGCTGTAGGGCTGTTGTGTCCTTTTAGATGCCATTTAATTTTGAGCTGTATAACGAAGTTCTGCCTCTTACATGGTGTTCTACAAATGCCTTATGACATTCATCCTCAACATCTTTTATGGTGAAGCAGTGCCTAGCTCTCCTATGTCTTTACTTATTACACAGTAAAACGTATGCAGTGCATTCTACCTTCTACATGTGCTTTGCACGTTAATAAATATAGACCAGTTCACTTCATATTTCTGTGCAAGTCAGAATTTCTGTCCTTGATATTCTGATAAACATACTTGTAGATGCAGTCATGGCACCTTCCCTCACCCTCTTTCCACTTACTACACGAATTCATGGTACTTTCTTTCTTGTTTAAACACATATTTGTAAGAAACAGTCATTATACTACATAGCCTTATTTAATCACTCTGTTGGTTTTATATATCATATATAAACTGTGGTAGCAATGCCTTACTGTGAAAATTCTGTATGGATAGGCCCAGAGGCTGGAGAGGCTACAATATGAAAATATATTTTGATGAAAATTCTGTAAAGAAGAATGTCACTTTCTTTTCTTCAAGTAACAAATCACTATGTAGAAGGCTGAAGTTGTATCTTTGTTGTCATTTCCAGAAATAAAACTGTACAAGCCTGTTAAAATAGCTATGAAGTAGCTGTGTAAATTATAAAATAATTTCATGGAGAAGATTTATTTTCTTCTCCACAGGAAAGATTGGTAGGGAAGAAAGCTCAATTATACTTTTTGAAAGTTTTACTCGTTTACTGGAAGACACTTGAAAACGTGCACTTTGGCTCTTTGAAAAGTCATGAATTGTATAGAATCAACTTGAAAATGTTTTTGCAGTGAAATATTAAATCCAGACTGGTTAGCTCTCAATCTGTCTTTAGTAATAGTTAATTTTATGGTGTTGTGAAAAGCTGGATCACTCAGTGTCACTATGAGTCAAGGCTCAAATTGCTGCAATGGCTTAAGACACTGCAAACCTACAGAATTTTGTTGCCATCTCTCTTCAGAGCTCAGTTGCAGCAAAATTGGCACAAAGTATACAGGTGTTCAGCAGCTTCAGTGCAAAGTCCAGCAGTTTAAGTTAGGCTTTTCCCAGCAGTGAGTTGAGTCAAACAGCTGGATACTGCTGTTGTTGAAAACAGTTTCCTTACTTCATTCTGCAAATATGCACGCATGGGATGACATAATGACAGCTGAATCTCTGCAATTGCATGCAGGTACTGTACTTTTAGCTCACGCCATATCTAGAGTAACAGTACCCCGATTTAGATCTCTTTGACTGAGACTTAAGTAATTATAAGAGAGGCTCAATGGGGCTCACAGTATTACCAGAGATCAGCCGATAGGCAATAATTTACTGAGCCACTGCATCTTGGTTGGTAGGTGTGTGAGAGCTCTGTTTCCCTATCTGAAAAAAAGAGATAACATTTCCTCTCAGTTCTCAAGAGGACACTGTAAGGATTAAAGTTTGCACGGTGATTCAAAATGTAAACTACTATATAAAATGAATCAAGCACTAAAATGATGCCACCCTTTTGGAAAACAGAAGTGAAGATGTTCAGTCTGCCGGAGAAAGCAAAGCAGTCGTGCACAACATGAATATTTCCTCTCCAAGATGTGAAAGTGTGGTGTGGATCTCCAAATACTAGAGAGCTGACAAAAGGGTCAAATGTCCAAAGCATGAGAAAATAAACAAGAGACACATTACAGTAATGTCTTTTGTCTAATTAGGTGTATGTGTCTTTAACGTGCTGGTGTGTGCATATGTATGCAGCTGTATAAAGTTTCTTATGAATTTGTTGTTGATAAATTATCTGACAGACAGTCTGATATTGCTGTGGAAGGGAACTTAAGTCCACCGTCATTCTGTGAACAGCAAAATTTATTTGTCATTTATCAAAGTTTAATACATGCAGTCTGTCTCACAAAGAGCAATAGTGAGGAAAGGGGAGTGAGGAAAAAGGGAAGAGTGTGGCAGACCACAGTTTATGCTTTTGAAAGTGTCCCAGCTTTACACGGCTTGCTCTGTTTAAAAAAAAATGATCAAAGGACTGGAATTGCTTTGTCCTTTGAGAGTTGCCTGGCAAGTGCTACGTGATGACTAGCTTTTGTGCTGCTCAAGCAGCAGTCTGTTCTGTTCACTATCTGGACTCTCATTATCGCTCATCTGTCAAACCTGCTGCTGTGAAAAGAGCTGGGGCGGAGGTCAACTTGTAAAGTAGCAGCAGCAGAGGCAGAGAGATGTGCTCTCCTCTTTGGTGAGTTAGTTGTCAGTTCTCCTTCTCTAATGCTGTTAATCCACCCTCTAGGACTAAGTGCGTGCTGAATGTTGTTTCCTTCTTTTGCACTCTGACCTGCCTACAAGAGGTGCTAAAGGAAACCTTTTATTCCCAATGACTCCAGGAATTTGTTGGGATCCTGTGACTGAGGGATGACGAATGGATGTTGTTTGTCCTTCTGGAAAATTCAGAAGAGTCAGGTTACACAGCAAGTTTATTTTTTCAATATTCAAGCAAAAACAAAGATCCAACAAAGATGTATCTGATACTTCTCACAGTCTGCCAAGGTAGCTTCATATGCTGGCATTAAACTCATATTGTCAAATTACAGAGCTCAGTATATCAACTAATCAGTTCCTATGTGAAAGGTTAAAATATTTTCTTTTCCACAGAGTTTATGCCACTATCTGACGATCAAAATGCTGCTCTGTTCCAGTGGAGGACACCTAGGAGTAAATCTGCTTTAAGATAACAAGTGTCACCTAAATTTTGTCTTTAAAGCCCTATTCTTACCCTCTCAGTGAGATCCACAAGGGTCAATAAATATCTATTTGAAGCCTTCTGCAAACTCTAAGCCAAAGACTGAAATATCACCAGGTGTCTGGGTCTTGATTTTTTTCATAGTCAATCTTTATAGGTTAGGAGATTTTTGTGTTTGGGGTGTTTTTTTGCTGTAAATAATTGAAGTTTGAATATCCATGGGAGATTCACTTTAAGTGATATAGTCAGACTGAGAATTTCTTTTAAAAGTTTTACATGTATTATGATTTGTGGGGAAAATGTATACTACCTATTGACAGCTGGGTATTTTTGCTGAAAAAAAAATTAATCACTTGAAAACTGAAAAACACTTTAAATTTTTGGAGAAACCCAAAATAAGTTAGATTCTCAAATGCTCCCTCAAGATATTGTAAAATAATCTGGGACCTCCCTGTTAATCTTATCTGTTACAGAGAGCTTGTTGCCAGGCTTCTCAAATCTTTTTTGTCTGAAACTTTTGTCACAGATGTAATACTGATTCAGTGAAACAAAATTACTTACCAAGTTTCTTTTGATTTCACTAAATTGTTCAAGACAATGTTCTGTAAAAAAAAAAAGAGTCTTATTTTAACCGGCACCTTGACTCAGCCTAGACTGAAGGTTCAGCCAAGACTGATGATTTGGCCTATGTGAGTTACACTTGCCCTCTACAGATTAAATAGAAAGACTGAGTGATCATGATGGCTTTTGTTAGCAGGCTTGTGAGTAAGACACTTAACTGGGATGCAAGCAAATCTATATCCAGATGCTTTCTGTGTCTAAACGGCGCAATATTATGAGATGGCGTGTGAGAACAACTCCATCCATTTTTCACTTGGACTGACTACTCTATTTGATCATATGTCCTATTTCTAACTTCTGAAAAGGTCAAGGAATCATTATCTTTCCTATTTTCTCACACTACTAAGTAGCCCCCAATTGTTAGTTGAAATTTCAGTATCAAGTTTGTCTAAAATTAGCAGATAAAGCGAAACAAAGTTTTAAAGAAATATTGCTTCATGTAACAGTGCCATTTGATGAAACCATACTTAAGATTTATTTGGAAATTACATCCTACCAAGAAATGTCTGTTTCTTTTTCTCCTTTTTAAACAAAATAGGTGAAATCTTCATTCTCATGTGGATTAACAACTAAGAAAACATACAATGAGAAAAAGGAAAAAAAATTTGAATGCTAAGAAAGGCAAAACCTGCCACACTTACTAATTTGATGAATGTGAGAGAAAAACAGAGATTTTGATGAGAAAAAAGAAATTATCCTTGATTTCCTATAGCTTGATGTCAGTTCCAGACCTCCATAGAAGCACCTTTTATACCACCACACAGAGAGGATCCATAGTAGGTCTCGGGTGAATGACCTGAATGCCTCATGGAGGTAGCATTTAGCTTGTTCTCCTTCTTTTAGTCATTAGTAATTGCAGATGGTAAGCCTGATCACAAACTGGCAGAAGGCACGGGTGCTATTCCAATTGGGGCTGGGAAGTAGGGTCCCCCATCCTCTGGGGAATTCTGCCTCCGGTCCCTGGCACCATTGCCTACCCCTGAAGCCGCCTGTGCCAGGCTGGGACTACGCAGGGGCTGGGGCTGTACCACTGTTAGGGCTCATAATTGGTGGTGGAGGTGAAATGGCTTTTCTTTAAAATTTGTTGTCAAGACACAGATTCCTGCACACTAACACACTTCACAAGGTTATCCTGATGTCAACTAAATTTGTCTGAAAATATTTCTTGGACCCAGGATAGATTTTGTGAGCAAAGTTCCACAAGCAAATTGCCCCAGAGAAAGTTGTTGCTAAGTGCTTTCACTCTAGGATATAGAAAATAAGGCATTAAGTCCCTTCTCCCGCAGGCACGGATTACAATCAAAAATTTTCATGCATGCTATGAGTATCAGCTCCTCTGAAATTGGCCCTCTCTCCCTTTTCTTCCCCAAAACTCTTGAAAGCCTGTTTTGTTCACATCAGGAACTGAAAACAAATGCCAGAACTCTGACATTTATCATAAGATGGAAATCTTGTTTTCCATCCAGCTGCATTCAATACTTCAGGGAAAAGAGACAACAGGCATTCATCTTTATTTTTTGTGTATAAATTGAGACTGAGATACATTAAAGAATGATTTTTTCTAGAGACTTCTATGGGCTTTGGAGTGGTCAAGAGATATAGTTAATGTTGTCTGGAAAAATCACTCTCTATAGAAAAACTGAGACAGGTAATAAACTGACTTTATAATTTATTTTATATAACCGAAGACTTCTGTTATCGCAGCTAGCTCTTTCTGGAGAACTGAAGTATATTACACATTCTGGCAAATTATTGACATAGAATAAGACTTCTTCAGAATCAATGGAGTTGTGCCATTTTGTACCAAGTCAGCAGCTATCTCCTGTGCCTGATGGGTCTTGCTGTTTTAATTTGGGCAGTTGGTATATCACTAAGTGAAGGTGTGATGGGCTACTATAAAGCTTGACATCTTTGCAGAGGATGATGGCAGCAAAGTTAGTCTGAGCAAATAGCCTAGTGTTAGAGCTTCAGGGAATAGCTCCACAAATTCCCTAGGGCAGCCTGAAAAGTAGAGTCCTTATACAGTCTTTATATAGTCCTTATACAAACTTGTGTGTTTGTGAAACAAAAATATAACACAAATAATTCCAAGTCAAAGACATTTGGTCTTTTTCTCATTCCTCTAAATCAGTTGGGTCCTTTTTTATTTCGATATTTTCTTCTGAAGATTTTTCTTGCTCAAAAAGATAACAGAGAATCATGGGTGTGGTATTTCGAAGTCTAGCACTAGCCCTATCTCTGCATCAGAGTTATACTTATTGCCAGAGGCACCTGCCTCAGCAAATAGCTCAAGGACTGATGGTTAAAACGTTCTGAGATACTTGAAAATTAGACTTTTGCAGTTGTATATGCTGTTTACTTAACTAAATAGCAACAGCTGTCTTTGTAAAGGTGGTCCAAGTACACAATGTTTCTGCCTATTCAGAGACCGATTAATGAATACTAGGAAGAATTAGAGATATTTCATTCTAAAGCAGTAGCTGACATCTGGCATCATTATTTTTCTGAGTGAGGGCTCTTCTGACGTTCTTTTACGTTTTTCTCTATAATAAGGTCATGGTAGGAAGAATATTAATTAAAGAGCGTAAACTATACTCTAGTGAGAGTGGAAAATCTACTTAAAATCCTATATCTGATTTTAGAAATATTGAATAAATCTGTATTGTCTCTATGTGTTAGCTTTCTTTTAAGTATTTGCATTTATTTATCTTCAATACAGTTCTAATTTCTGCAGGATGTTATGAGGAAATAGAGAATCATTAAAGGGTAAATCTGATAGAAATTTAATAAAACATGGTACTAAAAGTAACTTCATTTTTCTGTTTTATTGAAAATAAACACACATCAAAGGTGATATGGTAACAGTCTATAATAAGAGGCAGCTGAATGTCATCAATCTACTATATCTCCACGTTTCTTTTTTACCTACAGGAATATCTCATATGTCTAGAAAAATAAAGCTGCAGCTGTGAATCCAGTGATCTGTCCTACTATGTCATTGCAATACCGCCATGGGTATGCAAAGCCTTAGGAATTTGATGGGAGTTGTTTCCTGATATCAGCTGTTGCAGTTGTATTCTGAAGTTCAATATGATGGTGCTAAGGGATTTAAATAAGTGGTTGTGATTGTAACCTACTCTCCCCAGTGCTAAAATAGCAGGTGACAGTCAAATATTCTTACATATGAAATATGCTCCTTTTGTCTTCCATAAAAAGTAGCTGCAGAAGAAAGGATGTCACAGTCATCTTTTGACAAAATACTATGCAACGTGGTTTCATATGGGTAGACTTTTTTCAGAACCGGCTTCTTTGCTGTAACTGTGTATGGTGCCTTAAACATCTGGGTGTTGAACTTTTATTTGGGCCTCTGAACAATAACATACGCTTCACATACATTACAGCAAGTGTTTCTGCTTTTAAAAGCGGAAGCAATGGGAAAAATGTTTCAGTTCTTTAAGTGTTTTGTTCCCTTTTTCACTGTATGTGAAAATGTCAAAGACAAAATGGTCACAATAAACACAATTGTAATTTAGTGGTGTTTCCAGTTAAAGGCAGTTTTCAACAAGTTTGTGTGCAGCAGCCACTGAGATGCCAATAAATGAGTGATGTGATTCAGCACAGAACCCTTTGTTGACAATATAAAATATTAAAATTGAAGATTATATTGAAATGATAGACTCTAATGTAGTAACTGTAGGTAAGCAATTACTTTTAATGATGAAGCCTGAATTTATGGATTTACCTCATCTCACTTATATAAATCAGGCGAACTATCTCTATTGCTCTCTCCCACCTGAATGTTCTCAGAGTAAAAGAAAAGTTCTGTATTTATGGAGAAATTATATTTCTTACTACTAGGGTATTGCAAATATATCCAGTAATGTTCTTTTGCATATTCTGATTCACCCATAAGAAAAGCATAACTGAGTTACAGGCTGTTTGTACTTTGATTTTTGTTGAGATTATCAACAAAACTACTTGAATGTAAACACTATTTTAAAACAAAAATCCAATTTCAGGGGGTTTTGTATTTTTTATCTGCTTGCAAAGAATAATATATATGGTGTTTAAAAAAGACTAGTATGGTATTTTCTTGATATAGTTATTTTGTAACTGTTACGCCTTTCAAACACGAAATGTTTGCATGATCACTCTGCAGTTCCAAATGACTGCTTTAGTTCTACAAGAAGAGTCAGTTCCCTAAGGAGTGAAAGTAGTTTTAAAAAGCCTTGGTCTTAGAAAACTGAGGCTGGAATTTTCCACCTCTACCCAGTCACAGATTGTCATGAAACTTATAAGAATCAGAGAAAAAGTTTTTTTTTTCATTTATTTGTTGCCACCAGTGCTAGTGTTATATCTCTGAGGATCTTCTAATGATCTCAAAGTTTTTCTTTGGGTGTAGTGTGTTGCTTTTGTAGAACCATGTGGGCACAAAAGCATGAATCACACTGACTGTAGGTCATCGTTTGCCAAATGGAGCTAGACTTTGCCAGGAATTGTTGATTGGTACTTGGAGTTATTGCTGCATGAAGAAACCCGGGTACTCATAGGCTGTCTGACTAATGGGAATGTGCACTGTCAAATAGAGGATATTTGATGGTGGCTGCACACAGAGTTACGTGAATAATGAATTTTTTTTGTTTCTGAGGCCAAGCAAAGACATTTGTTTTAAAAATGCTGAAGTGAAACAGTAAAAGGAAAAAAAAACAAGGTCTTTTTCCCGACCAGAAGCGTTTTCCATATGAAACACAGACCTGAAATTTTTTCTGTAGCTCATTCATCCTCCCTCTCAAATTTATATTTTTCAGAAAATTGATTTGCTGATAGATAAAAACACAGTTCTGGCTAGTAATGTTCAATGCCCATATAGCTAGAACAGTCTTTTATTTATTCAGATCATTAGCTAACCACACACAGTAACAATAGATACTGCTAGATACAGTTCTTTTAAAGTTAGTGAAGACTTCAGATTTTACAGCTAAGTTACTGAGGGTCTTTTTGCTAACTCAAGGTTTATGTTATAATTTATTCTTTAACAGCACTCTCCGGATTCCTCTCTAATGAAATGTGCATTCAACTAGATGTTCGATATGCAAAAGCTGGTTTTGCTTGCTCAGTAGATCTGTTTAGCCACCACATGGAAATACATTCAGTAAAACCCTTCTTAGGTTTGCAATAAATTGGCTGAAAGTAATTTATACATCTATCCCTCATGGTCTCCTTCGAGGCAACTATGAAGCCTGCAGAGGACAACTATGATGAACAACTGCTTGAAAATGCAGCTGACCTGTCCTCAAGGAGACTTTGGTAAGGTTTCAGTTTATGTAGTCTGTTCTATCAAATGTCTTGATGACCTCTTCTTGACATGTTAATTGTATGAATCTTCTCTTATTCATAGCTTCATTCTTTTCAGCACCATTTCAATTTTCTCTCATCCCCAGTTTTAACATATTTCTCCCTAAACCAAAAGAAAACAGCCAACATTTTTCACAGTCCCTTTTGTCAAACCTACTTCTCTCTCCAAATCCATCTCCAGGTTGCCCTTTCACTTCTACTTCTGTCTCCAACACTCTACCTCTCATCTTCGCTCTGGGAACTGGATTTCTCTCTCTTCCCTTAAAATACTGAGTTGCTTCCTTCTTTCATATTTTTCCTTTAAGATATCTGCTTTTTCTAGTTTATGACTCATTCTGTACAGAATATTGTTATATTTCATTTCAGTTATGCTACATGAAAATAAATGGCACTGCAGAAATATAATTTGCAAGGGGATGTAAATATTGATGACCTTTTCAGCTTTCGGTAAGAATGAAACTAAAGTCAATTAAATTCTATTTTTTTGAAAGTGCTCTGAATATTTAGAAAATATTGATATCAGAATACTAATGGCAATGTGTTCATATTCTTAACTTTAATCAACCCTTGATTATTTAACTTTCTTTGAGAATATGAAGTTGCAAATGTAAATAAACATAAAAGTTGTCTTGAAATTGTTTTCTGATAATTTTTGGCATTTGGTGAAGTATTAGCAGCATATGACCATCAGTCAGCAGTGTAAAAGTGTGTGGAAGGTCAAGTATGATAATTTTTATATTATAGAAGGGCCTACTTAACATTTAAAGTTTGCTCTTTAAAAATATCATTTTTTTTCAGCTATCACATTAACAATGTGATCTAAATTGAAACTCTCTCTTCAGGTGCCACTTACCACATTTTATGAAATGGATGGTTTATAGATAAAATTTTCTAAAGACAGAAGCAAATTTCTCTAACATGCATTAAAAGGTTTTTCACTGGTTTCAGTTGACACAGAAGCTGCTGTGGAAGCGCTGGCACATGATGACTCCTTGTGCCCAAACAGCTCCATCATGTGAGACAGCTCTCCGTTCCTTCATGGCTAATCTGATGTCAATGCAGCACTTCACATGAACTCCAGCTGTTTTCCAAACTGATAGTTACTCTTATTTACAATTAGACAGACAGCTAAATATCTGCAAGATACTTACACTACAATGTGCTTGGGAGTCTTATGCAGCCTGACCTCTCTCAACAAATTCTTGTGCCACTTTCAAGACCTAGAATCACTTTAGGTGCTCCAAGAAACCTCCAGGTATGCATAGCCCTGGACAGTGAATGAAATAGCAATTAATGCTGGTACCAGTGCTATGAAAGCAAACTGTTTTGTCTGAGCTGCAGCTGACCAGGGGCTGAGTTCTATAGCGATGGAAACAATCACTCCTTTGCCTGCAGATGGTGAACTACGGGAAGCAATGCTCATTTTCCATTTCTCCACAGGACTCACCAACAAGCAACAACAAAATGAAGTTTTAGGATTTTGGATCAAATGCTATGCTAATGCATGCATACCGTGTATGCATATTTAACTAAGATCTAATGCACAATTGTCCCTGCTAGTCCTCTGTAGGACCTAGATGAGAACATACAAGTGCAAAACTTAATTTTGGGTTTAGCAAGCCAATTGTCTTTAACTGCTGATAAAAATAAATGTACTCAGAGGAATATATCAATTGGTGATGACACTCGGGATAGACTGGCTCTGAATTTCCTCAGTTCAGGAAGCTGGAAACAACAATAATTTGTAACAACATATTACAATCTCAAAAACAAATAAGTTTATAGAAAAGACGGTATATGTCTCCCTAAATCTTCCTTTTCTCCTACACGCCTACCTCCTTCCTCACCTTGGTCAATTTGAGGTCCTGTTTGGTTTCATGCCCTTTGTAGTTATCACTTTTACCTAATTTTTTTTTTTGCAGGTTGTGAGAGTGCTGCTATTTCCATAAACACAGCATATTGTGTTCTATCAGGCCAAATGACCTTCTGTTTAGATTAAGGAAAACCAGGAAATAAGAGATAAATAAATGAGCTCCACATGACAGAGAAAGCACAGTGTTTGTCCTTCATTCTGACAGCAGCTGTCTTGAGCCAAACAGTCTGCCCTAAATAGGAGGAAGGATAATACCCCTCCCATCTAAAGACACAGATAATGAGCAAAGAACAGCATGGACATCGCACTTCCAAATTCCATCATTATAATATAAAAAAACCTGTGGAAAGTTAAGTCTGTAAAGGTGTCCTATCTCAGAGAAATATCCAGCAGAATATAACGAAATATTCAGTGTGCAAACTGTAAGTCATAAACACCTTCAAAAGAGAAACCAGAGGGTGCTGTGGGGTGGGAGAAAAGAGAGACGAGTAGAGGTTATTTTAAAGAATGCAAAAGCAACATGGAGGTGTGTCAAATGGAGCAATATATATACATATCACTTCCTCATCAGACCTGCCTTGGGGTAAAAAAAGAGTCTGATTTGTACTCCTTGATCTCTAATCCTGAGATTCTCAACAAGCTTTCTAAATCATGGGAAGCACGCACACACACTGGCTGCAAAACCAGGAGAATTTGACTGACAAAGTGTTATTGTGGATTGTGGGACTAGAATTTTGGAGACTAAGGTCTGGTTCTTAACGTGATAAATAAAAAAAGCTAGTCTATGAAGTTGGAAGGAATAAAAAGCAAAAAATGTGTACATATTTTGTACAATGGCTCAGCAACCATTGAAATCCAGGGTTTAAATCATACAGAATTTGCAGCCTAGCCTTCTAGGAATGGTTTCCACAGCAAACTAGACAGCTTGGATGGAACTGCAACATTAATCAGCAAAGAAAGATTTTGGAGTTAAAAAATACAGGGTTAAAGTGGAATTACACAAACTCAAACTGAGTGTGACTTTGAGAAGGAAATGAAAACACATAAAAACAGAACAAGGAAAGACGCTATCTAGAATTTGTACATTGTCAATGGGATAGGAAACAAAGACAGTTAAGAATCATCTAAATTTAGGCCCAAAGCTAAATGGATACTTTCCCTTAGTTCTCTGTGAGAAAGACTTTAGTGCACACTACGCAAAAGTGATCACAACAGGCATTGCTCCAAGGCAGTAGCTGCTTTTCTGAATAGTGAGAGAATTGATGCTCTACACAGATTTCTGATTTGTCAAATCAGCATCAATACCACATGACTGGACAAAAGAGAATGTCATGCATATGTTTAAGAAAGAAGAAAATGTGTTCAAGTAAACTGCAGGCTCATTTCTCTGATCACAGTAATAAATCGGGCTTTAAAACATAGTATGATAGAATCATTTATGTTGGAGAAGACCTTTAAGATCACTGAGTCCAACTGTTAACCTGGCACTGCCAAGTCCACTACTAAACCGTGTCCTTCAGCACTACATCTACAAGTCTTTTGAATACCCCAGGGATGGGGACTCAAAAACTTCCCTGGAGAGCCTGTTCCAGTGCTTGACAGCTCTTTCAGTGAAGAATTTTTTCCTAATATCCAATCTAAACCTCCCCTGGTGCAACTTGAGACTGTCCTGTCACCTGTTACTTGGGAGAAGAGACTGACCCCACCTCTCTACAGCCTCCTTTCAGGTAGTTGTAGAGAGCAATAAGATCTCCCCTCAGCCTCCTTTTCTCCAACCTAAACAACCCCAGTTCCCTCAAGCACTCTTCATAAGACTTGTTCTCCAACATCGTTGCTCTTCTCTGGACACACTCCAGCAGCCTCATCAGTGCATGGGTTTTGGAGATGATAATAAAGATATAGAATTAAAAGAGCAAAGGGATATGGTGAAATGCAAATTTTTTGAAAGCTCTTTGATGATCTTTGCTAGATTTCTGCTGTTGTGACATACTGTGTTGTCCTGTTTTTAGAGAATAATGATGCAGCAGAACTAATCTACTTCAGGGAAGTCTTTGATGTGGTACTGTGTTGGAATTTACTTATGCTAAAGCAGACAGGTAAGGTGGACGAGAAATTGGTTAATGTAGAGAAAAGATACTCTTTCATTGAAAGAAGAATACCATGCTGGAGAAAGATTACTAAGGGAGTTCCCCAAAGGTCAACCTTGAGACTGGTTTGATTTAATATTTTCATTTATTATGTTGGCACACACAAACATTCTAACACAATTTTCTGATGACACAAAGTTACTAGACTTTGTCAATGCAAAGGTGAGTTGGAAGAATTTAGGAGACTCAAAGGGCTTGGATGACCTTGAAAGCTGGAGTAATCATAATGGGATAAAGTATAGTAGTGCAAAGTGCAAAGTCGTGCACTTGCAGACTAATGAAAAAAGACTTTTCTATGAATTGGAGGATTATCAGTGGAGAATAACAGAGGAATAAAAAACATAGGTGAAATCCAGAACAGAAAGTATACAGGCCACTATACAATGTATCTGTGAAAAAGTGAATATCCTAATCTCAGGAAATAGTGTGTGAGGGGTTTCTGAGAGAGACAAGGAAAGCCTTACCTAGAATAATGTGTAAATAAGTCACTTATGTTCAAGAAAGCTCAATTTAACTAGTCTAAAGGAGGGAAGATCTGTAGGTAGATATCAAACCTATCTTATAGTAGAAGACCAGAAGAATTTAAGTTCACTTTAGTAAGTGATGGCTAAGAAGCAATGTGACTCACTCCAGAAACAAACAAAGCAGTAAACATGTGTATAAGCTAGTCAACAATTAATGCAAGCCCAAAATTAGAACCATCAAATGAATGACTTTCTAAAATATTCTTACAATACAAGAAACTTTACTAGTTTAAAGATGCATCTAAATAAGTGGTTGAAAAAACTTTATAATATATAGCTACTTATAACAGCAGGGGACTGGATGCAGTGAACAGGCCTTTGGTTATGTGTCTGTTGTATATTAAGGGAAATCAGCCCACTTACTAAGGTGAAACTGACTTCAAAAGAAAATGGAGCTGCTCACTGACAGTCCATTTGTAAAATTATCTTAATGGAATGCCTCTTAACATTTATAATATCCTTTTAGCATGAAGTGAGTAGGTCTTGATTGCTTAGTCTAATTTCCTGTGTAAGGGTGTCTTAAGTTTCTGAGAGCATGATATGATAGAATCATAGAATCATAGAATCTTAAAATGGTTTGGGTTGGAAGGGACTTTTAAAGATAATCTAGACCAACCCCCTTGCCATGGGCAGGGACATTTTTCACTAGATGAGGTCCCTGCATTTCAATAAAGATATGGTCCAATTAGAGAAGGATCAGAAGAGACCATAGAAATTTTCTGGGGTGCAGAAAAAATGACCAAAATCAGAAACTAAAGAATTTGATTTAGTTGTTCCAGGAAAAAAGAATACTGGCAAGAGTCTTGCAAGTTTTCTTGAGACATAGAAAAAAGAGAGGAATTATCTGTTCTCCATTTTCCATGTTGGATAAGTTATGACATAATGTGTTTAAATTTTTCTTACTGAAGTTCAGAACATAATTTCTAATCATAAAAATAGTTGAATGTTGGAATAAATTGGCCTGGAGGTTTTCAGAATCTCCATTACGGGGGTTATCTTTAAGAACAGGGGTTAAAACATCTGTCAGAAATGGCACAACTATAAACAATCCTCCATTTAGGTAAGGAAATGTACAAGATGACAACCCTAAGCTTTTATGACTCTTCAGAACCAACATTACTTTCTCTGTCTCCACTCCCAGACTTTGAGATGTGTAATTTAAAATATGTTTTCCTGTTAATATTTGCCAGAGTAGATATTTCCAAATAACATTAAAAAAGGTTTGCTGAAAACAGATTTTCAATTGCAAGATACTTTGTCTTGTACTATGCTAAAGCACAAAACAACAAATTAAATAAATGTAAATTTACTATACCTTCCTATTTTATATGAGATTATTTTACACAGCTGAACAATACAATTTACAAAAGTAAACACCAAATTTTTAGGATTACCACAAAAAGACAGCAATGGCAGTCTGTCCTTGTTTATTTAAATTGGTGTTCTCATGTAATCTCACCATCTCCTATCCTTTCTTCTGCTCCTGACATTAAAGTTTTTCAAATGTATCTTAGACTATAAAAATGTATATGAGAGGTACAAACATTAAAGAGGTAATTACATGAGTTTTAAGCTATTTAGAGGGACACTAATACAGCAATTACTACCAGAATAATAGTAGTTCCATATATTCCCTTTCAAGTGTCTCAGGATAAACACTGAATATATTAATTACTTTGTCTCAAGAGATAAAGTTACCTTTGTTTTGCTTAATAAAAAGTAAAAAATATTTTTCATAATATTCGACTTAATCCTATTTGCCACTGTATTACAGTTATCCAAACTTTTTAAAAAAGGAAATATACTTCTATATACCAAAGGCAGCAATTATCAACCTACATGACATTTGGTAGATGTCAGGCATGGTTTATTTTGTCTCTGAAAGCATACCCAGAAAAAGGAAGCATTCAGTAAGTCAATCAATGCACTTACTCAATTGTCCCTGAATCTCACCAGAAAAATGAAATGCAATCATGGAAGTTATAGTATGTCTCTGATGTTCTCAGCCTAGGATCAATCATTGTTTCATATTATTTCCTACGATGCTTCATATCTGAAATATATAACTTGGCATCTTTGGTTCATTTTTCTTTATTATTCTAGTCCTCTGACTTCAGACAGTAACATCCATTCACATCTCTATAACAGGCTAATCTGTCCATGTGTGCTTTTGGCAAAATACTCCTAAACAGATGAACAGATTTTCTCAAGTGAGTTGTTAATCGACACTTTATAACTGGAGACATTACTTATTGGGCAAAAAGTCTGAAATGTCTTGTCTAGTTGATGTGCTAAGACCAAACAGTAGCAAAAGGACTTATAGCTAATTAAAGTGAAGTAGCGCTCTTCCCATTACAGAGATTTCTCTGTGTCTCTCTCATTATTTTTTTTAAGTCATGTGCACTGAAATGAATAGAAAGACTCCGGTTGTTGGGAGGGAGATTGTTCAAGGCCTTGTCAATTGATATAATCTTTAAAATGTTCCTTTTTCTTTCTGTTTCATCTTTTGAAGTGTCAGTCCATGCGGACTGCTTAGCTCGAGTATTTCACTTTTCAACATTTAATCTTTGTGCCCAGATGCTTCTTTTTTTTTATCCTCTTTTGAATTTTTCTTTCACAACTTGAATTCATAGCTTCATTTACTTTAAGAGAAGCCCAAAGCAGCCTTGGACTGGACTATAGCTATTCCAGTCCAGTTTTCTAAATGCATTTGTTTTATTTGGCTCTCAGCCCCAAGTCTCCTACCTATCTCCATGACAATTTTTTGCGCTGCTTTTTTTTTTTTTTTTACGTTTCTCTAACAGTCCAAATTAGACTGCAAATTCCTCAGAATTAAAAGTCTATTAAATCAGTTTTTAAATATATTGTGCTTACCTGAAGGCTGGTGCTGTGGGAGGATTTGGGGAGTTAGCCTTTTGTGTTACAGTGTAACAAAAGTTAAACTGAATGTTTATTTTCTATGAATGAAATTCATGACAGGGGTGAGCATCTCCAGCTCCAGCGCCATCTATGAGCAATCCAAGACTCTCTGAAGCCCTCAACAAAGCAGCTGAGGGGATGGGTAAACATTTACACAGCTGCTTTTTTTTGGCATAAATCACATTTTTTCCTTGCACAGAATTCCACAAATTATGGATTTACTTTATCCACTGCATAGATATATTGATATAATTAATGCCAACTACATCTATTTCAGTGTCAGTGTAAAAAACAAATAGGTATCACAAAATTCCTTAAGATACAGCAAGGAGAATTAATTTGGCCTTAGTTTATCTGTAAGGTTATTCTAAAGCAGGTTCTGGATAAGGCATATAGTAACTGTGTCACTGTAGCAGCCTGAGTCATGGTTTTACTAAACAATTTCCAGTGTAAATGGTCCTAAATTCAACAGTTAAAATTTTTCAGTCACTAAAATACAAGTTCATAGTAATGTTATCACATTTTATCTGTATTTCTTTGGCTTTCAGCCTCATTTCAATAAATTATCATATTTACAACCTACTTTCAAGATATCTTTTTGAGTTAAACCGTCCCATGTGGCAGATGATGCATGTTGGAAACCTCTGTGGAGGTTTAGTCCAACTAATCATGGAGCTAATGCAGAATGTGTGTTTCACACAGCACTCATGCACCAGTGCTCTGACTGTCATCAGGTTGCTGCGTGCAAATCAGGACATTGTTCTTAACTTCAGGAATTCTAAATCATTCCCACATGGAAGAGAGAGCTAATGTGTCAAATCTCATTTTGCTCTGGGAAAGTGGTCTGAGTTGTGAATTAATTGTGCCATGGGTGCAGAATGAAACAAGTGGAGTTCAATCCCACTAACTCAAGTTGGCATTTGTGCTAATGTTGGTCACAGGATTTCTGTTCAGCTCAGAGCAAGCTTGTGTCTGCCCGTAGACTGTTAGGTACTATATTTGTAATGGATGTACTTGACCCCTTAACCAAACTAGCTGTAGTTTGGTACAGTCTCCAAAGGAGGTAAAGGCCTAAGCCATAAACAGGCCAAGAACTCCTCTAGTTTCAATCTGCTCTCTGAAAACCCACAAAGGACCAAAGCATTGATGCATATGAGCTTGGAACACAGATCATGCAATTAACACATGAATAGTGGGTTGCTTTTCCAAGAATCATTTATCAAGGAACAAAGAAAGTTGTGGGTACAAGGAATCTCATGCATACATTTTCCATCACATGTAATTTGACTACAAGCCAACCACTTTATTCTATAAATATGACAGCCCACGTGAGCCGCCTTTGAGCTCTACCAGCTAAGCAGCCTGGCTGCACGGTGGTGATCTTCCCTTGAGTTGGGACACCTCTCAAGCTTGCTCCTTGAGGCAGAGACATCTCTTACCAATGATAGACCTTTGGTAAGCGACCGATGTTGCGCATAGCCTTGTATTATGATAGCTTTGGTTTTGTCTTGGTAACTGTGATTTGTGCCTCGGTAGTTTGGAATCAGTGTTCAGGTGATTGTGCCGTACAGTAATAGAGTGAACCTTGCCATCAAACTTTGTTATGTTGGACATTAAAACCACTTTTGCTAACACCTTTGATGGTGACTCTTTAACTGATCTAAATCACCCATTTGTGACAATATTATACCAATATAACATCACCTGCAGGGTGAAAAATTTCCTGGAAATCAGTAATTCAAGTCACCAAGAAGGAAATAGTTTGTTTAGAAGAGACAAAGCTGAAACGTGGAAGCACTGGAACTTGAATCTTGCTGAAAGGGAGGGAGTGCCACTGACCCTTCCTGTGGAAGGCAACTTTCTGGTTCTCTCTGTGAGCCCTAGTGCCTGCCACAAAATTAATTTCTCAGATATTTAAAGGCTGACAAGTGCTGTGTTTAATGTGTAAGAGCATTCATGGCCTCTGTAGGCTTGTGAAAAACAGGAGTACATTGTTAGACCAGAACTGAGACCTTGTCTTGAACTGACTGGGAGTCTGATTGTGGCTTATCTTCATGAAAAACTACTGCACGGGAAGCAAATTGCTGCGTAACAGCATGGGATTTCCAGGGTGCCATTTCGAAAATCTAAAATAGATTCCTGATTTGCATGATTCCCTTGATAATCCTACCATTCTCCACTAACAGTCTTCAGGAGACTGGACTGGGAAAGCCGAATACTGCTTTGTGAATAATCTAACTCTGCCCGTGAGCACCCTCAGCAGAGGGTCAGACCTACTGGAGAGGGGGATGACAACCTGTACTGGAGCTGAGTTAGCAGAAGAGTGAGTCCAGACTCCCAGGGGCGCAGTCAGAGCACAGCCCCACACTGACAAGGCTGTACAACCTGGGAGCCAGAGCTGGTTGCTGCCTTGCTGGGGGTGGGTGAGAACGGTTGAACTCCGTGACTGTCTGCCCCTGACTCATTAGCCGTGCCCTTATTGCATCTCAGGAGCATTTTCGCACACTGCCTTCTACAGCAGGAGCTTCATTGTAATGCGAAACCCACAATTAACAAGAGATGGCAAAAGTGGATCCCAAACAGATCACGAAAATCCAAAAAGCTTTGTCTTCAGAAACTGTGTGAGGGAAAAGGAAAAGAAAGAAGATTATTTATTTGAATAAAGTTCACTCGCTTGTATCTCTGTCTAAAGGTCTGCTACGAAATGTGCATATCCTTCGAACTGCATTAACAAAATAATACTACAGTATTTGGAAAAAAATATTCAAAACCTTTGCAAAAATGGTTTTATTAATCTATCTCATGAAATTATATTTTATACAACATATATACCATATATAGTGCTTAGATGGGCTGTGTCAACATTAAGTGTGTAGTATGTTGCAACACCGAGAAAAGGTTACTGTGCTTTTCTGTTTCTTAGATATATGGCAAAGCTATAAGGAAGCAACCTGAAAATGATAAACAGAAGTTTTATTCTGATGCTTTCTGAACACCTAAGACTTTGAACAACAATGGTTGTCAGATCCAGTACCCCTTTTTAATGGCTTTTTTGTCTACTGCTATATATTTATCTTCCAGGAACCACATCAGCTTAGTGGTAGCTGATCACTATGTGCTCTTTCTTTTAAAGCATATTTAATTTTTTTATAAAAAAAATATATCCCATTTTACAAAGTCTGGTTATGACATGCAAAATTAATGTCAAAGGCCAACATTTCATTATAATGAGCTGCTGGCAACTTCTCTGATGTGCTATGGAAAACTAGTTTGATGTTCATGTCTTAACATTTTTTATGTTCTAGTTTCTTTTGGGTATTTCAGAATAAACTTTATTTGTTAAAAAAAATAGTTTAAGTGTTGCTGCTAGTATTTTTGAACTTCAGTCTATAAACTATAGTAGCTTATTTAGTGCTTTGGAGATAATTGCTTGTTACTTTCTGGAAAGGCGGAACATCTGTAGCTTTGAGAATTCATTATTTCATATTATATTTCCTGCTTTTCTAAAGTCTTGCCTACACAAATCAGTATTTTGCAAAAGAACCTCAACTCTCCTCACAACTTTCATTCCTAGGTGCAAGTCCACCAAACAGTGTAATAGATATGCTGAAAACATGCTAGTCATCAAAGTTTCAGAGAAAAGCTTGAAAGCATAAGATTTAAGAATCTGGAATAGCAAAAAAGGCAGCACCAATGTACTCTTTTTTTTTTTTTTTTAATCTTATGACTTTTTAATCTTAAATTGTGATGTTTATACTCCTTAATCTAAGGCTTTTGGCCATGTGATTAACAGTATTCCATATTCATCTTTCAGAGGATGTTATAATAAATGCTTTATCATCACAGATGATTCCTAGGTTAATCTGTCTGACTGAATATCACAAGAGAGCAGATTTATTGTACCTAGACTAACATATCAGAAAGATTTCCCAAAATTAGTCAAATATAAATCCTGCAACATTATTTGCTACCCCTTCTGAAAGCAAATCATAATTATAAAATTTTGTGACAATCAGTATTCACTGGGCTCTACTGCAGTGTATTATCATTTAAAAAGGATAGCAATTTCCTTTTAAGTAATATTTCTGTTCAAATGGATCTGTGCAGGCTTTTCCCTTCACGGAAAAAGTCAGGACATTCTGTATCATTAGAATCCGTACTCTCATCTTCTCACAGAGACTTAGAACATTCTCCTTCTTGAAGAGTCCAAGATTTTGAAACGTAAAAGTCATGAGTTGTTATTGTTTAATACAAAATTATTTTAGGTCATTTAGATGTTTAGGAGTCCCTTGAAGCTATGGAAATTTAGGTTTATGGCAAGTAAAACAAATAATAAAGATGATGTCGTGGTTTTGGCCGTATTGGCCAATCAGAACGACAGATGG
>VWZL01006040.1:420899-536948 GCA_013396915.1 Stercorarius parasiticus | reverse complement strand
CCTCTTTGATCCCTTAGCTTTTATACCAAGCGTGATGCAGATGGGATGGAATAACCTGTTGGTCAGTTTTGGGTCACCTGTCCCGTCCGCTCCTCCCTGCAGATGGGACTCCTCTACGCTTCTCCGCTTCCGACCCTCTGACGGGCAAAAAGCGAAGTTAGCTGACCTTGGTTGTTATAGCAATAAGTATAAGCAAGAGCCTCTGTGCATACCATTCCTTGGTATAATCAGGTCTTATCACTCTGAGAGCGAACAGTTTCTGAACAACATGCTGTTAATTTCAGACTTTAGTCAGTTAGAAGAGGCCCAGCTAAAAAGTAAAATTACAAATCAGAAAATTGGTTCTGTTTTACCTCAAACCAGGACAGATGACAATACCAAAAGAAAAAAAAAAAAGAATTCAAACAAAAAGTGTCTACGTATAAAATATTTGAAAGGTATGTGTTCTATATGCACAGAAAACAACTGCAAATTATGAAGATTTTATCGACACTTTTTTTTGGAAGATTTGCATAGCCTGTGGTTGATCCACCCCAAAACTTCTGTTTGTAAGATCTTACTATAAGCAGTGCTGTCTTGTATTCTCTAGCCATGAATCATAAAAGGCATTGAGATAGAAGTGAAAAATTGCTAAGTCACATGGAAACCATATTGCTCATATCTCTTTGCTCACCTTATTTTCACTCTGCTAGTTTGTCTATCTCAGGTTAAACTTCGAATATTTCACAGCTCTGAAAATCTTCAAACAGCTCCCACTTTTGTCTTTTAGAGCAAGATGGTGTAAAACCCAATATTCCTCTTGAACAAATGTGGAATTATCTACTTACGCTTAGCCCCAAACCTGATTTTTCCCGAAATTCAGGGTAGACAGTACTTGTTCCAGGAACATTTCCTTTTTACCACTAATTTAAAACCAGTCGAACTGATGATACTTGTACAACTTTCGATTTGTCATAGATAACATCTGAAAGTTACCCATTTTTACATTCATTCTTTTTCATGTTAGTATCTATGTAAATGCAAGTTACATATGCATGTAAGTAGGAATATTAAACTGTGGCTTTCAGTCATTTCTATGTATCTTACTTTGCTTTGTGGCACAGCTATTAGATTCAGTGTGAAAGAGTCACATTATAATGTTGCACTGCAAGAAACTTTCCAACTACTAATTCTGTCCTCCTTTTTTCAAGTCATGAATTTTATGAAGGCACTGGATCTAGAATGCATGATTTTACAATGTAAATGTAGGAGATCAAATTCTTTTTATGGCAGGAAAACATCTAAAATGAGATGTTTTACAGACCTCTTGTTCTGTTTGTGTTGGAAGCTGAGGTATTTGCTGTTTGTTCAAACTGTTTTGCTTTTTAACTAGCACAATGTACTCATTCAGACTCGAGGATTTAGATATATGCCATCTTATAAATGGTTCCCTACATTTATTTCAGAGCAAGCTATCAAATTTTCACAAAAATGACTTGTGTTCATCTTGAGAACCTTAGTATAGATAAGGTGATAAAATTTCAGTTATTATTGCCACATTTAACTTCATAAATGGCACCTAAGCATATAAACTTCTTCCAAGTCTTGTACGCGGCAAAAGTGAAATTCAGCTTGAAAAAAAACTGAAGTAAATTTTCTCCTGTGTAATCTTGTTTTCTTTATGGAAAAAGATGTTACCATATTTGGAAACTCCACATAAAACTGGTGGATTTATGTGGGCTTTAGCTGATATATAGACCTGTAACTTCTATGCAGAGGTGAATTTCCCTCTGTGGTAATGTAATAATGTCTCCCATGTCAGCTTGGAATGTGCCTAGCACAGCAAGGACTCGATTCTGATTAATGACTGCAATATTATTTGTTTCATTTTGTTCTTACTCCTAATCAAATTATATAAATACATTTTACTGTTCTCCTCTGAATCTGAGAAGATGATCCCCATCAAATGAAATATGTTTTCTTCTCATAACTGTAATGTCAAGTAAAATGGTAAAATCATAAGTATTGTTGTTTAACAGGTGCTTTCAGAGTATTAACATAAACAAATAATATTTGGCTTAATTTCCAAAATGTGTTGATGTATCCGTATACTCTATTGTCTAGTGAATGAAACAGGGTATTTCAGTAAAGTTTATCTCTTAACTAGGATATACAAACATAGTCTCATGTCTGTTTTCTAATACTCCTCCTTCTTTTTGATATACAGAATGTGACCATTCCAATTATTCTGTACCAAAGAAAAAATTTCCATATGTAAACTGGTAAGGCAGATGAGTGAGTGTGGTTTCCATGTTTTCTCCTCGAACAACAGTGCAGTTCTCCATCTTCATAGTGAGGATATGATCTTGGCAGAGAGCATCTGTCAGGTTTGTGAAATCAATGGAAAGTCCGTAGGGGACAGGCTGTGCTGGCACAGGGTGCCCACACTATTTGTATAATTCTATGCAATGAATGTTTGCAGTTCATCTCTCCTGATGTCAGCCTGTCTGTAAAGACAAAGAGGAAGAGGAGACTGATCTCAAGCATGTCCAGGCTGTGGGATACAGAGGGGAAAAGACAACAAGGAGGTGATCACAGAAAGGGCCTGAAAACCTTCTGCTCAAACAGAGAGGGGAAGAGAGATGGCAGAAAGGAACAAGGATCAGGCAGCCAGACCACAGAGGAGGCAGAAGACCACAGAGAAATAAGCAGAGTTTGCTGCCGCCCAAAATGTCTCTGAGCTAGTTAAATCCAAGATCGCATGCAAGGACATTCTTTCAAGGAAGAACTGTTTATAAATTTTTATTGCTATGTGTGGTGGGTTGACCCTGGTTGGACGCCAGGTGCCCATCAAAGCCATTCTGTCACTCCCCTCCTCAACTGGACAGGGGGGAGAATATATAACGAAAGGCTCATGGGTTAAGATAAGGAAAGGGAGAAATCATTCATTGTCTGTGCTGCTCCTTCATCCTCACACTCCTCCCCCACTCCAGCATGGGGTCCCTACCATTGGAGTCAGTTCTTCATGAACTTCGTCAACAGGAGTTCTTCCCATGGGCTGCAGTTCTTCATGAACTGGTCCAGTATGGGGCCTTCAGGAACAGATTGTTCCAGTATCAGTGCCCCATGGGATCAGAAGTTCTACCACCAAATCTGCTCCATGTGAGCTCCTCCCTCCACAGGTTCACAGGTCTTGCCAGGAGCCTGTTCCAGCACCGGTCCTCCGCCAGGTCACAGCCTCCTTCAGGTGCATCCACCTGCTCTGGCATGGGGTCCTCCATGGCCTGCAGGTGGACATATGCTCCACCATTAACCTCCGTGGGCTGCAGGGGGACAGCCTACCTCACCATGGTCTTCTCCACCGACTGCAGGGGAATCTCTGCTTCGGTGCCTGGAGCACCCCCTTCTCCTCCTCCTCCTTCTTCACTGACCTTAGTGTCTGCAGAGTTGTTTCTCTCACATATTCTCAATCCTCTCTCTGGCTACAGTTTTCTCCTGCACAATTTTTTTTTTTTTTACTCTTTCTTAAATATGTTATTACAGCGGCACTACCACCATTGCTGATGTGCTTAGCCTCAGCCAGCAGTGGATCTATCTTGGAGCTAGCTGGCATTGGCTCTGTCAGACATAGGGGAACTTCTAGCAGCTTCTCACAGAAGCCACCCTGTAGCCTCCCCACTACCACAACCTTGCCATGCAAACCCAATACACTATGCAGACATAGTCATTCTAAATTTTCTCTCCTTTAAAGCTCATTCTCCAGTGAAAACTGTCTTTTCCATTTTAATAGCCAATATTACAGCTCATCTAGAGGAGCTCACATAAAGGGCAAGTTCTAGGCACATCCTATTGAAGGATTTGTCCAACTCAGTGTTCCATCACATTCAACTAGCTTTGAATGTTCCTACATATTGTGATAACAGAAACTGTCCAGCCTTGTAACTAAGGTATTTAAGTTAATGAGAGGAACAGAGTATACAATCACGGACAGAGTTCAGCAAAGCCAAGACTGTTCTCTGGAATCCAGGCTAACTCTGATGCAGTTGGCTTGTATGTCTCTGTGTAGCTCTTCACTATCCTATACAGTTATAGGTTTACTAAATAGACGGATTATACAGGCTAAACAGTCATAAAGGCCATACAGCAAATGAAAGCAGGCTGTGAAGTATAACATGAGAAATTATGTCTTTACTGTTAGTAATAAAATATGTATAAGTGGTTTTCTGCTGCTGCCTCAAGGTCATTTAAAGGTTCTCCATCCAGACCCGTTCAGGGTCAAATAATTGCTTTAATTTGAGAATAAAAGTATACCAGTCATTAAAAAAAATCATTGGACTCAATATAAAGGTGGGCCCCATGTAGCTGTGTAAGAACTTTATCCTATTCCCTATACCTGCATCTTCTGTGTGAATGAAGACATCTATCATCTCCTTCAGTCTGCAGCACAGCAACCCATTCACCATCCCATTTCTAGCCTGAGAGAATTGAAATCAAGGGCAAACAGAGCCCTGTTGGAAACATCTGAACAAGTGCCTAATGGATGGTTGTTATCAAAGTACACCCATTTTGCCATCCTCAGACAATTTTGTTTTNCCCAGCTTCTATAATTAACATTTAATCTTATTGGTGTTTCCAAGTATTCTCTCCAGGGTTGTGGTACCAGTAATATTGACTACATGGAAAAATATATTTAGTTATCAGAAAAGTATTCAGATAGAGATAAAAATTCAGTGCAGATGAGGGAGATGATAACTGAATATTTGAGTGTCTTGGATTTGGGACAGGTGCAGACACACGCATCCATAAAGATTTGGATGAGATGAATACTATCAGGCTGTTTCATTTTGTCTCAAAACAAGAGGCCTGTAGAGCATCCTTCGGTCATAGAGGTGAGATGGGGAAAAGCTCTGGGACTGTACCAGGTAAGACCCATCTACCTTGGGTCTGTGTGGGGATACAGAGGTGTGCACCAAGAGGAGAGCTCCTGGGGAAGTCTGACAACCCCCCAAGTGAATGCCACGGTTGCTCTCCCAATTTGTGGCACTACTGATTTCCAGAGTGGCTTCCACTCTCCTCTTAGCTCATTATTTCTACTTCCAAGGTTTAAATTTTCTGCAGTTTATAAGATAGTTGACTTCTGTTTCTTCTTGCCTCATCCTTTATATATCTTCCAAAATATTGTTATTCAACAACCTTCTGTTTGCAGATAGTCCGTCTAACAAATACGTTATGAAAAATAGATCAATGAATCTTTCTTTTCCTGTAATTTATTCTTTTTCCTAAAGTATATGTAAAACTGTCAAAAGTGATGTAAGCACTTAATTGCTATAATTGCTATGTTGGTGTTCAATTAAATGTAAAAACCCAACTTCCTGCATCATTTTTGAAATGGAATTTCAGCTTCAAAACCATGTAGCTATTTTTGAAAATGTTACCTTGTCTCTTTCTAATAATTTTCTCTGCAATTATGTTCTTTAGTTTCTTTAAGGATATACATTTAAGTCTGACTAAATTAGAATCAAGACGTTGAAGTTTCTCTTTGCTTTTTTGAATTACATATGACAAAAAAACAGGAAAATGTGCCATTAAAAAAGTAAAAAGAATTGAGAAATATGAACAGAAATGTGAATTTAAGGAGATGTTTCAGGCTTCTACTTAGAAAATTCAAATGCAGTCTATATCAAGTATTGTTCTTTGGATTAAAAAAATAAAAATCCATCAATATAATTGAAAAAATATTAAAAGCAAGGTTTTTTGGGGGGGGGGTCAGCAAGACTTGAAATGAACTAACTCATATGCCTGATAAAGCATCAAGCTCAGAACAAGTTCTTTCATGCTTAATGTCTCCCTGATAGCAGCACTGGCAAATTCTGCCTTGCATGCATTCACAGTATCTTTGCAGATCAAGACAAAAGGCATGAACAGAAATCTCAACTATCACAATGTTTTTGAGAAATGTGTCCTATGCTCAAGCTGCTCCATGTATTTCATTAAATCTTAATAAATAGTGTTATTTGCTACTCCATACATTTCTGGAAAAAAATTTAATCGTCTAAACAATTCCACAAAGAAATCTAATTCTCAGCTCAGGAGGAGTAATTCTTGTCCTTCAAAAATTTTTCATATTTTATTATTTTTATCTTAGAACATAAAGCTAATCGTTTTTCACAGAAGGTTAGTGCTCATCCAATTTCATGGGGTTATTGGTTCATATCACAGATGTAAAAAATGCAAGTGTTGGTTATTTCATCTTTTCTAAAAATACAGACTACTGCAGGACAGAGTAATGGCATTTGGCTTATTTCTCAAGCACGAATATAACTTGGAGACCACTGGTGCATTTTAGGAAAGTAGTACCAATTTCTCATGTAAAACGCCAATCTCATTACAACATTCTCTCTCTAGGCTGCAGTCATCCTAAATAAAGTATTAGTACCAACTGCTAATATTCTTTCCTTTCAATAAGTAAGATGTATATGCAACATTACTGAAGTTTTTTCTAGCTATTGGTAGGTCACCTGAGGCCAGCTCTTAATCTCTGAGCCCAGAGGAGATAAGGTTCAGCACAAGAAGGATTCTTAGATTTTGGTAGATAGGAACAGGTTAAGGTCAAGTTTATCATGTCCTACAGATCTTTTTTTTTTCATCAGATACTCAGATAGGGACTGAGGGAGAGATTAACCTCTCCTTAATTTAACTGTCTAAAACTAAGGTGCTGAGTCTGAGGAAGTCAGTTGCCTTGGTTTCTTCTAACCATTGTAGAGGGAAGTTTGGGAATTTTGGTTTAGTTTTATGATGAAGTTAATTTTAACATGAATCCCACTTATTTTAAAGCTGAATGGAAAACTAAATCGTATGTCGAGCTGCAAAAGTACTCTTTTTTAATGTTGAAGTTTCACTGATATTTCAGTGATCATAGCATACAGATATAGATCCATATAATTAAAGATATGTGGAAATGAGTACAAAGAATTTGGGTTCTGCTGATATAAAATACTCTCAGAAAACCAACAGAGAGCTGCGTGATCCTCAGACCAAAAAAGAATTTAATACATCTGTATAAAATAATACCATGATATATATGATAGGTACAAATTAGTTTATGGGTGACAGGAATAGAGTACATGTTTCTCTGAGTACACTGGCCTCAACAAAAAAATCTTCTTTATATTAATTACAGGTTAGTTCTTCCAAGTCAGGCTGTAGAGAGGCCACTGCATAACAGCAGCCATTACACAGAGCACTGCTTTCTGCCAGTCCTTGGCAGGCTGGCAGGCAGAGCAAAGACTTCGTGAACTGGAGCAATGAATATATGTCCCTGGATGCTGGTCCTGCCTAAGCAAGCTCGAAGCACCTTTAGCAGGAGCTTAAAAAATAATCTTCCAAGACATTAGTATAATAATTATCAGAAACTCCAAATTCATTTAAAAATTAGGTTTATTTACAGAAGTCTATGCTTTGTAAAAGTAACTCGGTTAATCCTGGGCTGTAGATTCACACACACAGGGCATGTGAATCCATTTCTACGGCATCAGTTGCTGAGGAACTGCTAATATTTCATTCAGACGTTAAAAGCAAATAAGTAAGTCTTGTCTGTCACTGGTAGGAAATGAGCAGAGATAAGTTTTTGTTTTGTTTTGTTTTGTTTTTTTTCCTTAACAACTGGACTCCTTTCAGCTTTCCTGTTATACTGCAGCCCTAAATATTATTGCTGAATATGTCTGCTTAACAATAATCAGGATTCTCAAATGCTTTCTAAGTCACTATGTGATTTACTAATGAGAGTGCAGCAAAATATATTTTTTCCGGTAACTCATCCAGCTAAAGATCACCTTCTACTCTGATAATATACAATGAGGTCAGAGGAGAAATGAATGCAGCCCTCTGAACTATTTATGAAGAAGTCACAATTCAAAGGAGGAGGAATATACAGCTATTTCTTTCAAAGTGAATGGCTAGTCAAAATCTGTGGTCCTGTGAGCTATTTTGGTTAGAAGGAAAAGAAAATTATGAAGCCAGGTTACTTTGATACAGTCCTATTGTTATTTACACCAAGCATGTGAAACACTGCTTCACACTGTACTTGAGGAAATCAAACGTTATAAAATGGTCAACACTAACCTCAAGATTCTTTCACGTGAGTTCTCTCTCAGCTCTTTCAAAAGGACTTTTTGGCTCTTTTTTCTGTCTTTTTTACCCGTTCTCTGTATCTGTTCCCGTGATCTGTCTCACTGTTTTTCTCTTTCATATATTTAGCTACACTAAAATAATAGTCTCCCCCAAAAAGGGGTGTGATTTTTTGATCAGCCAGGTGCTTTATCACTTGACACTGCACGGCTCTAGTCAGGTCACCTTGCAAATGTAATTATACTGCATTATCAGCATTACACTGATATGCATGCTGTATATATTCATATAAACTTCACATGCTATATAAATTTGAGCTCAGTATTTGTAAATACTTTGAGCTGTCATAAAAGGGCAGGCTCATGTTATTTTCATCCGGTGTTCATACAAAGTAGGCCAATCATAGTCTCTATAATCAGGAGATCAACACAAAACTTAAGTAAATATTCATTCTTAGCACATGTATATTCACTGCTAGAATTAATATCTCATAATTTCCAACAAAACCAGCACTTGGAATAATAATAAGTTGTTGGTAAAGAATGCAAAATCGGGTGCAAATAGATAGAAATGCCACCAGAATAGTAGCATGGCATCAGTATACAGACAAATGTAGTGGGCTCAGTGTTGATCCATTCATATAAAAGAAAAGTAAAAAAATATCTGAAATCAGAAGGTGTTTCAGTAAATATTACAGCAGCAGGTGCACAAGCATTACTGCCATCTGCAAAAAAGATTCAGAAATGTGTAGTCTTGATTTGATTTGATATGATTTGATTTGATTTGATTTGATTGATCTAGTGCTTATCCTCTTAGGCATGTGTTCGTTTCCTCAGTACCCAGCAAGCAAGAGCAGTACAACCCAGAAAGATTCAACAGCCTCATATTAATAATAATTTAATGCTTATATGGAGCGTGTTTTATATTCAAAGAACTGTACAAATATTAACCAACTAATACAAACTAATGTTACTCCTTTACTATCTCATCATATTAATGAAGAATATTACTTATTCCTCATCTACTCTCTCATGTTTTTAGCTCTTTGCATTTGAGCATTTTATGGTAAACTCTAGAGATCAATTTTTACAGCTAAGAAAGATGCATACATGCATAATACATTTTACAAACTCCTCCTTAAACAGTGTCTGCTGCAGAATGTAGACAAGAGGTCTTAAAAAGAGGCATTGCATAAAGATTCTGGTTTTGTGATATAGTGAGTTAAGTATTGGTGGAACTGAAAGAATTTCAGGTAAAATTAGAGCTGGTCAGAATTTTCCTGAGACTAATTTACTGTCTGAGAATGGCAGTTTCTCAAAAATCTTGAAATGTGCAGTCCAGCACGCCTACTAGGATTTTCTGAGGAGGGAAAGTCCTGAAACAGGGCTCAAGGGCATCCAACTGTGAGTAGCCCAGTAGGTTTATCGGTTCAGTGTTGAACAGCTGGGGAAAAGTAATAGTGCCTAGTTCATTGTGTTTTGAAGATGGAAATACAATAGAAATACTAAGCGTAATTACTCTATGCTTTATTTTTTTATGCAAAGTTTCCAGTAGTTTGCCTATTGGCTGTAGTATCCTGGACACTTTCCAGCTTGCCTAAATAATTACATACTGCCTACTTACATTTTTGCCTCTCTTGAGGGACAGGAGGCCTTGCAGAGCCTAGATAGATCTATCTAGATAGATTGGAGCATTGGACAGTGATTAATGGCATGAAATTTAACAAGTCCAAATGCCAGATTCTGCACCTAGGATGGAGTACGGACACAAGTATAAATTGAGAGAGAGCAGCCCTGCAGAAAGGGATCTGGGGGTGCTGGTTGTCAGCAGGCTCAACACGAGTCATCTGTGTGCCCCGTCAACCAACAGTGCCAACCACATCCTGGGGTGCATCAAACACAGTACAACCAGCCCGTCAAAAGAGGTGACTATCCCACTGCATTTAGCACTGGTGCAGCCTCACCTCTAGTACTGTGTGCAGTTCTGGGTCTCACAATTTAAGAAGGATGTGAAAGTCCTTGAACGCATCCAGAGGAGGGCAACAAAGCTGCTGAAAGGTCTGGAAGGCATGTCCTATGAGGCGTGGCTAAGGACTTTGGGTTTGTCTAGTTTGGAGAAATGGAGGCTGAGGGGTGACCTCATTGCTCTCTCCAGCTTCCTGAGGAGGGAGGTGCTGAGCTCTTCTCCCTGGTATCCAGTGACAGGATGTGTGGCAATGGTTCAAAGCTGTGACAGGGAAGGTTTAGACTGGACATTAGGAAGCATTTTTTTAATGAAAGGGTGGTCAAACACTGAAACAGGCTTCTTAGAGAGGTGGTTGATGCCCCAAGCTTGTCACTGTTTAAGAGGCATTTGGACAATGCCCTTAATAACATGCTTTAACTTGGTCAGCCCTGAAGTGGTCAGACAGTTGGACTAGATGATCATTGTAGGTTGCTTCCAACTGGAATAGTCTATTCTATTCTATTCTATTCTATTCTATTCTATTCTATTCTATTCTATTCTATTCTATTCTATTCTGTTCTGTTCCGTTCCATTGCGTTCCATGCTATTCCGTTCTATTCCATTCTAGTCCGTTCTTTCTATTTTCTACAGTTTATGTTATTTATCATTTCCTGTTGAGCAGTGTTACTGTGGCCTACTGATTCTTTCATTTTCATTCAGAGTTTAAGTCATCCCTAGATAAGTTTGAGTGACTGAGAGCAGGAGAAAGAATGATTGTGATATTTTTTGGGAAATGCTTACAAACTAAATGCAGATAAGGAGCGATGAAAGAATTAGGGAGGACATTCATTGTAGCAGTATGCTTAAATGGTTACTCAAAAAGCAGGGTAGATTGTGTTGAAAGGTTTCATGGTTTATTTTGCAAATATAGCAAACAAATAAATGAAAGTGTTTATATATTCATCTCTTACATAGCCTACCAGATGTAGTTCTTGTGGAAGCATGTGGGTTTACCTGACAGACTAACTCAAGCATAACAATAGACAAAAGGAAAATTCAGAGACAATCTTGACCAAAATAGGATTGCAAAGCTACTGAAAGATATGAAAAGATATGAAAGAATAGGAGTGATGGATAGATATGAGAAGGTAATGGGGCAAATACATGCATGTTTATACGATAAATGAAAATGTATTTATTTGTGCTGTCAAGACTGGAGAGTATTCTATGCCAATATTTCCCATTCAATGCAATGACTGTGTATTGAAATGTTGTAAATTTTTCAAACCACTTACCCAAGAACACAATTTGGATTTAGGAATAGTTAATCTTATGATGTAATAAGAATGAATCAATGCTGACAGAATAGGAAAAGTCAACTATTTAACTTGTGGAGGTAACCTATGTCCATACTGAGAACAGCAAGGATTTGTAGTGAACAGACTGCAATACAGTTTTGGAGAGGAGGAGGTTCTGCCGTTGATTTTAACTAGTTACAGAAAAAAAAAAATAGATGTGTGTGTGGGGAAATGCTGTAAGTTTTTGCTTTCTTTTCTAGGAAGCTGAGGCTTTGGGCACTGTTATTTTACCACTATGAATCTTTCATAGTTACTGCTTTACCTCTTCCTGCTCTAATAATTGTAGCAAGAAAGCTCTCCCATCAAGAATCACCCATTGAAAGCTGTTGCTCTTCTGCATAGTAGCAGCAATATAGGGCACATGGTCCCCATGCCCAAAGATTTACATGGGCTACCAGACCATTTCCCAGTGCAATTGGAGGAATCAGCTCTGCTTTTATGCTTTGAACCTACTTTAGGCTAGAAATCAAGACCATCTGGAAGATGAGTGAGAATCTCGCCATGAAATTTGTACCTTGTGGTGAGGCAGGCATTGCTGTCTTGAGTCTTTCCATTCTCAGCTTAGTCCGACAGAGATCCATGTTCATTGGCACTGAGAACACATTCCAAAACTTTCCTCTTTACACTTGTTTTACCCTAAAGAGTGAGTTCAACAGGCTCCTACGGAAGACCATTCTCTTTATGATGTGTATTGGAGAAAGGACATATTATGTAAGTGATACATAGACAAATATTTAAATATATTCCTCTGATTGGATTACTTTTACAGTGGTTCTTAACTAAGCTGATAGAAACTCTCTATGAAAAATATACAAGTGAAAAGCTAATAGCTGCACAAGTTTCTTCTGGAAAGCAGAAGCGTAAAAGTCATGCAGGCCCTGACTTTATCCCTGTAAGTGTTTTAGTGAGTCTGTCCCTTTGAGGGTTTTGCTTTACTTTCTTTTTAAACTGTTGAAATAACACATTTACTTGGGTGCTTGGAGCTTAATTAGGCAGGTATTATAAAGTTCTTTTTAAAGGTTAATACAACTGCCAAGCTTTATTACCTGTCATTTCAGTTTCGTTACCATCTCCAGTTTGCTAGTAAGCCTCTTGCACAAACCTCACAACATATTGCTATTAGTGCCACATCTTCACTCTCACCTTAAGAGACCCACATGTTTGTCCAGTATTTTATACCACAAATTATGACAGGAAGTCATTATTTCTTGCATTTGTATAATGTTGAGTGAAGCATTAACCAGTTGGCTTCTCTGCAGAATGCTCTATAAATATTAACCACCAATTTTATAATCATTGTGGTTATTGTTATGGTTGTTATTATTATTGCTATGGTTATTATTATGTAATGACATACTTAACATCTGTAAGCCATTACATATGTTTTGAATTTATGTTATGCTGTAATATAGTATCTTGAACCTACATTATAGACAACGTGAGTATTCTACCTTTTTTGTGTTTAAAGCTGAATTTAAAGTATATCTCCACTATATCAGGACAAATGAGCAGGTGCTATCAAAAACAAAGCCCATATACCACATTGATGCATCTATATATCTGCATTAATTCTTTGGCTATTGTTGACTTTTGCATGCTTCCACCAAGCTGGTTGATCCCGTCGGGAAGCAGCAAGAGTGGGCTTCTCCGCTGAGGGAAGGGAGCTGGGAATTGAGGGTGACACCAGGCTGACTGGACAGTGCCCTCACTGACATGTGCAGAGTCCTGCTATGCTCAAACCAGGAGAGCAGAGCAGCTACGGTGAGGGTAAGCAGAGTCAGAAAAAAGCCCCGGCATGCACAGACAAATTTGCAGTGGCCAGGCAGGTCTGACGAGAAGGCAGCGGGGTCAGGTCAGAGCCAATAGGGCCAGGACCAGGCACAGGCACACCTGCATGGTGGCTCAGGTGAGGAGCTGGGGCAGGGGCTGAGCTGGGATGGGCTCTTGAGTCAATGTGCTGAGGGTGCCTGGGTGAGCCCCAGAGGAGGCTCTTCACAGCCCCTTTTTGCAGGGCTCTTTGCACTGCCCCTTGGCTGTGCTGATCCAGAACTCACTTCCAGCAGCCCCAGCTGAACCTTCAGGAAGTGGGGGGACAAGCTGCAGAGCTTCTTTGTGCACTCAGGGCCATGACAGATACATGGTGGTCTGTGGTGGGACTACTTGGATTTATTTTACCTGTGCTCTGCCCTTCTAGTTAGTTACTATTGAAAAAGAGAATTAATTCCCAAGTAATGCCAAGAAAAAAGAAAAGTTCCTTGAAGTATGTGGGGCAAGGATAACAAGATACGTAATTATTCCAAACACTGAGGTAGTGGTGGGTCACTGCAGCAACTTGAGGCCATAACGGAGAGCATGAACCGAAATGCAATGCTCATAATACAGTATTGCTTGCTCTTTGTCCTGTTTCTTAACCTTTACCAAACAACAAGCCTCTAAAAGAGACTGTTCCCAAGTGTAGTGTATCTGCTGAGTTTTCTGGCTTCTCCTCTCACTTCGTGCCTATCCCAGTATCCTCATTATCCTCTCCAGCTTCACAGTGCTGATTCCACTGTACTTGTCTATGTCAGGTGCTCTTAATTATGCTCCTGTCTCCTCTTTAATCATCCCCCAAGTAAACCCCTCCATATTGAATCTGATTCCTATCTCGCTTTTCCCTCGTTCTTGCCCTCTTCCTGCCTGACTAAGTGATCAGAAGAATCAGAGGAGAAATCCTGTTTTTTACCGCACTTGGCATATCTCTACATGTATTTGGGAGACTCAGTTCTGAGCTAGGTGACAAAGTCCACCCTGGTCTGATCCCAGTTATGTTATCAGCTGCCTTAGGAAACCTTATTTCATGAGGTAAAGTGGAAAGGAGAAAATTATGCAGAGAAAGGGAACAGCTGGTGCACTCCTACACATGTGCAAGAGCCCAGATGCACAAACTTTTGGATTCGTAATTATAGAAGCTTGGCAGCTTTAGGTGCTTGTAAGATTTAGTGTGAATGAGGACTGGGTGAACCACATTGTCCTCAGAAACTTGTGTTCATTGTTCATGCCACCTTTATAAATACTAAAGATGGGTGAACACGGGTGTAAATATTTTTGTTGAAAATAAGAACATACATATATAGGTCAGTAAGCAGATGGTCTCTGCGGTCTTTTGTACACTTTCTAAGTTCTTGGGGACTTGGACCTTCATAACGTGACTTTTTAATGTCATCACACGAGATGCTGAGAAGTGTATGTTTGTAATATTTTAGGTGTAAGGCCGAATAGGGATTTGTAGTGTAATACTGTGTCCTGGACCTGTGCTGGTATATTTGAAGTATCTGATGATGGTGGGAAACGGATGAACAACTATAGGATGAATGAAGGAATTCTGCTTATTATCCCTCATCTGGACTGGACTTAGTGACTTTACAAATGTACAGTTAAGTTAAATTACATACTACTCTCAGTTAAAACTGGTTTTTGTGCAGTGTGTATGTAGAGGTTAAAAGTTTCTACTTTAACAAACCTACAAAACACCTTCATGGTATGAACATCTCTCAGATCATAAAGACTCTTTTTCCACGGTTCTTTGATAACTCTTTACTTGAAGTATGTAGCATTTTTTAGTTCAACTGTTTTTTTTTTTATTCTCATATTTCAACTTGGTATTACTTATTTTTTACTATTTATTTTACAGGAAGTAGCCTTGATGAGAATTCCAGAAACTTCAAGTTCTTAAATAGATTTATTGATTTTCAAGTTTTAACACTCTAGAAACTATAGCTCTTTGATAGCATATACAGGATTAATACATTAGATGCCAAAAAGTGTAATTTAAAAGGTAACAAGAGAAACAGCTGTAATTTTCCAGATACACTATGAAAATACCAGATAACTTTTGGATACTATGCTAGAAGTTTCTTCTACTAATTAAATCTAAATGTACAACCATTAAGGAAATGAAAAAGCCTTCTGCAATGAACTTAAGTTTCAGAAGACTTTAAAACATTTAAAAATAAAATTAAAATTAAAAACATGGTATTACTTAGAAACCAGTCACCACAACTGCCTTAATATCTTTATTTATATGTGAGTGTTAGATAATCTTCCAAGGAATCTAAAAATTTCTGTATGGTAATGTCATATATAAAATCCTTTTTAAAGTAAGAATATTTAAAATTTAGACACTCAACATATATCCAAGACATACTCCCTATTTAAGTGCCCTTCTAAAGCTGAATGTTAACAAGCTAAAGCCCCTTCAATTTCTTGCAGCCTTGGCATTTCTTCTGCATCTGTTGATATCATCAGTCTGTAACACTTAGAAGAAGGAAGCTCCATTTCCAAGTCCAGGGAAGAGTGATTATGAATTCAATATGCCAACAGAGAAATTCAAACAGAGGTCAAGTATCCTGTATCCTATTAGTGTGTGGGATTGCTATAAGTCATCCAGGGATTTTTTTAAGTCATGTCAGTTCAACTTTAGGAGAACTTTCAGACACATCTGTTTTTAGGTTTAAATTTTAAAAAAGATTGCTTCCAAAAAATGAAGGGTTTATAAACCACACACAGTAACATCCAGCTTTGAGGGAAACCAGGCTAGCAAAATTCTGTCTGTACTAAAATGAGCTGCAAATCTCCAGTTATCTTCAGAGGAGTGAAAGTTTTACCAGATTAATCCAGTATCAAATGCTGTATTGGAACTGGAGGAAAGAACATTCCAACCTGGCAATCACTGGGAAAGTCTTATTTCAAACCCATTTAAATTGGTGGCAAAATGAATTAATCGTAATGGAGCCAAGGCACCATCTTTGCTCTTTATAATAGTCTTTGTTTTAAAGAAAGAAGTTATACTGAGGCATGGGAGGGACAGGGAACTATACAGAATCACCTGTATAGTCACCATGTCAAGTTCCCAATGAGTTTAATGCTATCACCTTAATTTCTGACACAGGCGAGCCTATTTCTTTGTATAGCCAGTCCTCTAACATATTGGTATAACCAACCAAAGAGTCACCCTTAATGTTTAGATTCAGAATGCAAAACTGTATAAATAATTAAAAATTTAGGCTAATCAATGTTTGTTGGGCTTTTTTTTTTTCTCAATAAGTTCGTGTACTCTACAGACTTGTTAAAAAGTTGGACTAGATTGTTTAAAAATATGTTGTCTGTTGATTTCCTGGGTTGGAACACAACAATATTCTGTTTCCATTTAGAGCAGCAATATCATTCATGGCATAATCTAAACCCATCATATTAGGTATAGGTCTCTCTCAGTGGATCACTACTGAAAAAGACATTTTCTAGAGAGATTTTAATGCTGAAGGAGGCAGTTCAAAATTTATTTCAAAGGCAATATTCCTTTCTATGATTTTTAGCTACTCTTGTCATAGGAATTTTGAAGATGAAAACAAAACAAAGACTAAGTAAAATTGATTGCAGGTCTTGTTCCTACTGTGTGCTGCATTTTACGTTACTGCTAATAACATTGAGATTCTAATGAATTAATTGCCCATTGGGCCCTAGACCTGATCTGATTGAAACAAAACTACAGGGCAAGAGAAAAAGGGGGACAATAAAGGCGAGAAACAGGTGACATCTCCTGGCATATAGATTGGTGCTTGATCTTCTAATCGTTCAGGTAGATAAAGATGAAAAATGGCATTATCCCAATACAAATTCACATGCAGCTCCAGAAACTGAATATGGAAAGGGTAAAGCACTTCAGAAGATCTCCAAAGTCCGTTCAAATCAGTAAGAGTGTCCTGACTGAATTTACCAGGGTTTGGTTCAGGTTTTGATTGAAACCCCCACCCTAAATGAACATTGTATGCTTAGCTGGAAAAAAACCCAACACATTATCGATAGGCCTTTCTTGATACCTGTGTTCCGTATGACTATTTTTCCAGTGTTTGATAAATAACGGTGAGCTTTTTAACCTTGAAAGAGTCCAGGAAAACTGCAGAGAGATAAAGCTCCATCAGTGAACAGTTTCTATTAGGTAGTGTGTAGTATGGCAATGACTGATTCCCAGGTGAATCACCTTGAAATGTACCTTTCAAATCTATTTGCCTGATAGAAATCTTGGTGACCTCAGAAAGGCAATGTTTTTTCTCGTATATATTTACATATTATCATTTGCATCCTCTTTACTTACAGCTCAACCTAACATTTCTCTTGGAGCATTATTTTAACATTTTTACCTGTAACTATATGTAGCGCTTATGAAATATTAATAGCATAAGCCAACATTTATATTAAAGAAAGTCTAGTGTGTGTGGTTAAAGATATGATTTGACATTATAGCCCTAGGAAAAAAAAGTTGATGTGATTTTCATCAGACCATCAGGTTATAACACTATTTTCAACTTAGTCTTATGTACACCCAAATGCAGAAGACTTACTTCAGCAAATGCTGAAATAGACAAAATAATGTTCTTTCTTTAAAATTCTGCTCAAACCCTCTCTCTGGTATTTCACAATAGAGCTGTTTTATCTATGAAGTAAAACATGACTATTGTAAAATATGTCATGCTTTCAATGCTAGTTATCGGTAATAATTCCCATGCTAACTGAATGTTTTCTGTCTTTCCATCAACATAGACAATAAACCATGGAAAGAACTACATAAGCGACCCAGCAAGAATATAATAAACTCATTTTTTAACAGTGGCAACTTGAATGAATAAGCAGGACTTTCCAGATAATTCATATTTGATGTGAAACCAGTGAATTTGATACATTTCTCATGTATAAAAGATACCCTTAGACCAATCTTTGTTCAATTAGATTGCTTTTCATATAGAGACAATGGGATTTGAGAATCATAGCCGAATTGTCCCATAGGCACACAAACTCAAGTCATGCTCCAATTGAATATATTACTCCTAGGCAAAGTTTTCTATTTAAATCTGTTTTCCCATAAAAAAGGAATTGCTAGTATGTAATAGAAAGCACCATCTCAAATGTTGTACACAAGTAGGATTTAATCACCTAACTGTCACACGAATAAAGTGCCCAAGTTTCGGATCTTGAAAAGCCTCTTTCAGTTGCATCCAAGTCCTTGAGGAGACGCCTATGTTTTTGACATTATCCTCCTCCAGACAGCTACACTTCAGCTCCGGGCCTCCCAAGAAAATCTTTACTGCCTTCACTGCTCTGAGCAAGCCAGCTTTTCTTTGTGTTTCAGTGTCTGTGCTCCACACACTTTACCTGCAAGCTGGATTTGCTAAACCCATATTTATTAACTTGGGTAGTCTGCAGACCACTCAGTCATGACACACAGGAAAGTACTCTGGCTATAATGCCTTCCCCACAAAATGAACACATAGGCATAGTTCTACCTGTGTGAAAGTAAAGGTTACGTGGCTTCTCAAAGTATAGCATTATTTTATTTGTTTTTAATGAAAGCCATTGTGGAAACAGTGTCTGAAATAGTCTGTAGATATCTTGGGGTGAAGGGTCATAAAAAGTTACGAAGCTGTATTTTGGTATTTAAACATTTTAATCGTTTACTTTAAGAGCTATTAAAAAGCATTTTTAAATATTGAAAAAATTTATTAAGTTAACATTTCCTTGTTCTTCCAGAGCACACAGTTAACAGCAGTAACTTTTTCTTCTCTGAGGGTACAGTGCCCTGCTGGGAGCTGGTGCCAGGTCTGCGACGTTCCTGTGGGTGATGTTTTGTACCCACACTAGATAGCAAGGAGTCCTACATAGCACTGCACTGAACACTGCCACACTCTTAGAACAGGCTTCAAAAGGTGGGAATCTGTGTCATTCCCATTAAGCCCTTGGATCAGAAAGAGAACTTCAGCTCCCTGGCTTTGGTCACAAGGTGGGTTGGGAATCCTGCCTGCCAGAGCTGGATTTCTGATGAAGACCTATGACAGCGCACCCTTGTTCGCTTTTGTGAGAGCTCTGCTGTGCACATGCAAATGAAACATAGATAACAAACGATCTACAGGTCAGTGAATAAGGAAGATGCCGATAGCCTGCAAGTTACTGGTAATGGTGCTCATCCTTGGTGGCAAACTCAGCAGAAAGCAAATCCAAGTGTGTTAATGAACTACATTTTTGGGAGTAGGGCTTACCTTTCCATGATGGGACCAAATGAAATGAAAAGACTGAGAAAATCTGTTTTTAAAAAAGAATATTCACTACCATGATATTAACCAGTACCTTTCATTTAATGTAAATATAGGCCATAATTCTTAAAGAAAAGTTAGCCATAGTCTTTCCTGTAAGGCAAACTAACAGCTCTACTGGAGTCAATGGCATTGGTGTTTTAATTTCACCAAGGCCACAAATTCAGCCCTGCATCACTAAAAATTCTGACTACATGAAGAAATATTCTATGGCTCCAAAAGAAGCTTTGTTTCTTTTAGTATTAATATTGCCATTAATATTAGTAGTAGTATTGTCATCCACTGTACTCCAATTGGATTGTTTCAGTCTCTGTGCTATTTTACCTTTTCTGCTAGTAAATTATAGCAAATTTTAGAGATTGTCTCAGGTCTGATTTTTATGTGATCATGGAATTAAAATTTTCAATTTTTTTCAGTAGAGCATTACAGCATTTAAAAATTCACATTAAGTCCTAAATGCCTATTTTTGACATCCAGCAAAAATTTGTATTTGCGGGATGATGTTTTCATCATACTCAGTAAAAGTAAGTTCTTTTATGAAATGTTAATCAAAAAGCATGTCAGATCTGTCTGGAAGGCAATCAATGGATTAAAGGACTGAAAAAAAAATAGATTGTTTTCTTATCAACTGTACTTCCTTCTTGTTCTTACTATAAATAATTTTGCTCTTGTTTTTAAAACAAATTTACACTGTTTTGACTTGTTGGTTTAATTGATTTCAATGTATAAAACCACACACTGATTTAATAAGATAGGGATTGGTCCCATAATATTTAATTCTTCATTAGCTTTCACTGGATGTAGCCTGAACATATATCACTCTGTCCTAAACTATTTTTAAGCCTGGCTTCCTGCTTCAAGACACCAGGGAGAAAAATCCCACACCAACCTCATTTTAAATTATTTGACAAATACACATCAGGATGAAACCTGCCACAATTAAGGATGCACAGGTTGTAAAGTTAGTTGCAGTGGACCATCTGAAGGTAATAAAAATTACTTATTCTCTAGGACAATCAATGCTTCAATTACCCACCAAAACCTGGACTTGGATATCAGCTATCCAATAATGTATCTGTTATTTGTCAGGAAATCCTGCCAGAAGCATTTCTTTTTCTTTGCAGATATAAATATGAAACACAGACATCAGACATATAGCGGTGTTATTTCTTTTCAGGTCTGCAAAACGAATTTCTGTGTGTGGAAGGTCCCTTCTGCAAACGGTTTTTGCTCCGGGAAGGGGATTTCAAAAGGTTTTTAACAACTCTGAAGTTGGATAATGAGGGGGAGACACTCCTTCACCAGAGTTATGTTATACTTTCACAGATTGTGGCCACATGCCAGAGGGCTTGGTAATCATTAATCAGAGCCCCCATATGATTTCTAGGGATTAAGTGCAAAATAATTGCTTTGAACAGATCATTTCACCCTGCAGTTAATTGTCCCGTGAGACTTGTGAAATGGGACACTTGACAATCTTGTCTTCTTATTCTGGGGAAAAGTGATTGGAATAGTTCAATATAGTATTTAACACATTTCTCTGACACTACAGTGATTTCTTGAAATCTTTGTGACAATTCCTATATTTTATATTTTTATTATTCTTTAGAACCAAACTAATCCTTTCATCTATTTCATGAGTTTGCTGCACAAAGAGATTATTGAAACTCTCAGTTTGGGATGAGGGTTTTGGGTGAGCTGGATTTTGGGGATGAAGTCATCAGTCTCTATATCATCACCAGAGGAACTGAACTTCTGGAAAAAGGAACATGCAATAGATATGGACATGGCACTCACCACTACCTGCTCATAAGTAAATGTGGATGTAGAGACCTTAGGAGACCTTCTTCGTTCCCAAGGTCTGTCACAGATTTTGTGGTTATGTCCATCCTTGTGAACTATACAGGATGAGGACATGGGTTTGAGCATCACCTTTACTGTTCAAATGTTGGCATACACCTTGTTAGCATTTCGGCCCAGACTGGCTAGTAGTGTCCCACACAATGAGGGGGCATGGTCTGGGGGAGAGAATGGCCTCCAGATTGGTCTAAGTATGCCATCCTCTTTTGGAAGCAAGTGTTTAGCTGTATGAGATGTGCCAGTTTCCTCAGAGAATGCGTCTGTTGCCTAAAGCCTGTTGCAGGCTTTTGTCACCTGCAAACAAGCAGGGATCCAGCATCCCTTGTCTCCCCTGGAACACTGCCCCAGCCATGGGAGATATGCTCTTCACCCCCCTTCAAAAACTTAAAGCTGCCAAAATGTTGGGAAAGCTTAAATCCTGTGCAAAATCATGGTAATAACACTCCTTTTCTAGTGAAATATTTTTCTGTTGTATCAGATTAGAACTGAATCTCTGTCAGAGCAGCAATGTCTCTACAAGTTTTGCTCAATGGTCCCTAATCTTGCTTGTGTCCTTATCCAATACGTTAATTGATATTAGTAACATATTGGTATCTACACAGGTGTTAATTGCATGTGTAACTTGCTCTCTTACCAAATTGTTGGCAGTTTTATGGGGCACAGATATATCTTCCCCTCAACCTTTGAAGCTCGTGTTTCCATGTCTTTGTCTGAAAAGACCTGATAAGGTCTTTGGATGTATTGGGTTTACGTGGCAAGGTTTTGGTAGTGGGGGGAAGAGGGTGCTGCAAGAGTGGCTTCTGTGACAGGACATCAGGAGCTGCCCTCATGTCTGACAGAGTCAGTGCTGGCTGGCGATGGTCGTAGCGTCTCTGTGATAACATACTTAAGAAGGGGAAAAAAACCTCAGCAACTGTAGCTGGAGAGAATATGTGAGAGAAACAATTCTGCAGACACCAAGGTCAGTGAAGAAGGAGGGGCAGGAGGCGCTCCAGGTGTGGGAGCGGAGATTTCGCTGCGGAAGAGGTAGAAGAGTGGGGAGTGAAGTTTAGCCTGGGAGGAAGGAAGGGGTGGAGGTAAGGTGGGTTTAGATTTCTCATTATCCTACTCTCTTATTAATTGGCAATGAATTAAATTAATTTCCCCAAGTCAAGTCTGTCTTGCTGGTGACAGTAACTGGTGATTGATCTCCCTGTCCTTAACTCAACCCACAAGCTTTTTGTCACATTTCCTCCCCCTGTGCTGTTGAGAAGGTGGAGCAACAGAGCAGCTCAGTGGGCACCTGGCAGCCAGCCAAGGTTAATCTACTAGAAGAGCCTAGAGTAAGATATTTGAAACATTACTAGAAGACAATAATTATAAAAAGGTATACAGAAAGTAATTATAGAAAGATAATGACCACAACTCTTGCCTTTGTCATCAGTCTTCTTTTGAACTATTATTTTTGAACAATGCAATGGATTGCTGTCTGTCACAATTTTCCTAGTCTTTTGGCTTCTTGTTTCTTGAAAGCTTGATGGTACTAATAGTTCTTATATGATTGAATACCTCCTCATGCATAGTTGAACAACAAGCTACAGTGCTGTATACAGGTAATACAGTCGATTTAGACAAGCAATTTTGAATACCAGAAGCTATCTGGAACTACAACTTGGCTAACTTATCTGCACACAAATTAAATTTTATGCAATCATTTATGTACAAGATACTGTAACAAAAAAGAAAAATTGATGTTAGCTTCTCTCTTTCTCCAATATACTGTGGAACTTGTAAAATGTGCTTATTTTTTTATCCTTTTGGGAAAACAACAAAAATTTATTTTCTATAGAAAATGTTGATTTTTTTTCTGCAAAATATTTTAGTTTGTTGCCTGAAATTCAAAAATAGACTTAAACAAAATTAATTCCTTTCTTAATTTGGAATTGAACATATTCTGTAGATCCTTTGGTGATCTGCTTGTTAATAAACTGTGACCTACAAAACAATTGCCAAAGATTAACAAACAAAACAAAACAAACCAAAACCACAGACAAATCATAATTCAGCAATCCAAACAGGCTAGCAAACAGGGAAGGCAAATGATAAAAATGAAAATAATAAACGATGATTTAACAGGTTGTAAATGAATGTATTGGCTGTGGCAACACTCTAAAAAGCAATGCTCAGATTTTTTGCAGAAACTTTAAATGGCCCTTGAATTTAAAAAGGTTGAGACATACTACTCTAAGAGATGGAAAACTGAGATTATAAAGACCCTTTAGCAGTGATTAATGGTCGTCTTTCAAAGTGTAACTAGGTGATTCAGAAACTGTGTTTCACAGAGATCTCAAGTTCTGCTTCATTTCAGCCTTATTTTGATTTCTTTCACACAATTTTTACTTTTTTCTGCGAGTCATTAGCTAATGGCAGGTCTCTACATCCTCTGCCACTCAGATGCACAAGGAGGAGTGAAAAGAGGATGATTATTTGAAGAAAACAATTATATGGAATACTTTTTCTGAAAGACTGACTTGAGTATCTATTTCAGAGTTGATCGAAGTGAGCTTTTTGAGCTTGAGGAGTAAAGTGGTGGTACAGACAAAAAAAAAAAAAAAAAATGCTTTGGCAGCTTCTGGTGAATATCTCCTAAGTGTAGCTCAAACCCAAAGTCAGTCAGCTGCACAGATTCAGCAGGGAGCTTTCAGAAAGGATTGCCTCCAAAGGGCCACAGTTAGCAGTTTATTTAGGTCCACATAACAAGCTGGAAAAGATTAAACCATTTCGTTTTGCTATTCCTAATTTGTTTTATGGTTTAAATTGTTGATTCTAATAGCTATTCACATTTTTAGGAAGAAGGAAGAATTATAGTGATTGATATCAAAACTTCAGCCACTGGAAACATTTACAAAATCATGATATTTGGGATGCTATAGTGTTTCTCAGCCCTTAGAACAGGAAATAACTGTGGTATCACAGATACTGCGGTAAAGTAATTGTTGCTAAATGCTGGGTTGTTTTTTTTTAAATAGTAACCACAACGGCCACTAATTATAGACACTGAAATAATGGAATTGCCATACTGAGTGTTTTATTTGCTTCAGGAGAAAACTGTTAATTTTATACTGTCATTTACTGTATATGAAGATATATTAACTACCCTGCCATCAACAGCTGATTAGTCTCAAGAATGAGCTGCATTACCAGTCCTTTTCTCTGAAGAACTGAAAGCAAATATAGTTATTTAACAATTTTGTTTCTTGATGTGGTGAGAAAAGTTTTCCATTTTAATTATTCAGTTCCTGAGAGACAGCCTGTAGCATTTTTGCGATGTGTGTGTGGGCAGGACCTCCTCAGCCCTGCAGCTTGCAGTGCGATCTGCCTTTAAAAGTATCTTCCTTGGCTCCTCACTGACTTTTGTGCATCAGGATGAACTTGAATAGCCATTTTAATCACAAATGTCTGACCCTGAACACTTCTGGGACTTTGGCAGCACCTTATCAGAGCTAAACTAATGCAGCGTATCTGCCATTAGTTTTACTAATGGTTTAGTAAAGCCTTTACCCTTAAGAACAGCACTCTCCAGACATCTTGCTTGTCCTTCAATTGAGTTATTCTGACATAAAATTGCAGTAAATGAAAGATGAAGGCCTATGGTATTTGTTATAGGTATTGGATAATAATGTAACTATGCTATTCTTTCTTCATTCTCTGTAATAATATTTGTTTCAAATCCTTATTTATCTTGAAAGAAGGTGATAAGAGGACAGTGTTACCCATTTTAGAGGTAACACTAAACTGTAGAGGTAACACTTTGACTGCAACTCAATTTTAAGCATATTAAAGAAATCCAAAAGAACAGTTTATAACTCAATTTGCTTCACTCAAGGCAGCTGGCTTATACCAAAAGATCATGTATGCCAATATTTTGTACTCTTCAAAAACTAATTTTATGTTATAAAAGAAGAAGATTTGCACAATGGACCTTTTTTTTTTTTTTCCTGAAAGTTATTTTCAATTATTTCTCTATAGTACTGGACCTATTTGGAAGGGCTGCCATGAACAAAATCTGACCTGGGGCAAATGGACTAAAGGCACAGTGAGAAGCAGTGTGTCTGAATGATCTTGTTTAAGAACAGCCGTAAGAGCAAGATCTGTGCATTGAATATCAAGCTACAGTCTAACACCTTTCCTAGTACATTTTTTTATAGCTTTGGCTCAAACAAGACAGACTATATTATAATCAGCTGTGCAAACAAGTAAGTGGAATATATACTGAACCAATACACCTTGATTTAAACCGTTATTACTTTCATAGTATTGTATTGACTTCATCTGTTGGGCCCTATGGACGCACAGTGGATTTGTGGCCATTTAGTGGAACATTTTTAATACAGTGTAGAGTACAAACTCAGATCTTGGTAGACACTAATGGGTTTTATGCATAGCTCTCTCACAGACAACTTTAAGAAACTGTTCCTTTAATGGCCATGCGATACAGTTTGATAGAAGCAACAAGCCAAGTAGCCATAACTCCCAATGGCGTTCGAATTCCTTAACCTCACCTGAGAATCAGGAGAGTCCTGTTGGATGAGAATGTTTGATGTTCTCTGTGCCGTTTTATCCTTCTGCCAGGAAATATTAAAATATATTATTAAAAAAGATTTACTCTAGCTGTTTATTTCCCACAGCAGTGATAATATAACCTCCTTTTCACCTACCTCATCTTGGATGAATTTCATTCTAGCCATCAAGGGACACATATACGGATGCTTATTCTTGAAGGCTTTTTTTAGTTGGAGCATTTCTGCAAGATTTCTTTTTGCCTTTGGCCATTGTCATTGCCCATGTATAGTACATGGCAGGCCAGCTATCCCTCTCTGGCACCCCCAGAAAACTCTTGGGATATTTGTTCTACTTTTTTACTGCATTTGAGAGCTCATTTCTCATTCTTGTGGTATAATGCCACCATAAAATCATGCTTAGCAAGGCCTGTCAAATAAAAATAACCAATGCTGAACTTATTCAAATACGGTATTAAGTAAGTATGTTTTGCTTCTGAATCAGAAGAAGGACCTAGTAATAATTGTGCATAGAATATATTTTTCTAACAGCAAATTATTGATATTAATAACATAAATTTTAGAAAGAGGTTTTTCTTCTCAGGATTTTAACACAGTAAAATTTTGCACCAGCTTGAGAATAACACAGTCAAGAAGATCTCTTTTTCGTCAGCTGCCCATTTGTCACGGCATGGCAAGACCAGCAATAACAAAAAGTCACTCTCCATTTCACTGTACTTTCCTGCGATTCCCTCCCCACACCACTGCCTCACAATGGAGTGGGAAAAAAAGGGAGTCCGTCAATGGCTCTCCAGACAGAAGGAGATTTTCAAAGGGCTCAGCCCTGCCGCAGCTCCACATGAAGCACTGTCATTTGAGGTTGAAGAGCTTCTCATATGATAACAATTGAGTTTATTTTACGGTGGAAGAGATCAGAACCCGGAGGTGCTGTACTCATGCATTTATTCTCTGGCATTTTTACACACTGGTACTGACAAGGCACTGAAATTACAGCCTCTAATCCCCAAGCACGTCTTTCTGCAGTTCAGTCTTAATTTACTGGCAGAAATAGAGGCAACCACCCGCTTCCTTGCTTCCTCTGCTCAGTACCATTTCTCCTCTGCTCCATTCATTTAATTTCTTTTTTATTGTGTGTTGCTTCATTTGTTTAAGGCTCCTGTCCCACACTTCCCCACAGGTTTTACCACACTCTTTATTACACTCTTTATTACATTTGCTTGTGGCTTCATGAGCTGATTGAGTGATTTTAGGGGAGACTGGAATGATGTCAGATTAGACAAGAAAAGAGAACTATGGGTTAGTAAGGTGAGTAGAGCAAGCTGCAATAAAAAGAACAGAAATTAGATTTCTCTGAGGACTTGCTTCACATCTGTTAAGAGGAACACTTTTGAAAATGGGCAGTTCATATTCATTTTTCTTTCTTTTAACATAGCTCCTTCAAGTAAGGTGGTTGCCATAGATACACTGTTGACCACCTTCATAATCTTAAAGGAGATTAATTAGACCAAGATGAAAAAAATAATTATATTTTCCAAAGAAAGGACAAAGTTATTTTCCTTGAAAAACCATATTCTTTCTCTTTTTTCTTAAAAAAAAAAAAAAAAAGATTTAAGCAAAGCAAATGACAACTTATTTTTCACACCAGAAGAGAAAAACCCAACACAAACCAAAACAAACAACAAAAAAATCTCTGCCGAGATTTATTCTTTCTTTAACTGCCTAAAAATTAAAATCCTAAGAAACAATAATAGGCCTCTTGTGACCTGCTGCTGAGATGATAATGGTATTGGAAGCATTGTTTTCATGAACGGAGCCTGCCTAGACAATGCGTCATTGCTTCATTGTAATTTCATCATGTGTTAGAAACTTAGCTCCTGGGGGAGCCTTAAGCGCAGCGTGGTCACATAACACAAATCAACTTTTTGTATGCAAGTGTACTACACAAAGATATAAAGTAAGCCATGCATAAACTTGCTTCGCTATAACAATTGGCTATCATTATAGTCATTTTAAGATGCCATCTCAAAAATTCTTACTCTGTGTACCTATACATTAAAATGGCCTTGATGTGTCATTTAATGTTGATGAAAAGACAGCAATATAAATATTGGAAAAAGCAAAAATCTACTGTAGTTTTTCCCTGTCCCTAGATACCACTATGACTCCTGTAAGATCAGGGCTCTGTGCCTCTGGGGACAGCTATTGTAGGAAAGGTGAGAAGTTATGGGTTTACTCCTCCTGCGTCATGCTTTATTTGGCTTCTAATACAAACCACACTGTTTAGCAGTAACAAAGCTACAGACACCTACACAGTGACTGTTATCTCTGGTGTGTGTGTTTTTCCACATATACAGAGAACTAAAAAATCTCAGTCCCTCTCCGTCCAAACAGTTTTAAATGGTAAAGCATCTGTCCTTTCTAAGGAATAGACACATACCTTTGCTTCCTGTGTAAAGGAAGATATTCTTCAGTGGCAATTCATGGATGTATTTAGTTCCTGTGCAGAGAAAATCTGTTTAAATGTAATGTAATAAAAAGTATGCTAGCTCTGCAAGAGCAGACATTCTGTCTGCAATAGACCTTAAAACAAGTGTGTCACAGCAAGCTAACGGGTCCTTCTGGGTATGGACAAGCCAGATACAAAAATCTTTCTACATCTGATTGAGATAGAATCTGTCTACAAAGTCTGCAGCTAAATTCAAGACGCTATGAGTCCATTAGGCAGAGGGTACTTTGGAGAAGAACAGCAAATACGCTAACAGACACCTGGAAAATTTCAAGTCTGGGCTTTGTTTACAGATGGCTCCTTCTGGAAGAGGTGCCAGAATGCAGCCCTTGGTGAGTTACATTATTGAGTGTCTGCAAATATAGAGACGAGATATCTTCAAGAAAACCTACAGTCTGTCTTGCTTAGGGAAGAGTATTCTATGAATTAAAAGGAGAAAAGGCTGGGATAGCAGGATTTAACCTGAACAGAATTACTGACCAAACAAACTCTATTATATTCTACATCTGCAATACTCACGAAAGCCTGTTCTACTCCATGCTTCATCTGATTTCATGACCTGCAACCTGCTGCTGTTCAATTTTTAGCATGGGCAAACCTAGGATAACAAATAGAGGGGTGTCAGAGCTGGATGTTTGTTTGGGTACATGGGAGTATATGAATCCCAGCAGACTAAAATATTCTAAATCTTCCAATTATATTTTCAGAATAAATTGAAGCAAAAATAGCAACATAGCAATATATACCAACATGCATAAAATACAGCAGGCTAAATGAATGAAATGGAATAATGCATATGACGTATTTTAGATTAGCCAGAAACTCTTCTGCATCATACCATCTATTTTATAAAAAATGCTACATTAGCATTTGAAATCATAAAATGAAACAAAATGTGCTATAAGGTTGTGTTCTCAGATTATGTCTCTTGACAAATGACAAGCCATCCCATTTTCAGATCATTTGTGAGGTTTCTCTTTTTATTTTGTAATACACAATTTAAGACAATGAAGAAGTAGAATATACTAAGCTGATGATGAAAGGGTTTATTCTTGTACATGTAGGGCAGGACAGATTCAGATATCACAAAGTCAGAAAGAATTATTGTTTTGATTTTCTGTGTAATGCAAGCCTCACCATGGAGTTGAATTGATTCTCACTTGATACAAGATACACTTCTGAATAGCATTGAGTTTTGTTTAAAAGTTTGCACTACTCGATCACCCACTCTATTCCTTCAGAGAGCTGTTCTGGTAGTTAATTATGCTGTTAAACAAAACAAACAAACGTACAAAACAAGAGCAGGTGCCTGTTTCTGCATTTATCTTTCTTCTCTTTCCAGCCACCAGAACCCATATTTTTTCTGAATGATTGCAGAGGTTTCAGTTGTCAAATATTTCTTCCCTAAGCAGGTACTTGCAGACTCTAAGCCACCCCTTAGCTTTCTCTTTGTTGAACTAGCACATTTAACTAAGGAGTACGTATAAAAACACAAAACAAAACTTTGTGAACAGACCTGTTGTTATAAATATATGTATGGGAAAGGAAACTTGCCCCAGCTACATCTAAGCTGGCACCTTCTTTACTGCCCTGAGCTATATATTGAAGTGTGTAACACCCACCCTGAAATCATTCACGTGCACAAATGAACTGCACATTACGTGAGCTCACTATTTCTGCATAGGTTTGAGTACCGGATACACATGTGAAAACACTATGATTATACTGAGCTCCCTAATGTTTCTATCATTTGCATTTTATAACGAACAAATACAATTTTTAGGATATACATCAAAAAATGTCTCATATTACCCTTATCACCCTTTGTTGTCTAGTTTAGTTACAGCTACTTTAACTTCCTGTCAAAAGAATGATATTTTCTACCCAATGCAGCATTTTTTTCTCCATTTCGAGACTGGGGTTGAAATATGTAACAAACCACTGTTAAACAGACATTTACTGCAGTCTTTTATGTCCCTGTTCTTTCTTATAATTGTTCTGTCTTGTGAAACCAATGCTTTTAAACAGCAAATGTCTGCAGGTGTATGAGTAAGTTCATGTGAAGAATAAATATGCGCATTTTCTCTCTCCTTAGGTATGAAATGTGAGCAAGTCACGAGCATTCAAATAATAACTTTTCAGCTCTCTGATCCCTTCCTCGGTCTGTGCCAGGAAGAGATCTAATATTGTTTTTCCCTTGTTGGAGAAAGTGTCCCTTGTAATGTTTAGGAATTGTGTTGTGAGTACATCCTATTCAGTGGATGTAAAAGTGCCAGATAATACTGAACAAAATGCTTTCAGTTCAGCTGTTAACAATTCTCTCCATTTCGTCTTATACAAGAAATATTGTAATGACACATATAATACTTTGTCAATTAGTGGTCAAGATGATCACAGAATGGGACAAAAGGGTAAAAAGGAGGAAAATAGTCAGCCTCACTTCCATGTCCAGTAAGAACATGAAACAGACCCTCCTGGAAGACATGTCTAAACATATGGAAGACAGAGAGGTAATTAGAGACAGCCAATATGGCTTCACCAACGGCAAATCATGCCCGATTAATCTAGTGGCCTTCTATAATGGAGTAATTGCATTGATGGACAAGGGAAGAACTATGGATGTCATCTACCTAGACTTCTGTAAGGCTTTTGATACAGTCCCCCACAGCATTCTGGACACTAAATTGGAGAGAGATTTATGTGACAGAGGGACTGTTAGGTGGATAAGGAGCTGGTTGGATGGCTGTGTCCAAAGAGTTATAGTCAACGGCTCAATGTCCAAGTAGAAACCAGCAATGAGCGGTGTCCCTCAATGGTCCATACTGGGACCAATACTATTTAATATCTTCATCCATGACAGACGGTGAGATTGAGTGCACCCTCCTCAAGTTTGCAGATGAAATCAAGCTGAATGCTGTAGTTGATTCCCTACAGGGAAAGGATGCCACCCAGAGGGGTTTTGACAGGTTTGAGGAGAGTGCCCAGGTGAAATTCATGATGTTCAACAAGGTTAAGTGAAAAGTCCTGCATGTGGGTCAGGGCAATCCCCAGTATCAATACAGACTGGAGGATGAATGGGTTGAGAGCAGCCCTGTGGAGAAGGACTTGGAGATATTTGTGGATGAAAAACTGAACATGAGCTGGCAACGCGCACTTGCATCTCAGAAAGCCAACTGCATCCTGGGCTGCATAAAAAGAAGTGTGTGCAGAAGGTTGAGGGAGGTGATTCTCCCCCATTACTTTGCTCTTGTGAAACCTCACCTGGAGTACTGCACTCAGCTGTGGGGCCCACAGTATAAGAAAGACACGGATCTGGTAGGGTGGGTCCAGATGGGGCCACAAAAATGGTCAGATGTAGTGACCTATACATTGGCCTGTAGTGACAAGAAAAGGGACAATGGTTTTAAAATGAAAGAAGGTAAATTCAGATTGGACATAAGGAAGAATTTTTTTTATGATGAGAGTGGTGAGACACTGGAACAGGTTGCCCAGACAAATTGTAGATGCCCTATCATTGGAAGTGTTCATGGTCAGGTTGGATGGAACTTTGAGCAATCTGATCTAGTGGATGATGTCCCTGGGTTGGACTAGATGATTTTCAAAGGTCCCTTCCAACCCAAGCCGTTCTATGATTCTATGCAGATACTTTCACACCATTAAAACCCTACCTCTCTGTCTTGCTATCTATTGATACATCAGCCTTTGCCAGCTGCTCTCTTTCTGTCTGTAGTAAACCATTCTTTTTTCTTAGATAAATAGTCATGTAAGTCATACAAACTGCCTTGTGAACTTCATTTAAAACAAACCTATTCTTCAAACACATATGCTTTCATGCGTTAAAACATCAGTGTAGCGCAAAACAAATATTCTTCTATTTCTTCAGGCAGTGAAATATTAGGTTTTCCTTCAGTCATATCTCACAGCTTTTGAAATTAAATTGTTTTGTAGAAACATGGCTCGGTGCTACTGTAAAGAAGGAGTCAGGTTTAATACAAAACAGCAAAACATTAGCAAGCAACAACACTAATCACAACCATATTGTGAAACTATTTGTAGCTTCAAGCAAATTCCTAATGTCCAATGTTTCTGATCACTAGTAAGCTGCTGTCTGTATTTCCATTTCATTTTTCTCTCAACTTCAAATCTAAGAAATTACAGTGTTTTTATTTTTGAATTAATTTCAGGCTGTGCTCCATTGATAGATTTATCGGGGCGGGCTCATAGGCTCACACTGGACACACTTCTTGAACAAGAGCACCAGGACAAGTCTGTGCTGGTGTAAAGTACTTCCCACAGAACTATGTCAACTCATACCAGCCGAGGCTTGGCCCTTGTATATTATTATCAGGAAGTCCCAGCACTTTACCAACTCTTTTGATAATCTAAAATCCAAAGGATTCCTCCTGATATAGAATTAGATAAATTAGACACTTAGATAAAAAATTTTCATGGTGCTAAATTTGATCCATCTAGATAAAAAGGATTTGTATTGCTCATATTCGGATGACATTATCTGGCCTAACTCATATTTTATTGGCTCCTTGGGTTTCCTAATTTATCAGGCCAGAAGCAAGAAGGCCGTTGGTTACTCCCCAAATTCTGTAATTTCAAGAAAACAGAGTTACGACAGATAGTTACAGGAATCCCATTCACAGAAGGGATCCCTCTGAAAAGATTGTCCAGCTCTGAATTTCTTTTCCCATGTCATCTCCAGAGACATGTGTGAAAGAAGAGATTTTTTTTATCTAGTTTAAACCAAATTCACTCTGCATCCCTACTCTCGTGGTTTCATTGGGGACCTCCTAGGAAAGGTGAGCACAATTTTGTTCAACTCTGAGATGGATGCAATGGATGAAATTTATTTTTGCTTTGCACAACTTGACAGCAAGGAATTTTGTAGTCTTTAGATGTAAAATCTATTGTATTATAAACCATATTAAAAACTTGTACAATTAAGTGTGTGAATCCCACAACTCATACACTTGAGCTGGTGAGAATTCACTATGCTGTTATTCCATGTGAATCCATAAACACAGACATTACTGTCACAAACCCAAAGCATTTATTTCAGTGTTAAAACAAAGAAGCCTTTTTCCAAATCATGGTACTCAGAACTGGAGTGAATTGTCTTGCGTCTTCTACAGTATTTCTTAACAGCAAAATGACTGGTTTGTGAGAGAATAAAAACGATTGAAAGCAGTATCCAAAATATAAACTTGAAACAAACTTCAAAGCTTTTTCAAATTCACAATATGGTTAACTGAAAAATAAAAAACCAACCAAACACACACGAACACACACACCCCTCAGAATGTGAGAAATGCGAAACTTTAGTTATGATTTCTTTTTCTTTTGTTTGTTGTTGTTGTTGTTGTTTTATCACAGATTAAAAAATTATTGTGTTATAACTAAAAGAGACAAAATTAAGAATCCTTCGATATCTCTCAGGGGAAAAAAAAAAAAACCACAAAAATTTTCTGGCAGGACTTTCTCCTTGACTTTTTTAAATGGAACTAAATCTTAGATGATATAAGGTTTGACTACCACTAATTATGACAGCATTGTCTTGTAGAAGCCTTTAAGCAAAGTTTTAACATAAATTAGATCACTCAAGAGAAATCAGTAATGAACTTTGGTGTTTTTTCTTGTTTTAACATCAATAATGTTACCAGTAAATTTGCAGTGCATAATACTAGAAATACGGTGATGAATATAATGACAAATATAATATTGTGGATATATTTTTAAAAAAGGAACCTGTCACCTCAAGGCTATTATGTAGGTTTGATTCTTTTTTTCCCCCCATGGTGCTGGTTGGTTCAAATGCTATCCACAGAAATATTCTGCACCTGGCTGTTAAATGTTCATGTTATACGTATACATGTTCATTTTCTACATTTACATTCCATTTGCATATACATACATGCATTTGCATATACATATGTCCTGATGTTTCTTTTTTCTTAAAAACTGCAACAAAGTCTTTTATTGGGAAGTAGAAACATATTTTCATATCAAAGGTAACCAAAAATCTTTGTTTTAAAAATAAACCTCTTTTTATATTTTCCTTTTTGAACAATTCTTTGAAATATCTGGAAGAATTAACATAAGAGAACACATAAAATGGGAATCCTTACTGCATGGAAATTTTGACATTTGTTTTCATTCTAAATAATGATGGAAAACATGGAAGTTTCCCAAAAATTATTCTCTGAAACATTTCATTCCATTTCATTGCTTCCAATAAAAGCTAAGTCTTTCACTACAGCTGTTTCTGAACTGAAAAGATCAGTTGGCTGCTTAAACTTAAGCAAAACCAGTTTTAGCTTCACTTATCATTAAACTCTTCTTCTCCAATAAATTGTTTCCCCAACATTTGTTCTCCCATGAAGCCTACAGCATGTAATGCTGCCCCTGGGCCAGGCTTCTCAGCCAAACTCATCACCCGTGACGCATCCCATCAGTCGAACACCAGGGAAGAGGGAGCCACCTGGCAAAGGATGTGGCCAGACCTACAGCGGGAAGCTGAGCCGCCCAAATAGCAAGTGACCTGCAGTTCAGATGAGAAGAAATCCTGTTTGAACTCAGAGGGGATGTTGTGATTTGATTTAAGAAAAGGAAACGGTTCTGTTTGAGTCTAAACATCATCCAGCGCAGTATCTTAGTTTTTCAACAGAGAATAATTTGGGCAAAATCATGAATTGACTGAGGTAATTCTGAACTCAGTGGAAAGCATACAGTCTCTTTAGGCTTTATTGGATGGAAAATTCCCATATTGGTTTTAGCTAATGTTAAAAAAAAAAAAAAGAAAGAAAAAAATGATGGATTAATCAAGATTTTTCTTTTTCCATTTGCCATTTTTCAGTTGGCCCATAAAGTACTTTCAGCATCTTCCCTGTTCACAACCTTAGAAGAATTAGGCTTTACATTTTTGTGGGTACATTTCCAAGGCTGCTATTTTAATTTCATTTACTTTTATACTAAAAGGAGGAATACTTAAAAGAAACCTATTCTACACTGCAGGTGCGCTATAACAATTTTGAACAAAAACCCCAACGGTTTTATAGCTGTAAGGAAGATAGTGATCATAGGGTGTTACGTGGAAGGCATCTGTCATTGAAATGCTGAAACAAGATGTTTTAAGAAGTTTAGCATGTGTCTCTGTGTGCGTGTGGGAGGAGAGGACACTGTGTGTAACAGCAAGTGTGTAGATAATTAATGGATGATGGTAATACAAGAGAAAAAAACCACAAATTGTTACTTAGTACCCTCAGGCTTACACAGAAAACCGATAGAAGCAGATTGCATGGGATAAACAGAAGAAAGATTAGTGTGCATGAAGGAATAATTGAAAGCTGCATTCATGTCAGCGTATTGTTTTTAATTATTCATTGACAGAAAACCTGTAGATAGAACACCCGCTAATCTTTAATCTGACAAACCCTCAGGCCCATAAAACCTATTGAGGATGTAAAGAGGATTAATAGAGAGGTAGATGGAATCAAGAAGGATGTGTATGTTGTCCTCCTTGTTCATTTACAGTATAAATTGTGCAGAGGTGTTATAAATTAGACTAAATAATTCAGTTTTATTTAGCTGGTACTGCTGCATATTTCAGAATGATACAGAATAGCAATAACAGATATTCTATAAAAAGACTTCAATAATAATTCTTCTACCCTTGTTATCTTCAGACGTTATCTTTCTGTTTAAGAAATGGGACAGACGCTTACTTTGAAATCATTCTTAAGAAGGATCTCACATCACAAATCTTCTAGGTTTTAATAAAATTTACAATCTCTGTGATTGACATTCTATAAAACTGATCTTCCCAAATGAACATCCAAATCTCATAAACAATACTAATGAAGCAAATGAGCAAACAAATATGAAAGGAAAAAAAGAAAGACAGAAAAATAAATTGGATTTTCTGAAGAGTTTTGTATATTTGGGTGAAAAACACTGTCTTTTTTTTTTTCTGTTCCTCCCAGCTCAGATATTTTTCACAGTTCACATGACAAAGCACAACTAAGTCATCTCTACTTACTATTTAATTCAATCTGATGCTGAAGCATGCAGATCTCTATAGCTCTGAATGTTACAACTAGGATGTTTACTAGACGCGAACCAAATCCATTGAGAAAACTGAAAAGAAATGTGGCCTATTTGGGTCAAGTGGTGGACAAGCCCCTTTCCGCTCTGAATACCCTATCGCTGCGGGATTCCCCCATCTGGTTCCAGGTAAATCTGAGCAGTATCAAAATTTAAACAAAGTCCTGTGGTTTTGCAAAGTGTTACAGAGAAGCTTTAGCTCCAAGGGCCAACACATCTCCCACCAAATCATGACCAGCCCAGTTTAACCGCCTTTCTGGCTGTTAGGGCTGCCAGAGGAGCATGAAACAACCAGAGTGAGGATCTGTCTGGGTGCCTAATCCTGTGGGGACCCGGATAAATCTCTCCAACTCCTTTCAAGTCTTCTAAAGCTAGCAATCATTAGCATACAAATAATTAGAGAACTGATACCATCTTAGGCTTTAAAAACTCCTTTGACTTTTGTCTGTCATGCAGCACTTCAGGTGTTTTACATGTATTCACTGGAGCTAGCAAAAGTAGACTGACGTGACTTACATTTGTCATTCTGCAGAGTATAGATTAGCAAAGTAGATGTGCAGAGCCTGGGACAAATCTGGTTGTGCTGAATTTTACCACCAGCAGAAAGAAATCTGCATCTTGCTATGATTAAACTCAGCAGGAAGAGTCACAATAAATTGTGTTAAATCAAGCATGACCTTACAAAGTCTTAATACAGATCAAACAAATTTAGAAATGATTTTTCATGGTTAGGCATACAAAATACAGTATGGACAGAAACGCAGGAAAAAAGACAGAAAGAACATTACAATGACCCATATACAGTGTCAACATTTGCATTACTCACCAGATTTATTAAAGAAGAAGTGTATTAAAGCGGTTCTGTTTGTTTGTATAAACACTTCTAGGGACCTTCCCCTGCTGAGTCATTGACACCAGAAATATTTAAATCTGCATTCTTTTGCGTCTTGGATACATGCCTAATTTCTCAGTTAAGCGATAAAGTTAGAAAGGAAAGTAGAGAAGGTGTGAAAGGGCACAAATACTACATTTTTCTCTGACACTGTTTGTTAAGTTCGCAATATTGCTCTTGTCTGCTGTGCATTCCTGACAGATTGCTACTGTAGGTGTCAAAGATAAAGAACTATGTAGTTTGTGCATCCTGGCACATTTTACCTGTGATGTAGATACCCAGGTATCCTGTGCAGGAGAGGTACAAAATAGCCGGGCAAGACCAGAAGTCATTTTTCAAACCCCTGAAACGTTATTGGGAGAAAAAAGATATGTTAGTTTCTGAATCTAAATGGCTACAAAAGCTAATGTAAGGCAAGAACAGAAATTAAAAAATGTCATCTTGAAATTTCTTAGAATAGTAAAGATTCATTATGTCTTAGGAAAGTATAACACTTACCGGCTGCCAATTTAGTGGTGATTCTAATGGGGAATTTAACTTGATATGTACCAGAACAGAAAGACTAAAGGTCTGACCACATATTCAGCACATTGTTAGTTGCATCTTTTTTCTTTTACTGCCCCTATGTAATAGNTCGGGATCAAAGGCAGACGAACAGACAAGGTCCTCCTCAGACGTCGGCCATTGAAGAAGAACCCGAGCCAGAGCCGCGCTGCCCCTTTGATCCCTTAGCTTTTATACCGAGCGTGATGCAGATGGGATGGAATACCCTGTTGGTCAGTTTTGGGTCACCTGTCCCGTCCGCTCCTCCCTGCAGATGGGACTCCTCTACGCTTCTCCGCTTCCGACCCTCTGACGGGCAAAAAGCGAAGTTAGCTGACCTTGGTTGTTATAGCAATAAGTATAAGCAAGAGCCTCTGTGCATACCATTCCTTGGTATAATCAGGTCTTATCACTCTGAGAGCGAACAGTTTCTGAACAACATGCTGTTAATTTCAGACTTTAGTCAGTTAGAAAGAGGCCCAGCTAAAAAGTAAAATTACAAATCAGAAAATTGGTTCTGTTTTACCTCAAACAAGGACACAGATGCAGAGGAAGACAAATCTCACAGAAAGGGAAAACCGGGCACACTGCGCAGTATCTCATGTGTTTTATTGATCTGGGGTACTAAGTGCTTAAAAACCTATGGAACAGAATCCAGAGGATGACTTACCAACATTTCTCCTGTTCATAGCCCTGTTTACATTGCTGGGCAGTATAATTGTCATAAATTACACCCATGTTGCTTAATGTTAACTGAATTGTCCAAAGAGACACAGCTCTTCAGATATGGAATTGCATTTATTTGAATCTCTGGCATGCACTTTTTTTTTTTGTGTTGGTGTGAGTAAATTTTATTTTCTTGCTTACTTGCTTGGTACCTATGATATGGACATGAAATTTTGTTTTGGTTTGGGTGAAGTATTCCCTGACTATTGTACGGTAGTTTTCCTTGAAAGTCTTAAGCTATATTTAAATCCCTAGGACTTCTGTCATACCCCCTGATGAGAAAGCTTGCCTTTCTGAGCACTGGCTTTAAGCAGAGAAACTGAGGGACTGCACGCTCTACTTCAGATCACCTCTGCAAATACTTTAGAATCTTGTATCTCTGTACTTTTGAAAAATACCATGGCATTACAGCCCTGCTGGAAATCATGAATGTAAATTACTTCATATAAAAAAAGCAATATATTATTTAGTATATTTTCAAATAGCTTACTTCAAAGCAGAGAACATTAATAAACATCAAGGAATTTAAAGCAGTAGTGATGGGGGAATGCAGAGAAGAGTTATGCCTTCAGCTGAAATATAATTTTATTTCTCCCCAGCTAACTAGTCTGCCAATGAAATGCCGGGGCATTGCTGTCTCCCAATCAGTAGCAAGTGTACAAAGCTTGATTGAATTATGGCACAGGAGTAGAGGGAACATAATCCTAAATTAAAAAGTGCAAACAATAGGAAAAACCTTGCCCTGATCCTGGGTTTCCTCAGTTTTTCAGTGGAGGTAAACTGTTGCAGCACGTTTCTCATATTGCACCAAAATAAGAATTAATAAGTAAGGGTCTTGACTTTAGCTCCTAATTTAGCAGTGGAAACCACAATGTGGCTTGAGGAAGAATTTATTTTGAAATTTGATAGGAAGTTTATTGATGGTATTTTTTAACGTGTGCCTTTGTAAGTGCAATATATCAGGCACCAATGAACAAGTGTTAGTTAGGCAGAAATCTCTCTGCAATCTGTCTATATACGGGTTTCTTTTCCCCCTCTGCAGAATACCACCTCTTCATAGCCCTTCACCTCATCATTTTCTCCATTTCACTTTCCTCAGTGGCCTCACAACCAAACCCCTGACCCTTCACATCTGTGTCTTCTCCTTTCCGGTGCTAGGGCTTTGTAAGCTGTCTCCTATCACAAAATGTCACTTTTAAATTGATCTTTTTCAATCAGCTTTTCAAACAGGTCAGCTGCGACACTTGCAACCTCTGTTAGCCTGACCTTCTACCCCATCAAACTCCAGCTGCATCTCCTCCTCAAGTTTTTAAGTGCTCTCATAGTGTGGTTTATTATTTTCAGAAGAAATACGAAATTGCAGCAGGACCCAGCGAGTAAGACTGAGATAATCAACCCAAAAACTGTTGCAGAGGAGGACTGGAGAGAGTTTCTACCTCACATCTGCACTATGTGATTCCACCCTAAGAACAAAATCTTTTTTTATAAATGTAAGATACCAAAAATCAGACCTTCTACATTTTTACTCTTCCTTCCCAGCCACCTCCTTGTTAGTTTTTAGAAATTTCTTCCTTATAGTTCTACATTTATTGGATTAGTCTCTCTGTTACCAGCCTGCTGCTCTGTAATTAGCATTAGTGTAAATGCAGCCAGCTTGGCCAAAGCCATGGCATGAACTCACAGCCCTCTAGAAGTGAGGTGGGGAGTGGTGCCTGTGCCGGTCTGCTCCAACAGTTCGTATTTTCCTGAGGAGGACCTTTGGTGCCTGCTGGCTGCGCGCCGGCCGTGACCGCTGCGGTAAGTAAAAGGATGCTGTTCATCATCATGACAGGTCCGTTCCCTCTGCCAGCAGCGTCACCTGGCTCGGGGAAGGAAACCGTAGGGTTGTGAGGAGCCAAGGAATTGCAGGTATCCACATCTAGCAGAACTGGTGAATGTATTATATTGGCTAGCAATTTCTTAAAAGCATCTTCAAAATGAGAATACAATAGTGCGATGTCACTCAGCCAGCCCCACAGCCTGTAACTTTCCTCAGTTAGATCCCATCATAAAACCCCATTAAGCTATAAAAAAAGGAGGTAGTTATGTTATTTTTGCATGAAAACTAAAGGTGAAAATGTTCTAAGGGAAAATATGTCCTGCGTATGCCTGTACTGAGCAGCTTAAATATCTCAGGAATGGGATTGCTTCCTTCAGACTGGTCACTGTCCTGTTATTGCCTTGGCTGGCAGGAAGCGGGGGGTCACAGCTACCAAAATCACACACAAGGGAGCTCTGGGTCTGTACAGCAGTTGGGGCAACAACTGTTCTCCTTACAAAGAGTTCCACGTGCATCAGACAGCAGGAAGAAGTCCTTACATTTTGTTCTTTTTCAGATATGAGAAGTCCTGCAACATTAATGAAAAATCTGTGGTAATAACAGTTCTGTAGGAGAATATTCCTTGGTGCTAGCTACTGACGTTTGTGGCAAAGGTCTTGAATACAATGAAACCTTCCTGGCTGTCTTAGCTTCAAAGAAGTTGCCATTCTGGGGACACCCCTGGAATCAAAAAGTCTGGTTGGGAGACTTCTTCCTTGGATAAATAAATACCTCTGTGTCTGAATACTGACTTGTCAGGAAAGACTTGGAGAATTGTTGCTGAGTTTATATAATATATACTCTAATAATATATAAATATATTGGAAATACAGAAGTTTTTTTATTAATTCAGAGCCTATCAAATTTTAGAAATACAAATTTCCCTTCAAACAGGAAACTCAACTGTTCAGGCTTCTCTAAGATAACAAAGATTTTTCTAAACAATATTTGAAATATGCAGCTATTCACAGATTTTGTTTTCCTTCTTCTTATTTTCACAGCGTAAAGCACTGACAGAAGAAGGTTTCAATAGTAACAGGCTAAATATATTTTAGTCCAAAATACGGTGGCCTTATACGAAAGATAATTTTGTGTTGGGCAGCTTTATAATGAGTGCTCTAAATCACTGTTGGCCCTAAAATGAGATGCCCCATTTTCTCTTTGGTCTCTTGTGAACTCATTAAGACAGCAAACTTGTTATTAGAGAACAATTCCAATGACTTGTAGAATAAGTTGGCCTTCATGCACTCACTGCTCAGGAGAAAAAAACAAAACAGTTTTAAAATGGTATTTGTAGACAAGGTACAATGCAGTGTTTCCTTCTGCTTTGTCTTCCAAATGGGTGAAATGATACTTTCATTTCCAAAGTAATTGAACCCTCATTGATAATGGCTTTTATATTGTGGACCTTGGTATTATAGAAAATACTTGGCCATAACTTTATGGGGAATGTGTTTTGTTAACAGATAATTAAAAAAAAAAAAGAAAAAAATCAAGAAAATTTAATTGCCTTAGGGATCAGAGCCAGAGAATCAATGCAAATTTATGTTTTGTAGATGTTTTAGGTATAGGTCAACGTTAGTACAAATAATAAAGTATTTTGAGATATAGTTTACATTTAAGCCTAATGGCATCAAAATTATGTATATAAAGAACTTGTGAAATAAAATATACTTTAATACTAGATTGAAGTCAGTAGAAGGCAGCTTTACACAATATAATATTATTTAAAATACTTTTTATATTAAAAAACTGCCAACCTTTGCAGTCCAAGTAAAACCAACTGCAAATCTGGCTGCCTAAGTAAACTAATGCAGATGATACTTTCACTGAGAGCAAAAATGGTCAAGCAATCCATAACTTCCTCTTCATTTGGGAATCCTGTGCTTTTGATTCATAGAATAATGATTTCATAATCCAGCAGGATTTTCCTGTAAGGAGAAATGTAATGATAAACCCAATGTAGATGCCTGCCAGGTGATCTGGAGGAAATTTCAAGAACAGAAGTATCTGTGACTTGCCCTCAGACTACTCCCTCCGCAGAAATATGCAGAGCAGCTCCTGGGAGATCTGTTAGTTCTCAGAGCCATGTCCCCTTGACCTCCTCTCCTAAATTTGAGGTGCAATCTGGCAAAGCAGTAGTCCAATTTCTCTTTAAAGAATTCTTTTTCCAGTCTTCCTGGGAATAGAATTGCTTATTAAATTTCAGTGAATGAGAATATGCAGGAACTTTCTGAAAAAGACAGTAGGGGTTACTCTCCTTGTAACCAAAGTCATTCTTACGGCCAAGATAGCAGACAAACAAAAAAGACAGAGTAGTTTCTTTTTCATTCTCCTTTTCCTTCTGATATGTAGATTTCAGGTAGTTTTTTTCTTTTTTTCTTTTTTTCTATTTTTTTTGGTCAGTTATGCTTGAGTCCTTGTCAGAAGGATCCATGCCACATAAAAATTGTTTAGAATTAAGAGAAATCTAAAGTATAACCCCAAAAGCTCAAGATCATTCTGAAGGACTTTCTGCAGCTTTCATGGTCTCTGCTGATCTTTTTCAGCCTTAGTCGTCTGGCGGGTTTCAAGAGGATGCTATCAAAGAGAAAACATTTCACTCTGTGTCCTCCTATCTGAAATTCTCCTAATTCCTAAATGCTCAGCAATAGCAGGATTTCAGAGTCAAGAAGAGAAAACTTCCACAATCCAGCAGGTACTTCTTCCTAAACCTTCCATGAATTCTAACTCCTTCATGGGTACAGTTAGTAAATTATAACAAGCTGAAGACACCACTAGGAGCTCTGGCTATAGGTGAATAACCTTTATCTGTTGCCAAAATACAGATTCATAAACCAGGCCATAGCTAAATACTGGGGAAAGGCCTCTTTACTGTTGCTACAGAGTCACAAAAGTGACACAAATGCAATCTTCTTCTTTTGACATACAGATTTGTCAAATTTCAAACACCTAGGAATGGGTTGAAACATTAGATGTAATTAAAGAGCCACATAAAAACCTGCTAAAACTACAATCCAGTATTTGTCTCTGTAAATCCTGGGATATCAAAATTCAAATAGTTCTTATCAAGCCCACGATAAAGAAAAATTGCCAGTTTCCCCTTGCAAGCTGGTGAAATCACAGAAAAAGATACTAATTTAGTTGCTATATGCAGTTTTCACATTGAGAATAATTCCAGATGGTTACATTATGCCTGAGAGAATTTAGTTTGTTAGGCAAAGTTTCAGTGATGAACTTATTCCTTGAGTTGCAGGTGTGAATAGCTTTATGCACAACTGCTCTGAAAACTGGATGCAGACAATTGTCTCTGTTGTGAAGAAATCCAAACGTTCAATTCTGTTTCTGTCTGGGCTGCAGGAATAGGTTTACTGAGACATGCTGGAAACGATGATTGCTTCCCAAGGTTGACTTTAGATTGTGACAGATGAGCTTTACAAACTTTTGCAGTGATTTGAGGTTTCTTAGAGTTCTTTAAATGCCTATTGGGACACAGATGGATGAACTGAAAAGACAGTTAAATCTAGAGACTTAACTGAGAAAAAGTCTCCTTTTAGCTTTTTTTCACTTATCTGTGCTAAATGAATAAAACAGATTGTAATTGTATGACCTAGTAATTATAAATATGTCTGTAGCAATTCCATCAAAAGAGTTGTGTTAAGAATTGCACAAAAAGTAGGTTTATAATTTCTATTTCACGCTTTAATGATTGAACTTAGACTTTAAATTTCATGCAGTGATTCTTCAGCGGACATGTGATTGTCCATAATAGACTTACTGAAGAAGAAACAGCAAAAGAATATATGGTTTTGAAAATCTTCTCGGAGATATTACTGAGTTACTCAACACAGGCCCACAAAAAAATCTGGGCTACAGACATGTCAATGCATGAAAACACACACACCTCAAATAATTTAATATGCACCCCAAAATATAACAGTTGTCTCCTGAACACCAGGTAAGTTGTTTCTGTTTGTTGTTATTTCAGTTCAACAAAATCACAGCACTGGAACGAGTAAGCTGTTCCTGTGTTTTTGGGACTGATATTTTTTTTATTTTGACTCTCTGTGCTTTCACTCTCTCCCACCATCTTGCTGCCAAAAGAAGTCCTTGCCAGCGTCCTGCTGGCTCCAATCAACAAGTATATGTCACAGTTTTCATATAATGTGAAAAAATTGATAGTATGGTCACACATAGAATGGATATTTATGCTCTCATCAGCCAGGCTAGATGATACCATTATATTGGAGGTACCTTTATAAAGTTTGCTTCTTGGGCAACGTGAGTCAGGAATTGTAAACCAATTCCCTCCGCTGCCAAAAAGAAAAAAGAAATAGGTTGCTTTTGGTGGGGGAAAAGGAGGGGAATGCTGCAGACAAAATCGAGCTGCACATTATATTGATATTCCATTACAAAGGTAGTTGCTGCTTCTAATTTGTGGTTTACTAGAAAGCAATCTGAGTCAAAGGATCTTCAGAAAATTTGCTGTCTGAACTCAGCCTGATGGAGGTATAGTGTAGGAAGGAGGGTGTCTGGATAAGATAAGAGCTGGCAATAAAGTCCGTCCCCTGTTAGATAAAGTCTGTTCCCTGTTAATTACCACAATCATACAGACAACTCCCACTCAGTCCTCTGTCCAGACAGCTTCCCAGGACTTTTATGCTGTCTGTCTGTATTCTCTGTCAGCTTGCCTTGTACTCAAACCCCCAGTTCTTTAAGGCTTGTTAGACATATGAATGCCTCTACACCAGAAAATAGCATGTTTCAGTCATATTCGCTTGTTTTCTTAAAATACACTTAAGTCTAGCATATTCCTCTGTATAACCAGGGCTTGAGGAAAGGGGTGCCAAGGACGCATGAAACTAGTTGGTAATTAATCCGTATGAAGGGAGGAGGCTGTAGATGTGGAGTGAACAAATACCACTGCAGAGAGGCGAGGTGCTCCACGGTGCTGCCACGCACCAGGTCCAGCCACCAGCATGGCAGGGAAGGACAATGGAAGAGACTGAGTCCATCCCATCACTGGAAGCTTCCATGTTTTTCTTTTCATAGATTGTATTGGGAGGAAATCAACTGAGCAGTTTTGAGTTAAAACTGCACAAGAAGTGGGGCTCGTCCTCCACATGTCCGTTTTTTTTTTTCTTGCAAAAACTGAAATGTCACAAGCAGTACTATGACTCATGTTAATTTGCATGATTGAAGGTCATCCAGGCACTCTAGAGAGGTCAGTCCCCAATGTTCCTTTGGAAATGACCTTTAGGAGGCTCAACAATGCATCAGCTATGTGGAGGGACAAGTATTACGTCCTCCCACACAATCACACAGACACAGACGGCTGTTCCCTTCCAGGGTAAAACTCACTCACGTGATTACACAAAGAGGCGAAAGCAGCCAGCTTTGTCTCAAGTCAAACTTTAGAGTAAAGTAGGATTTTAAAACTCTTAGACGGTTCATGAAAATAGGGCCTTCTGGCCTCAAATAAATCTTGTCAGAAATCTATATAATCCACATATATAATTCTAAAAAAACACTTATTTGAGTAACATTATCTTTTTTCCAAACAATAGGCCTTCAGACATGGACGCATTAAATCTCAATCAAAAGAAGTTTGCTTGACGTTCACTGTTAGCATTAATGCAAGACTTCTATATTTCAGAGCAAAGCAAATTAAATAAGTCACCTGCAGGCACTGGCTGAGTTTTGGGTTTTAATAAAGCCTGTCTGGGCTCTTTGAATAATGAGCAGTAAGTGCATTTAAAACCTAAGAGATATAATATTGGTTGGGATTTTACTGTTCATATTATTGTAAGATTTTGTCCAAAGAATGCAATACATACTTGGGACTTTTTTTTTTTTTTTTTGTCAGAAATGGTTTTCACAGGCTTGTCCTAAAAAATGTATAAAAAACAAACAAAATTTAGTGAAAATGCTACTCGCTTCATTTGGTCAGTTTTATAGCACTTTCATTCCAGCTGTCCTGCAATGCCTATTTCTACCACATGTCTGATACTTTAGCGGCAATGGAATCAACTGTCCATCATGTTTGTTCAAACGATCCATTTTAAGACAAAAAAGGGAAGGATATAAATGTGAACATCCTCCCTCAACTATGTTTAGCAGAGCATATACTGTTGAACATGGATCAGTGAGTATGCTTTATTTCTTGAAAGGATTTAGGTCCCTGCAGAGGAGACCTCTAAGAGTCATTCTGTCTCTTGTGGTACTCTGGAATAGCTTCTAATACCATCAAAATAGGGGCTGTATAGAGTTTCTGAATGCTGCCTGCAAGTATATGATAATACTTTTCAGTCCTCAGGAAACCAATGCAGTCAAGCGCAGAACTAATAAAACTCCTCAGAGAATCAGTATGTGCTGCAACAGTTCCCATGTGGCACCTCAGAAGATGACTTTTAAGTTGTAAGGAATCTAGATAATGGCAGTGCTAAAGCTAAATAAATTTGCATAGCTGCTTTAGTGATTCTGGACCAGTTTGGTACTGCCCAAGCTAAGGTGTGATTATTTAAGTGCTGTTTCTGTCCTCTCTGTTCCTGAGGGTCCTGAGGTTGAGTCGTTCTTCCTATGGACCATCTTTCATGGACTGAAGTTCCACAGTGCACCCCACAATTCCCAGGGACATGGTGTGTTCAGCTTTTCAAAATTTTACATGAAAGAAATCAGAAAGTTTCTGTATTCTCAAATGTAGATTGCTTGGAATTTTCTGCTTTGTGCATTAAAAAAAATAAACATACCTACAATAAACTTGCCTTCCCTGCACCTCGCTTAAAAAACGTGTCATATGTTTTGGAACAGAGTTAAAAGGCAACTTTTGAAAGAATGATATTGATCAAATTTTTCAGACTGAGGCTGTAGTTAAGGATAATGTATTGTCAGGTCTTAGTTTTCTCACTCTAGCTAGCTGGAAAATGCCATAATTAAGAGGTTTTTCAAAGATTTTAGATACAATTTCAATGAATAAATTGTCAGAGAATAATATGTAAATAATATTTCTCAAAGTACCTCTTTAACTTCTGTTTCCCTTTCGATGAGATAGATAGGAAGTTCTCATACTCAGAAAACCCAAGTCAGTGAATACAAGCTTCACAGATCACTGAACTTTGATACCATGGTTTTTAGAGAGTCCTCTGAAGCAAAGTTTTCCTTTGTGTATTGTTTGCATATAAATTAGACATCCCTAGATATTCTCATCAAGCAGAAATGAATTGGGCATTGCTATTTCCATTATTTTCACAAGTGTTTCAGGAAGTGCTTCCTTCTGTTCCTCGAACCCAAGGGGATAGAAATTAGATACTGAAAGCATAAACTTTTCATGGCAAATCATCATACACGAGAGTGTATTCTAAAAAGATTTCTTAAAGATAAAGAAAAGTGGATATTTTTAGCTATGAACAAAGTATATTTTAAGATCCTTTTAATAGACAAAATGTTAATTTAGTTATGATAAATATGACTGCTACATATTGCCTTACCTATGTTAATGAGGTAAAGCAAGAGCTTCTTGCCTTGGGAAATAACACTTCATCATCAACTGTAAGTGTTCCCAGGGAATTTAAAGTCATATATTTTACTCATAAAAAAGAAGAAAATTATTGCTTTAGCACTGTTTCATTCTTAATATTGCCTTTGTCTTAATATTATTCTTTGTTCAACTGGTACTGTTGTGAGTTTATTCACACATTCTACTTGTGCTGTATTTATAGCCCAATCTAAGTTTTCTTCTTTAAACTTGATCATAATTATATTGGGAAAATAGTATTTTATTCTAACATCTTTTTACCTCTTGACCTTTTTTGTGGTTACTGAAAATCCAGATACAGATTTTTGTTACATGTTCATATTCCAGTCCCATAAAAAAATCTATGAAAAAAGTTAAATAAACCTTATACACAAAAATCCTACACAGTAGGAAAGGTGGGTGAAAAATTGTTTCTGTAAAAGGAATCAGTAAAGTTCAAGTAAAAAAGCAAATCACAAACCTTGGAAGTCTCCCTGTTTAAAATATTTTCCTTTTCTATGGATACTAACTCTTTCAGATAAAAAAGAAGAAAGCTGAAACTTCTTTTAGTAAAAGGAAGTAATTATACCATTATGATGTAAGAAGGGTGCAAATGACATATGCCCTCTTGTACTCAACCATTCCTTTTTTTCTCATTCAGACTAAGTTGTCAGAACTTGAAACTGTCAGCTGCCAAAAAAAAAGAGAATATTTGCTACATCAGAAACAGTAGAATCATTCATGTTTGAAAAATTTTCAGACCTTCCAACTTTATTTACTGTTGTTACGGAGAAGAAAATTTTTGGAAAGCCATGGAAGTGAACTCTGGGGGTGACAATGACAAGCAAAGCAAGTAATGTGATTTATTTAATCCCACAATATTACTTAGTGATATAATTATTTTTATTTTTTCCATTTAATTATTATTAATAGGAAGTAATTTATATTTTAAATAATTTTTAGATTCCTCTGTCTTATACAAGCAGAAAATCCTTTTGAATTCTTGTATCATATTGCTGATTCCTCTAGGCATTATATTTTACAAATAGTTTACAAATATTTCTACTTAATGGAAAACATCAACACTTTTAGTGAATGGAAGAGAAGTCTCTTTTATTGTTGGTTTGGAGAGCTCCTGCATATTTTTCTCCATATACATTTTTCTCCATGTGCTTTTTTCCTTTCATCAATAAAAAGTCTTTTCTACTTTGTGTCTCTTCTTCTGCTACCAAATTCCCTATTTGCCAACTGACCTCCTAGACTGTACCAGTTCTACAAGGTGGTAGTCTTAAGAGTTTCTCTGTTGTTTGCTATGAAATTTCTTTTTTCTTTTATTTGTGCAGCAAAAACTAAGCCAACAATTCATTTTGACTGTTCATATCCAATACTTTGCGTGAATTCACATAAAGACAGGTAGGTTGGTCCCCTGCTATGGGTGACCCAAGTAAGACCTCATTTATGTAGAAATTCTACTTTAAGAAGGTTGAAAATCAAGCTGTGACTTGGGAGAACAAGTCACTTTTAGAAGATGTGATGCCTCAGAAAAGTTTGACGGAGTTAGAGTTGTTTGGTTGGGAAAAAAAGGGGCAAAACTGTTGCAAAGGTAATAGTCTTTTCTATTTATCCAGCTGCAACAGGAATAAAAAACCAAAAAAAGGTAAAAAGGGAAACTAAAATTAAAGTATATGTTAGGAGAAACAGTCTAACTGTAAGGACAAAGACCTGGACTATGTTGTCAAGAGAGATGGTGGAGGAGATCTTAGAGAACAGTAGCAGAAAATCAGGGCTGATACGGTAGTGATTCAGCCAGGGCTGTGGTCTACATGAGCTCCCTCTCAAGCTTATTCTATGTTTCTAGGGACAGACCATCTGACTGTACAGTTTTCCTAGTCCTGTTCATTGAATTGGCTCCATAACTTCTTTATGTGAAAGGAAGGATCAAAACCAAAGCAAGTTCAATAATGCACGGACAAACCTGGACTAGGACTAATCATGTGAGTATTTTATATGTGCTGCTCCATATACATGGAGCAGTAGCCTAGTTCACCTACGCATGAACCTTCAATAATATTGCCACTCTTAAAGAAACAAAAATTTCATTATCTCCAAAGTGAAATTCCTAAGTACCATTGAGCTTCTGTAGACATCTTTAACTATATTCACTCATCTCATGCAGATGATCAGTTTTCCATGACAGATGTTACAGTAATTAAAAAATGTAGGACCATAGTTTCACACTGATTTAAAATAAATTTATTTTGAGCTCCCTTTTATGTTTGCAGATCATTAGCTTTACAGTTGTATAATACTCACTTTGCACAATTACAATCATGTATACCAGTAGGTATATAATTTAGAGCGATTCTTCAAAAATTTAGCACTACAGTGTAGATGGCATCGAGTCCTTGGAGTGAAAAAAATTAAATACTCGATATTCAAATACTATTTCTGTCTTTTCCTTTCTAATACTGTTTGATCAAAGGCAATTTTCCTTATCCTGTGGGTACCTCATGCTTCTTCTCTTTCAGATAAAAATAATAATATGCCTATCTCAGAGGACAGTTGAGAAGTTGTCTATAATGAAGATAGATAGATATCCTATATTTATGTGCATTACACTTGTTAATTTCTTAATTGCTAACCTTTATCATTGATAACTTCTGTTCCTGGAAGGTGTTTCAGCATCCTGAAAACCTGTATTTCATGGATTGAAATATTATTTTCAGCAATACCACAACCAAGATTACGGCTTTTCTGGAAACAAAAATCAGTCCAATGAATGACTGTTAGCGTTTCCCCATGGGTGGATACCATAGTACAGCAAATAACAGAGTAGTCTCAGTCTCCAAACTGTCAGACGATCACCCCGAAGTTCACAGTTCTCTGAATAGTTGCAGATACATGCGAGGGAACACTACCAATCTCTCCATTATGTATAAAGTCATTACACAGGTCACTTTATTTAATGAGAAAACTGAAATTCATGGCTGAGTTCTTGAAAAATAAGCAGCCTTCAAAGAGCAGTATCTGCATTTGTAGAGCACATCACTACTCTCAAGCCAATTCTTCATATCATTGTCATTTTTTTGAGTATTGAACCAATGTTGTCATGCCTTGTGACCGGTTATGGATGAAGGAGTACAAGATAAAATATTGAAAATGATGGAAACCTTTCAGCTTTTAACAAGCATGAAAACTGTACTTCTAGATCCATCCGGAAAGTTTGCCTATGTTTTGATATGATGATTTTACCATGTCAATGGTGCTGGCAGCTTAAATAGCCTTGCCCTGTGACTCCGACAGACACAAATGACAAATCATTTATCTGAAAGTGAAGGACAGAATCTTATGGATGAATACATATAATTTTACAACATAATTCTATCACAAATATCATTCATAAACAGAAAACCCTCCATCACAGAACTTATGCATCTGGCTAGCCAAGAAGGTCATTACTACATATGCCTCTTCTGAGTCAGATCAAACTTAACCCATGACTGTTCATTCCCTGTCTTTTCTACCTAGATATCTGAAAAGTGTGTATGGTATTTCCTGGACACCTGCTTAACCATATTCTACATAACAAAATATAATAAAGAAATCCCAAATATTAATGACTTGGATACTAATATAAAGTTACATTCTGCTAAAAAGGATCATTCAGAAAAGTTATGTAGTTTATAAGACCATTTTTTCTACAGCATCTGTAAGGCCATATATGTACTTATCACACTATTTTTTTTTCCAGATGTCTACTGTAAAACTGAGATTCTCTTTTTCTTGATCTGCGTATGGATTTGGCACAATTCATAACCCCCCTGGGAAAAAGATTGCAATACCTAGCAATACCTAGGTACTACCTATCATTTCAAGACCAGGCTGGATGGGTCTTGAGAAACCTGGTCTAGTGGGAGGTGTCCCCACCCATGGCTGGGGGCTGTAACTAGGTGATCTTTAACATCCCCTCCAACCTAAATCATTCTATGACGATTCTATGATTCTTTTTATTTGTTGCTGAAATAATGTTTTTCATCCATAGATTTCAAAACACATTGCACTTTGGCCAATATTATCATTTAATAGACATGAAAACTGAGTTGCTGAGATTATAAACTACTTCTCCAAGGCACCCTATGATTTTGTAGTACATTCACAAACAAACATATGCATTCTTAATTTCTGTAAAGTACTCTATATACCTGACTCATGTATATTTTTCAAACACACCGTAACTCATGGTATTTATTTTAGCTTGTGAGCTGACCATGGACTTTCATACCTGAAGTTAATTATACTTTAGGAAACACAACGAATTCTTAATTTGAAAATTTTACAGACATTGTCTCTACTGTTAGTTTTCCATGAAATTAACTTCTGTTCTTTTTCAGACTTACTTAAAGGAAGTCTGGCTAGCTACTTGCTCCTTTTATGCTAGGTAACTGTTAATAGTCAAAAGGACAGCATGGATACAAACAAAACAGAGTACGCTGAATTTAATTTATGGTTCTCATTTATTCTATATGTTTTGTCACCACCAAGTCTTTGCCTAAGCCTGATTTGAGACCCCAAATCCATGGAAAACTCATATAAAAAGAGCATAAGGGTGGATCTATGCTGTGAGGTTGAGTCATCTACACACTGCACATGTAGGTTCATACGCAGACACCAGTGTCAGCTAAATGAGGTCATTCCCTTAGCAAGAAAACCTGTATAGAAATGAAGGATGCTCCAAACGTTCTTCCAGAAGACAGTAGAGAGGAGAGTAGTTCGTACCAGTCAGCCTAGATGTATTCTCTAATAATTTCATGTTCACGGGGCAGTGAGTTAGTCTAGGCTCCTTAAACAGACCAGCAACCTTGACAGTGTTGCCAAAGAGTACATCAGTGAGAAATGATCTTCCTGAGCAGAAAAAAATCAGAAAATCCAAACAGCAACAAGTTTTTTAAACTGGAAAATGTGACGAAAATATCATTTTGATTATGTCAGTTAAAGTATTTTATCTCGGTAATTTTAAAACATGTGTTTCCCTTTAAGTTTTTTCTTTCTTTTACCTGGAATTTTGAGGTGAATTCAATCTCTACTTATTAATTACATTCCAAAACAAGCCTAGATTGTTCAAAAAGATATAATATTTAATTTGGAAAAAACAGATTAAAGTCTTTGGTCATAATCTTCAAATTTTTTTTTTTTAGTTCAAACTATGACATTTAGTTCAAACTACGATATTTAGTTCAAACTGACTAGTTGAAAGTAATATTTTTACTGTGCACAAGCACAAAATGCATAAAAAATTTCAAGTAACATTTTTTTTCAATAGTATATCTGAAAGGCATTGTTTTAGTTTGTATGTCTCACAAACACTCAAAGACTGTTTTCATTCTGTCTCCTGCAATTGTGCACTCTCTGTCTTTTGCAAGTGAAAACCTTGCTCCATGTAGAAGTAACTCAAGGACCTCTCTGCATTTTCTTTCAACAAGTGTTGTAACGGCAACTTTTGGCAGACCCTTTGCAGCAAACTTAGACAATTTCACATTTTCAAATATTAATATTTTCAAGGGTGTTTTTTTAACACTATTATTAAGCAGTTACATCAAAACACTAAATCACGCTATAACTCTTTTAAAAGATTATTAATACACTGAAGATCTTTCAGTCTCAGTTTCTCTATTTCCAAAATCTCCAAGGTGTTGATGAGGTATTTGAGAGGTCTGCCTTGGGGGAAATGAAGCTCAAATTTATTTAAATTTACTACTTATCTTCTTTGGAAAGCCTTAAAGGGTCTGCTAACTGAACAACATGGAAGCTGTTGTTTTTCTAACTCTTACTCTATCCTCTCTCTAAGAGGTCCATGAAACATCCACAAGGTGGCATTATGTAATACTATTTTTCAGCATTCTTTGATAGATCTCCATGCTGTGACTTCTTGCTTTAAATTAATGATTAATTCCTTTGGATTGTAATGTTATATGGATTTGGCCTAGTGGACAGTCTCCTAGTTTAGTTATTAAATATGTTTTTCAATTAAGTAGAGCATAAAACATTAAAAAACAGTATCAGTTCTAGAAGTTTTGTCCATGCTGGCAGCAATATATCCGATTAAATAATTTTAAGAAAGGCAGTGAATTACTTTGCACAGGAGGCTGAATGAATTCCCATTGTCGTCTGTTGAAATACCTCCATGGATTTGAAATTGCATCACGTAAGGCCGTAAAGAAATATTAGATATGAGTATACAGACTACAACCAAAGCAAAACTCATTGTTTTAGAAAGCTAGATAATCTTATTAACTCATTAAAAGAACTGTACAGACACATTTGAATTATGAATGTGCTCAAGAGATATCAACTTACTTGTTTTACTTTCTTTCCCCCAACATGCACAATATGTTTTTACTTAGCTTATATATCACCTGAATCCACGTTCCTTGATAGAAAAGATGAAAAAAAAATATTTTCAAGTCAGTGTTATGTCAAAATGCAAGAACCATCCTCGCCCCTGCCTCTCAGAGACTGTTGATCGTCAGAGTGTTTTGGCTTTTATTTAAGCCAAATACTGAGGAGTGATCTGATCATGACCTGGTCTCTAATATGGGATGAGAAAGCATCAATAACTTCAGTTATTGTTGAGGAAAAGTAGATACTTCCTTACTCTAATAAACAAATTTAACTGGAAAATTCATGACAAAAAGTGTCTCTTCAGATGGTACCAGAAACTTTAACGACTTGTCAAAATAAAAATAATGTTTTAAAATTCGCAGTTACTAAGAGGTTCCAGGGATGAAAAATTAATGTTTGGTAGGTTTTCATTTACCTGACAGTTTTGCTGCTTAACTTATTTTTCTTGTAATGTTCCTTAGTGAAGATAAAAATGAAAAATCTATTTAGTATTTTAATACCAAACCAGAGTAGGAATGCACCATTCCTTTGTTGCCTGTGGTAGCTCTTAATGTGCCAATGCCAAGCATTTAAGTCATGAATTAAACCTCAAAAAAACCAACCAAACAAAAAAAAGCATGAAAAATTACAAGTTATATCAAAACAATACAGATTTATTTTCAAATTTCTTGGTAGGATTTTGACAGTGAGATATATTCCACAAACCAGAAGTAAAAATAAATAAAAGATGGTCTTGCATAATCTCATATTTTGAAAAATGATACACTGAAGAAAAGCTTCTAATACTGCGGAGTAGCAGTGCAAGAGTTATCAATGGCAGCAGGTAAATGCTACAGGATCCAATTTCCAAGCCTCCTTCTGGTCTGTTAGCACTAAGTAACCTCCGATTCTATCATTATGTTTTTGTTTATGCTAAGACTTTGTACAGATTTTACAAGACAAAGCTAATATACTTTCTATAACAAACAGGTGAGTATCTGGACCTTGGACAGAAAGAAGACATAATAATATTATAATTTAATGTAGAGATTCTATGAATAATTCAGTATCATATGATCGTAGATATAGCCCTGATCAATCCAACCTAACTTCATTAATCCCGTTTCTAGGACTTCCAAACTCAGTTCTACGACTCAATGATTTATATTGATGAAGTAATAACAGTAATTACTTTTTTACCTACAGATAATTTTAAACAATTTTTAAACAAGCAAGTGGTGATGTTTTCACTTCAAGCATTTATTGCAAGACTCAGGCTTTTAGCACAATCCATATGGTTTTCTTACCCAACACTAATACCAAAAGCATTAATCTTTAACATTTAACATCACCAGAGCACCTATGTCTCTGGTGAAATTATGAAGTAAATATTACTGTAACAAACAGAATTAAATGTAGTGAGTATACAATGTGCCTCAGGAATGACTGGAAAAATAGTTTCTCTTCTTTCTAAACATGCTTTTCAACTGTTAAATTGATAATCTTTGTAAATTTGCATTTGTAAATTCCAGTAATTTGGTTATGTAGTCTACAATATATTTAGTGTATGTAATTCTGTTTGTTGACATTACATTTACAATGTATCCCTAGTTCTCTTGATTATTTTTTTCCTTATTTCTGTGTAAATAGAGTGAAATCTGGGAATCTAAAACCCAATAAAGGTTTAGATTTGTTAAGTAACATTCTTGAGAGTGTTAATAATAAAAACTTAGAGGTGTTTATGAAAAAAACCTCAAGCAGGAAGCAATTCACAACTTCTGAATATCTAGCCACTCAGTATGTGATGTATGGAGGTATCCAGTAAAAAACAATTAGATTTTTAAAATCATTTATTCTGAAAGAAATACGTTGCATCCCAGGAGAAACCAAAAGAGTGCTCAGTTAGATTAATAAGGAAACTGGTAACGGTATTCTCAACTGAAATAATCAGCTCGGATTAGCTACGAAATAGTGCTAGACAGGCAACTACAAGATTAATAGAAGTAAAACAAGAAGACAAGAAAAGAAAGTAAAAAGTAGTGCATGATTAAAAGATAGACAATGACAAACTGCAACTGACTTAGAGTTCAAGAGAATGAGAAACTTTACCAGCTCTCCAAGGAAAAAGAATATGAATGGTTTTGTATTAGGCAAGATAATATGAGACAAGTATGGTATCTTATAACAAATAGAAAATTGATAATTAACAAGATTGACTCAATAACTATAGGTGAAAGAGGGTTTAGAACACTTTAGGAAAGTGAAAAAAAGGAGAATAACATCCAACGCTGTTCAGTAAGTATGTATTATACCAGAGGAATGAAATCTTGTGATACCTAGTTCTAAACTTAAAAAAACCCATACAAACAACCAAACTAACACACAAATTCACAGTGTTTGCTCTTTATGTTCCATTAAGGTGTTGCGTTATGCCTTCAAATTCAGAGATAAGATCACTGAAAAGTATCTCTGCAAAACTGTCAAAGTTTGAAGGGTCATTGTAGTTCAATGTCATTAAGAGGAATACCTAGTACTATATACTTTGATTCTGCTTGTCTTACTGACAAAAAAAAACAGACAACAAGGGGAAGAGGACTTGGAAGTTAAGATCTAGAAATAAGCATATGACTGCACAACACAGTAATTTGTTTAATTTTGTAATGAAAAGACATGCTAAAATATATTTTTAATTCACGTTGCGTACAATGAATTTATCTCCACAACTGAAGTCAGTACGTGGTTCACTGTAAACTCTGGCTTGCAAAAAATCCTTTCCTATAGGCAGTTATAATGGATGTAATAAACCATATTGCTGAAATTGGATTGTTGCCATTTACTAGTGATTTTGCGATATGTAAGACTGTGATAACCTGAAAGTCATCTATGAACCCTGAGCGTGTACTTTAGTTGTGCATCGACACTATGAGACAAAGGAAAGGAAGAGAATTTGGCCACGAGTCATATGGCACAGACTGTCTCATGTCCGCGCTGCCCTGGGGCTAACACCCAGAATAACATACTAGTCATTCACACTGCATTGCTCCCAGAGCATTTGGCTCTGGGTGTCCTCTGCCAGCAATACCCTGTAGCCCTTAGATATAATTATTATTTCAAGGGATTTTTAGTTCAAAACACCTGACAGCTGTGTTGCAACCATTGGTATCGGTCCATTAGTATGAGACTGAAGGTACGCAAAGCATACCATAGAGCTAGGCTTGGAGGTCTGTCAGGGTGTGTGAAGGTACAAACCTTGCTGTGATTGTCCTGGAGGAGTATATACAGCACGGGCACCCAGGCTTGGTGCAATTTCTTCCTTGTCCATGTTTTAGGAATTAATTACTTGTTCCTGGGACTTGTTTTACAGAGAGCTAGTGAGAGCGGTCCAAAACACATCCAATGAGCAGTCTGAGAAGATAAACAACGTGGGACATGCAGGTTTCAGTGCTCAGACATGCTTGTTAACTCTCTTTTATCCTTGTCAGGCTAAGGCCGTGCTAATTAAGAGAGTCAGATCATCACAGAACTGACCATTTGAAGGCAGTTTAGAAGACTGAAGAAATGTAAATATCATGGGTCAATAAATGCATATGATAGTACTACCCCTCAAGGCTTTTTGGTCATGAACAACAATTTAAGAAGCAAACATCAATCTTCTGGAATAAAAATGTGTCAATATCTTAACACACTGAATGGAAAGCTGGAAAATCACAAGCAAGTGAGTCTGTCACGACAGTGAACTCATTTATGGTTGTATTTTAGGTATTCTTTGATAAGGGAAATAAAAGAGAAAGTGAGATCTCTAACACAGTTGCTCTAATTGACATGTTTCAGGAGAGTAGGCAACACCATTGTGTGCACATTCTTCAGAAAACTGAGTACCATAACTGTATATTGATTTTACAGTTGTAAAAGGTTGAACAAAGTAGCCATGCATGAAACAGTATATTTTGGACCTCTTAGAGGTCAAATGGACAATGAACTGTAAAATAACTGAGTGCTAAAATAAAAGGCTGTAAAAGTTGCTGGTACTGGATAGTGAGTGCCATAAACAAAGATTTATTAGAAATTAGATAACGAAAATTTACCACGTGGAAACAAAAACCCAAACAAATCTACAGATGAGGCTCACTAGGGACAAAGAGAGACGGGCTAACAGTGAAGTTCAGGCTTTAAGAGAATATTACAGGCAATTTAAAGGAAAGGAAGGTTCTTTCATTTATCATTTGCAATGTAATGCTTGCAATTTAGAATCTAAGAGCTTTTGTGTGGCTGTATGTTAATTTTTTATGTTGCCTAAAATAACAATAAAACATGAAGTATATTTGGGAAAATTACTTGGCAATGTCCTTCCAAAGCACATAAAAGCATTCTTCACACAGTAATAATGGCTTGCTGTGATATCTGTTTTATATGTTCCATATATATTTCATTTCTCTATCTCCTTCCTGTTTTTCAAAAATGCATCTTCCAAACACAACTGGAATAAAGTGGTAATGACATTTTATGTGTGTTCTTTGAGAGGCAGAAATGAACTGGTTTGTGAGTTGGCTGTCTCAAGATCTAGAAGTCCTGGGAAGTATAGCATGAGACACTGAGGTGACAATGGCCCTGGCGTCCTGTGGAACTGTTGCTGGAAAACAGCTCAACAGGAAAAGACCAGAGAGTCCTGGTAGACCTGGCCTCAGTTTGCTGCTGAGTGTGAGTCAGAAATGCATGTTTGTACTGATTGTGCTAAGTGAATACTGGGCTACATTAACAAAAGCATAGCCATCAGGTTAAGGGAAGTTATTATTACTCCTACTTCAGTCCTAGATGGGGCAAACCTGTAATAAAGCATCCAGTTTTGTCCTCTGGTGCAAAAGCTGTATCAATAAACAGGAGAGAATTCAGTGGAGGACTGTTAAGATCAGCAGGCAGCCAAGGGAGCCAGGTTTATTTAGCCTGCAGAAGAGAAAGCTAAGGAGAAACCTAATTTCAATCTTCCTTTATTTAGAGACAAGACAATGAAGCCAGACAGTTATCAGAGGTACACAGTAATAAAGCAAGAGGCAACAGACAAAAGCTGTAATAGAGAAAATTCCAGTTAGATATAAGGAAAAAGCTCTTGACATGAAGATGATCAAATACAGGAACAGTTTGTCCAAGGACACTTTGGAGTCTCCATCCCTGGAGATTTCCAGAAGTCATCTGAATAAGACCTTGAACAGCCAGATCTGACAAAAGCTATTCTTGCTTTGAGAGGGAAGTTGGACTAGATGACCTCTGGAAGTCCTTTCAAACTGAATTTTCCTGTGATTTCATGATTCTATGATTCTACATCTCTGTGATGTTCGATCTGCAAAATAGGCAAATTTCAGGGACAACAGATCCATGTGACACTTTTACTACCAAGTTTTATTTTCGTGATTATCACTCTGTCTTTAAAACTGTAGCAAAATCTTATGCTTTGATAGGTATATTTGATTGACATCAGTTTATACGTACCATAGACACAACCCACTCGGCCTTAAAAGAAGCAGTCTCAGGCTTACTGCAAGCGCTCTGGGGTAGTACTATGCCCACTAAAAGGCAAACATCACACAGTTTATCTGTGGGGCTTGATGTCATTTCCACTGCATTCAGAGAGAAACCTGGAAGCTGATGGTTTATAGTGACGAGTAAAGAGAATAATTAGGAAATGTGGCTCTCATCAGTGTTAAGCTGAAAAATACTATATTTGACATTTTACTCGCTAACTCCTACCATGCTTCTTATAAATTTGCCACCAAAATAACTTATTGAGTTTTTTATTGTTTTGTAGATTGCAGAAGGTTCAACTTATGGTGGAGTTTTTTAAAAATAGCAGAAATCTGATATTCAAAGGGAGTGTTTTATATTCAAGAATAATAAAATGCCCTAAAATGATTTTAGATTGATTAAATGAGCTAAAGAACAGTAAATACTTGCAGGAAAAGCTTTCTTTGACAAGTAGGAGAAAGAAATCATGAAGAAGGAACTGTTCCTCATTACATCATTGAGTCATGAAAGGGAATTACACCACACTGTATCAAGTGTTACCAATCCTGAATCATAGCAACTATTTTCATACTCCCAAATCTCACCCTTTAAAATTGCACTTCAGTTTTCTCTTGTATAATTCATTACTATTTCATCCAGCAGGGCACTGAAATACAATTACCATAAAATGAGGATTTAAAATCCACTCACTTTTCTTCACGTTCGTGTTATATGAATTCCTGCGTTACTACAAGGAAACTTTTTTCATACTGTAGTCTGCTAACCTGTGGTTCCTACTTTCTGTGGTACAAAAGTTTATTTGCTATTCTGAATGTACTTAACATTTACCAACATTTTAATACAATGGAAATTAAGATAACCATATTATCATTTGAATACTTAAAAATATGCAATGCTATGTCTGGAAAACATCAGGCTGATTCTCATCTGGTTTATGCTGAAGCTACATTTAATATATATGCATAGAAGGAAAAACAAATAATTACATTCAATTTTGAGTCATGATAATTTCTTGTATAATGGTATATGTAATGTGAGTGAATCCACCTTAGAAGTCCTAAGAACAATTCAGAGGTAAAGAATAGCATCAGCATGGAAACATCACAAGAAATCAGAATTCATCTGGTTATTTATGTGGAAATGCTGCACAACAGTGATTTTTAAACCTGCTTTCAGAGATAAAACAAGACAATGTTGATCTTTCCCCTTAACCTTTTGAGAGAGAAAAAAAGAAGTAAAAGTTGATCTTTCTCCTTAAGGGCTTTAGACAGCCTCTATTTTTGATAAAATCAGATTGAATTCCACTTTTAAATTCTTGAGAGTATGATTACACTAGCAATTTTAAATGGAACGAGCATTAGGTTTTGATATAATTAACATATTTACCTCCCCAGCACTACCACCACTCTAATAGAGAGAGCAGGAGTTCAGCAGTTATTGCTTTGGCCATGGTTCTGCTTTAATTATGATTGAAGATTGCTGGTATAAAAACCGTAAAACAAGGCTATATAGGAATAATATTTTGACTAGTTTGTGGGTTGGACTTTGGTGTCAGGGTTCAAATCTTGATTCTACTACTAGCTTCATGACACGTCAGATATCTTCCCTGTGTCTAAGTTTTTCTGTAACAAAAATACAGATAATAATGGTGATTTATTTATAAAATGAAGAGGAGCTGTAGAGGAAATTAATTATACCAAGTTTGGTTTGCTTTTGCAGCTATTTTTATTATTTTCTAACATAATTTATTTTGCAAGTGTGAACCCAGTCTCACCACCCTCCTGGGAGGTATTTGTTATTATCTTGATCTTCCAAACGGACAAACTCTGATGTATAGAGATGTTAATGTTGGCATTTCCGCAAGCTCATGCAGACACAGCAACCTGCCCCAAAAGGGCACAGCGTACTCATGGCCCCTCTGGGTGTTTTCAGAACAACACTCTCCAAAATATCTGAGTTCCTGGAGTTCCTAGAGAAACACTGCACATTTATGGTTTTCACAAATAATATTTACAGGGACAAATTACGTCAAAGATGATTTAATACAATTAGTCCTTCAGATGTTGAGTTTTTCTGGTGAAATTAAGTTACTATGCAAGTTCGCCTAATACTGAGGGCCAAATCTGCTGCTAGTAAAAATGTACAGAGAAAGACGAAGGCTTCCCCAGCTCCCCACCAGATGAACGATAGTAATTCACCTTCCCTCTGCTGCCTCTGGGACCTTGCACCCAGGGCCGCTGGGTGACCAGCTCCTGCACAGTGGAAACGAGAGTGGGACTCGTGGTTTGGGTGCAGAGCAAGAAGCCTAATGGAGATAGGCAGGCCATTTTGGAGGCTGAGGAAAGACTGAAGCTTTTGAGAGGTAACACACTTACTGGAAAAAGACAGAAAGAGCAGGAGCCATGGTGTATATTGAAACTGTACAAAGACAACACAGATTTGGGCAAAGAAGCTCCAGTTCCAAGAATATAAGTGGGACATGAGAGATCGGAGATAGAGCAGAAAGACCTATGCGTTGAGAAATTAGAAAAATGTCCTGGATTTGACTGAACTGGAGCTGGGGATTAAGGGAAAAATGCATATTCTGGGCAAGGGAAAAAAGACAGGTTTTTTCAGGGGTCCTCGAGCCATGTAAGATCCTTCTTCACATGCTCAACTTTATCTTCTCCTTGATTTTACCTGCCTTCACTTCTAACCAGCTCTTTATTTGGCAAATATAAACAGCAAAGTTAATATCACTGATATGAGTGCTTAGTTCTTTGAGGTGCATCTGTTACTACTTAGTATCTCAAATATAATTAACACTTTAGATTATGAGCTCAGTGTATTGATTTCTTCTCTGAGGGTCTTTTAGTAACAAAAATAACTCATGTCCTCACACACTGGAGGTATTTTCAATATGTAAAAAATGTGTTGCTGCAAAATATCAAGGGGAAAAAATCAATTGTTATTTTTTTTTCCTTGAAAATATTGGAGAGGTCATAGTACAGATGTGCAAAAATGTTTGTTTACATCAATGCACAAAATTTTTTACCATACAGACAGCAGGAATGCATTGTGGTTAACATTTGTTTGAACATCATGAGTTTGGCATTTCCTCATAAGACTTAACATTTTTATGTCCTGCTTCTTATTCTTGGCGGAGTGGGTAGCTTTTTGAGCATTAATTCCCTCACATTTCTGTGGAAAGACTGCCATATTGTAACAGGTGTGCTGAGCAGCTGTGCATTAGGAAAGGGGCGACTATGATTGCCTTCTTGTGCATTTTTGGAGGCTTTGAGATGGTGAGGATTACGACTTCTCAATGGTAGACAAATCCTATATAGATGCTTTACATGAATGGTGTTACCAACCTGAGGCTTTCCAATTCCTTAAGAGCTTCAGGGGAGCATATCCAAAGCAGCATGGTGGAATGCCCCTCTTAAAAATGATGAAGGCCTGATGAGTATGTACCATAGTAAAAACAAAAGACAGGAAGTTCCTGGACATCTTCCAGGTCAAAGAAGAATCAAAGCAATCCATACAGGACAACAATCCATAAAGTCAAGATTCCTCTTGAGAAGAGGAAACGCACATACATGAGTTGCCTGTATCACAAGAAGGCTGTCTGTGGACACATTTTTGCCCTACAACTGGAGAATTAATCATAGAATCATAGAATCTTCATGGTTGGAGAGGACCTTTGAGATCATCGAGTTCAACCATACACACGCAAAAAAAACCCCTACAATCTCTGCCACTAGAGCATGCCCTGAAGGGCCAAATCTACACATTTCTTAAATACCTCTAGGGATGGTGACTCCACCACCTCCCTGGGCAGGCTGTTCCAGTGCCTGACCACTCTTTCAGTAAAGTCATGCTTCCTAATAGCTAACCTAAACCTCCCCTGACACAACTTCAGACCATTTCCTCTGGTCCTGTCATTATTCACCTGGGAGAAGAGGCCAACTCCCATCTCTCTACAACCTCCTTTCAGGTAGTTGTAGAGGGCAATGAGGTCTCCCCTCAGCCTCCTCTTCTCCAAACTAAACATGCCCGGTTCCCTCAGCCTCTCCTCATATGACTTGGTCTCCAGACCCCTTACCAGCTTGGTAGCTCTCCTCTGGACACGCTCCAGCACTTCACTTGTACAGAGGGGCCCAGAACTGAACACAGTACTTGAGGTGAGGCCTCACCAGTGCCAAGTACAGAGGCACGATCACTTCCCTACTCCTGCTGGCCACGCTATTCCTGATACAAGGCAGAATGCTGTTGGCCGCCTTGGCCACCTGGGCACACTGCTGGCTCATATTCAGCTGGCTGTCGACCAACAACCCCGGCTCCTTTTCTGCCAGGCAGCTTCCTAGCCACTCTTCCCCAAGCCTGTAGCGTTGCTTGGGGTTGTTAGCTAGATTCACCCTGGAACACTAGTGTATTCTCTGGAATGGCGTAGGCCACCTCGGTCTTGCCAAGAGCATCCACATGGGAATATAGGACAGTATAGTTTCTGCAATGTAAATTTGTATTTCAGCTTGTTGCAGCCACTTTCCCTATGTAGGGAAGCAAATTGTGTTGTGTTGGGGATGTACTCTGGGAGCTAAGTCTCACAGAAAGAGAATAGATTTATGCTTTTCAGAGCACTCACAGCTTTTGAAAATTAGACTTTTTGAGCTGAGTAAATAGTTTTAAGTGAATAATTTACTCAATATACTTAATCATTATTTCTGCTCTCAGTACAGTTGTAAGCAGGTCAGTATTTTCTTGAAAGTATTCATTATTTGAATTGATTCAGTGAATTGTTTTCCATTCTGTTTTTTCTCTGTGGTTGAACACAAAATTCTCCTACAAATAAGCAAGCTAAATAATTCAAATTGGAACTATCAGGTGGTTTTGGTTATTCACAAATACCACGCAGACACATACGTGCACAGACATTTGTAGGTTCTTAATTCTCTGTCTTTTCTAGATGATGGTCAATTTAATGTTTTTCAAATACTCTTGGAAGAGCTCGTGCTTTGTCACTGAAGGGATAAGAAGAGATAAGAAAACAGTGCTGTGAGTTAGTCAGCAAGCTGTAAGACGTATTGACTTGATACAGAGACTCCATTTAAGTTCCTGACTCCAAATACACAGCAATCTCATGTACCTATGTAATTCCAGAGTATAGTATGTCCAAAGAACCATCCTGGGCTCCGCAGGTGTCATTTAATGAGGACGTATGAGAGGACATAAGAGAAGTTGCACAGGGAAGGCAAATCATGCCCAGGGTTGCATCAGTAAGAGGGAATAAGCTGCAGGTCAAAGGATGGGATTATTTCAATTTTCAGAGGAAATTCTGTCTTGATATTTTAAAAAAAACGCTTCACCACAAGAACAAGCAAACACTGAAATAGGTTTTCCAAAGAAGTGATAAAGTCTCCCTCATTGGATATTTTCAAGACTCCGTTTCACAGGGCCCTGGGTAACCTCTTTTGAGCCCAGGCCTTCAAAAGAATGTTCAACCAGAAGATCTCCAGGGTTCCCTTCCGACCTAGACTTTTCCATGATTTCTATAATGTTATGACTTAAATATGTAATATTCTGGTCAAATAAAACTCTGGGTCTAATTGGATATTAAAGTGTTACTGAAGGTGCATGGATGTCTCAGGACACAACCTTAAAAATCCGTGCTACTCCCCCATATGAAACATTTACCAAGAAAAACTGTAGTAAACAGTGATATGTTCAAGAATAGAATTCAGAAGTTTTAGACAATTCAATTGTTCTTCTCTCCACTCTCATCACTTGGCAGAGGAGTAGATCTGACCCACAGAGTCAAATCCCTGATGGAAATGCAGGTTTTCTTGACTCTTAGTGATTATACAGTACATCTGTACAAGCTCTGTAACTCTAGCTTACAAATGCTTACATTAGCTTGAAACCAGCGCCGTTTCCAGGACAAAGGGCATTTTTCTCCCCTAGCTATTATCATCCAGCATTGAAGATGATGTTAGTGCAGCACTCATGTTCACAACAGTATAAACCCATTTTATGTTACTCTATTTTAATGCCTGACACACATGCAATGCATGCTTCTAAACACCACATGCCCAGTGCCATAAAACAAAGATGCAGAGAAAGTTTATCGCTGACACTTCTAAATCATCTTTCCCAGTTAACACAAAAGCTGCAAAGGGTTTAGAATGTGGTTATAAAACAATATACTACCAGGTTTAACAGAGATTTGGTTGCTGTAATATCTAATGTTGTATTGTGAATATTAAGAAGGACTCTAATCATAGAATGTGTTGGGTTGGAAGGGACCTTTAAAGGTTATCTAGTCCAACCCCCCTGCAATAAGCAGGGAAAATCAACTTTTGCCGATCCATTCATAGACAAATAAACATTAAGGACAGGTGGAATCAGAGCAGTCTGTTAATCTGATCTCTTTGCAATTGAATTTTGCCCCCCAGAGCACAGCAGCACAACAGATATAATTCTCCTGAACTGCAACACGGATGAATATAACATGATATGCCTCTACAAGTAATCATGTTTCACATTTGATTTCTACCAATGTATAACTAAAAGAAATTTGTTTAGTTTGGGAGTGGCAGTGCTATGAAATAACACACGTGAGATCCACAACTGGCCTGTAAGTAGCTAAGGACCAATTGCCAAATCAAACAAGCACTAAAATTACCAGTGAATTGGACCATTAATACAGGAAGATATTGAAGCTAGAAACTTGTGACGCTGTCAGAGAGTGGTATTCTCCTTCCATACAATTGGAAACAGGGACAGGGAAGAGGACTTGCCTATCCTGGAAGTGTTGCAGCACATTGAAAGAAGTTTCCTTTATGATAAAATGACATTTTGGAAATCCTAGCTGTAGCAGCAATATCACCCTAATCCCCTCCATACAATGTCAGAGCAGAAAGTGAATCCTGTCATCACACGCAGGGCTCACCTGCATATGATTTCAGTACGTTTGCTTCTTGCAAACTATAGTCTGGGAGAGGTTTCTTCAGACTGTTTGAAAACAAATAAGAATCTTGATATGAATTTGTTGCTAAATATATTTCATCTAAACAAATAAGAATCTCGATATGAATTTGTTGCTAAATATATTTCATCTAATTCGGCACTGTCTGATCGTAACAGAAATGCTAGGAAACTTGAATGACCTCTAGTAGTGTTTTTGGAATCATACAAACATCACATGAGTAGAATATTCCTTTTCCTCTCCACTACACGCAGCTTATTTCTGTAACATTTTTCAAAATACACATGGGACTCTAAGGTTTGTCATCTATGGAGGGAAAATTCACTGCCCAAGCTGAAGGTACTGAAGGAAATCTGGTCAAGATATCCTCAGATCTCTTGCCATACGGTTTTGCTCAGAAACACAAAGCTCTGCTGGAAAAATGGAATCTGGACCCCAACCAAACTCTCACAGACAGTAAATTGCAAAAATGCTTTTTATTTTATTATAGGCAGGGCACAAGCCCAGACATCAAAAACAAGGACTTTGGGGTCTGCCTGACAATATGGTCATGCTTTGGACACAGCTGTCTGTTGTAATTTGGCCTTTGAAATGATGTGCTTGGACGAACAGAATCCTTCGGACAAACCAACTTCAGACAAAAATGTGCAGGATTTCAATTACTTTTAGGGAAGACCACAGGTCAGATATTGCATTTCAGTCATGAATTAACATGTAAAGGGTTTCGCGTTTTTCAGTTAGTCTCTTTTTAAAGTTGCTGCAGCTGTAAGAGAAACAGCAGACAGAAGCTAGATGTTGGTTGTTTCAGAGGAGGTAAATAATTAAAAAGTCTTTCATTAACAGATAGTTTACAAAGCTGTTGCAGTGGTACCTAATAGGAGTCTGTGTTAGAACCTGCCCTCTGATACTCCTTCAAGTCCTTCCTTCCTGACAGTATGTAAGTGTCCCTCCAACTTCTTCACAGGTTACTTAATAGACCTGTACTTATTAGGGGGTTATCAGGGATTTATGAGTTTCACATCTATTCTCACCCACCTCCAAATCCCACATTTCTGAGCCATGGCGTTGCCTGGACCCTACATTAGAACTGCAGGCAGGTGTCAACGGCAGCATCTCTCTATACCCACATCAGGGACAAAATGGTATTGCCAGAAATGGCTTTGAACCAGGACTTCTGCATTGTCAGGTTGCTGCGGAAGTCCTGCTGTGCCAAAGGCACTTGCACAAGGCTGCTGTTCCCAGTAGCTCTTGTCTTTTGGGAATACTTTACGTCCCTTGCCACTGTAGGGTCAGGACCAGACTGCAAGAAGGAGTGGGGGGGAGGGGGGTAACTTGTAAAATGGCATGAGCTAAGATTAAAAACCTCACTCCCATTTCAAAGACAGCGTGCTGGTTGAAAAGTGTCACCTGATGACTGATCAACACCGTTTACAATAGCATATAGTATAGTAGTATATCAAGGTCCTGTTTAACTGTTGCCAAAAATCAAGTGTCAGGCTTTAAAAAAAATTAGAGTAGATTTAAAAATCCCAGTTAAAAATACACTGCCAGACATTCATCTGAATTGGTTGAAATTTTTTATGAAAGCGTAGAATCATAGAATCATAGAATCGCCTAGGTTGGAAGGGACCTTTCAGGTTATCTAGTCCAATCATCAACCTAACACTGACAAGAACCATCACTAATCATGTTCCTAAGCACGACGTCTACCCATCTTTTAAATACCTCTAGGGATGATGATTCTACTACTTCCCTGGGCAGCCTGTTCCAATGTGTAATAACCCTTTCAGTTTAAAATTTTTTCCTTATATCCAATCTAAACCTCCCCTGGTGCAACTTGAGGCCGCTTCCTCTTGTCCTACCGCTTGTTACTTGGGAGAAGAGACCAACACCCACCTTGCTACAGCCTCCTTTCAGATAGTTGTAGAGAGCGATAAGGTCTCCCCTCAGCCTCCTTTTCTCCAGGCTAAAGAACCCCAGTTCCCTCAGCTGCTCCTCAGAAGACTTCTGCTCCAGACCTCTCACCAGCTTCATTGCCCTTCTCTGGACACGCTCTATCACCTCAATGTCTTCCTTGTAGTGAGGGGCCCAAAACTGAACACAGTACTCGAGGTGGGGCCTCACCAGTGCCAAGTACAGGGGCACGATCACTTCCCTACTCCTGCTGGCCATGCTATTCCTGATATAAGCCAGAATGCTGTTGGCCGCCTTGGCCACCTGGGCACACTGCTGGCTCATATTCAGCTGGCTGTCGACCAACACCCCCGGCTCCTTTTCTGCCAGGCAGCTCTCCAGCCACTCTTCCCCAAGCCTGTAGCGCTACACAGTGTTGTTGTGACCCAAGTGCAGGACCCGGCACTTGGGCTTGTTGAACCTCATACCATTGGCCCAGGCTCGTCGATCCAGCCTGTCCACATCCCTCTGTAGAGCCACCCTACCCTCCAGCAGACTAACACTCCCACCCAGCTTGGTATCATCTGTGAACTCTCTGAGGGTGCACTCGATCCCCTCGTCCAGGTTGTTTGTAAAGATATTAAAGAGAACTGGCCCCAACACTAAGCCCTGGTGAACACCACTCGTGACTGGCCACCAACTGGCTTTAACTCCATTCACCACCACTATCTGGGCCTGGCCCTCCAGTTTTTTACCCAGCGAAGAGTACTCCCATCCAAGCCAGGAGCAGCCAGTTTCTCCAGGAGAATGCTGTGGGAAACCGTATAAAAGGCATGCAGGACAGCGGCTTGGTTTTTTCTTTCAGATGAAGGTTAAGATTGTTAGGCAATCAAATAAAACCAGAAGCTTTTGTGGCTTTAGAAAAGCACCAGATACAAAGACCTGTGATAATGCAACAGACTGGCAAGAGTGCAGCCGTTTGTAAGTAGCTGCTTGAACTTGAGCTTACGGGTGTAAAAGTCAGCTATTCTCTGCTCTGATCTGGCACGACTGCTCACATTTCATAAAACGGCATAAAAATTAAAGTACATTATCCCAGTTCTTGTCTCCATATCTTAGAGAACTAAATGCATTTTTACTTAAAACAAAATCCATCTTTTATTATACTGTGACTATATGGTTTTGGGAGGTATTTATAATTGAATTAGAAATCATCTGGTTTGGTATGCTTAGCTTTTCTTTGCTCTCATTTACCTGTCAGCTGTAATGCTCATGAGACACCTTATAATTCAATAATTTGCATTTCATAGACACATAAAATTATTGTTTAAAGAAAGTCTAAATAGCACAGTAAATAAAAATATAGATAAACAATATTTTATTAATAATGATAGATATGTGGTATGGTAAGGTTCATTACAAGATTCCTTTTACATCTCATCGCACAGCATTATAAAAAAGATTAGCCTCTCATTCATGTTTGGATGTCTATATAGCATATATCTCCTAAACATATCAGTCAAAATTTATCCCTAGTGTAAAGCTATTTGAGGTCAGTGGAGTTTTACCCAGAATTCACTTGTTCCATTCAAACTTGTTATTTAGAGTGTAATTCAAGGATGTTATGGTTATATGAGACAGTAGTGTTTTGAATAGAATTATTTATTTTATGTGAAAGGTCTTTCCACATGCTCAAACTAATAATCAGTCTGTTCACTTTATTAATAGATCATGTTTCAAGACCTCTTTCACTTTGAGAAGGCATTTTATTATTATATATTCTTCTTATACTTAGTATATTTTTGCATGCAAATAAACCCCGAGGAAGATTGTTTAAATAATTTTCCATGATGCTGCCTTAGATAAAGATCTTATCAACATTTATTGCTAAGAATTCAGAATGAACTACCTCCATTTTTCTGTTTCTTTTAGACAGTAATTTTATTTTAATTTTGGTGGCTCCTGTGGAGCTGAACTCACTTTTATTGTTTCTCACATAAATAAATGAAACAATAATGAAGAGTAAATGGTAACAGTTTTGCTGCCTGATTTAGTAAAAAGTCTCGATTTTTTGTCCCCAAAGACGTAAGGCGCTTTTGCACAGAAAGCCATGTAGCTTGACCTGGTCAGTTATGGAGTAAGACATGAACTCATTTGTTACCAAATGCAGTCTCAGCAGCCAGTTCAGAGAGCTCTGGTAACACAATTATTGCATCATGGATAACATCAAATTTTTTCACAGCACACTGAAAACAGTATAATTTAACGTTGTCTCAGAGCAGGCACTATTCTGAGTAGATACATTCCAGACATTCAAGGTGGGATGAAGAAGCTGAATTTACAGGAGGATAAACAAGCAGGAATGATACTTGTGTTGACTACCTTCATTTAAGGAAGCACTGCAGCTGTCAGTATTGAAGAGGAATCTGGATGTGAGTTACCTGTCTTGCAAGAAAACAGGGATAGAGGGGCTCTAAGAAGATGGCATCCTTGTGAAACTTCATAAAATTGCATCCTCTGGGGTACTTGTATGGAAGCTGTAAAACCTCGAGGCTATATTGAGCAAGCCTCTAACAACTGCTGAAACTGATACCATTCATGCACTACCATAATACAGGAAAAATGGCCAAGACTTTAGCCCCTCTACCCCACTAGAAAAATAAATAATTATGAGAGAACATTCATTTAAATATGCCTCTCAAAAAGTGCATTTTTCATACTCACTCCATCTATTTTTCTGCTCCCTCTGTACCAGTGAAGTGCTTTCCAAAAACCCCTGTTCTTTTTCTTTTCCCTATGACATTGATATTTTGAAAGGAGCAAAATCAAGACTGTGAATATCTGCTTATCTCTCTTTGAACTTGCTTTAGAGCTGTAACAGCAGGTAATCATTTAAGGAGGCCAGTTCTGTAAAGACCTGGTGGTGGCCCATTGTGTGAGCTTGCAATGATGCTCAGGACATCAACGATGTACAGTTTGTTCCTTTCCTTCTCTCTCCTGACTGGCAACAGTCTGGCAGCAACTTAGGATGAAAAAGAGTCATTGAGGGCAGAATAAGCTCCTGTGCCCCACCTGCCTTTGAGTGGAGGTTGATGAACACTGAGAAATGACCCAAGACTTGGTTTCACTTTTTAGCTAGCACAGGCAGTATGGCCTCATCGACACCTGGGGATGCAGGCTTGAGTAATGCATGGCTCTGGCAAGGGGTTCACTCTTGCATCAGAGGAAAAGCAGGAAAAAAATTGTGGTTCTTGGAACCAAAACTTTCTTTCCAGCTTATGCCAAGGCAGTTCAGCTATGTGCCACCCAAAGGCTTGTGACAAAGCCACTTTTAACTGTGCAATTAGCTGTGCTGGCAGCAAGCTCAGCTAAAAGCCTTGGCTCGTGTTTGATGGGGCTAGCCTAAGTACAGACACAACAAAAATAAAAAGCTGCCACGGCTCTGTACGCTGATATCCGGAGACTTCTGTGGAAAGCACAGACTTTCCATTACAGGTAGCCTAAAACAGCGTCTCTTCTCTCATGCTACATTGTAATCTGGTGACTATGTGATTCCTTTACATTGAATCACTTTCACCTGTAATTAGAGCCCCTGTTATCCTTTCTTTTGCCCCTTTAAAAAATAGTCTGCTCACAAATTTAATAGAACTTTGTCCTGTAAAATAGAGTTGAGTGAATATTTTAAATGCTTATTCCTGGAAAATATGTTTGCTCATTAAATTTGACAGTCATTGCTTATGTGGTAAATGCTGTCAGTGCCAAGAACCCTTTGGCAGTTTCTGCCAGCTACAGGTCCATTATTTTAATTGCCTTTAACCTATAATCAATATTTGCTGCTTTCAATACAACTAGATGCACAGCTAAGTGATACGAAGAAGAGATTTATAGTCTATTGCACCTTATATTCTGCTTTAATGTGTAGGAGATGCAGCAAAATGCAACGTCACAATAATGTTTCCATCATCAAAACTATTCCAGCTTCTTAGACAACCTTTCAAAGGAGAAACCAAAGCATCTGTCTGGTTTGCTACAACAAACTTGACATGCATTTTTAGGCCACATTCAGTTGCATCAGTGTAAACTTAGAATGATTAACTAGTAGCTCGTGGAATTTAAGTTGTTTGCAAATAAGAATGGGATTCTGCTCGCAGGACCGGATCGCTTTCATTACCAGTTGCAAACCTGTGCATGACCATGACAGCAGCTGCAGAGAGTTATCACTGGAACCTGTAACGCATATAAAAGTCAGCTTTTCCCTATTCCTGGGATCGGCTGTTAGATGCTGTGTCTGACAACTGGGCAAAATGAAGGACTGAAGAATACCATGCATTCAGAAGATGGCACATAGTGGGAGTCATTCCGGGTGCATCAAGGAAACTACACTTTCAGTTATATAATTTTGCATTTCTGGAGGTTCTTTGTTTCTCTTTAGAAGCAAAGGGACTCCACATTTGTGTGAGAAATAAGTAGGTAGTTTTGGTCTAAAATATATGACAATCTTTGTACCAGGGATATTTGAAAGGTATGGCTTTAAATTATAAATGAACATCCCATCCTTAGCTGAATATAAGTTCCATTGTTCCTATAGAGATTATGTCTAAATATGGCATTTAAATCAGGCCCATTCATCTCCTGAATCACGATCTGTGAACTCCTTTTCAACAACTGTTGCTACTGAAAGGAAAGAATTCTTGGTAAAGTCTCAACTTCACCACAATTAGAACAAGTAATCCAATTACTTCATTTGGGGCAGAATTTCATCCTTAGAGTTTAAACTGTTTCTTAGGAGAAATTGTCTGAGGGGTGCACAATTTAAACTAGTTTCATGCACAGAACAATGTAGAAGCACAAGAAAATTCATTTCTCAGTGTGACTAATTGTATCAACAAAATGAGGATAGTTGGATGAGTAGATAACACAAAAGTATTTAGAAGGAAGGAAGGTAAAAGACAGAGCAAAGACAGAGGCACAGACATGGAAAAGATTGTTTTATGTCCGCTCAATTTCCATTAAAAAGGAGATACTATCCCTGGGTACTCTTCCAATTTCTCAAAAGTAAGCATAATCTTTTTTTCGTATTTTTTGCCTCATGTACATGGTGCATTTGCAAGCGCACACGGTCCGCCGCCTCCTGCTCACTCTCCCACAACCTGGCATAGGTAACTCTGCTCTCGCAGCTGACACAATATTGCGGCTCAGCCAGCTGGCACAGCACACTTCTACACGGGACCACAGCCCCTCCAGGGACCGTGAGTCCATCTCTAAACTGTAGCTGCACTAGTGAGCCAACTCAATAATTTATGCTGATTAATAATGCATCACAGTGAATCATTACTCCTTTAAATTTTAAAACAATTGTTTTAGCATTTTTAATGTTTATGTGTCATCGATGAATGACTCTCTTATTTATTTCAGCTATGGACATACTGGATTATAATAGCAAAGACACTGGCTCTCAGTGGACAAGAACAAGGTTCTGAGGGGAGGTCAGACTGGTAATTAGCTAAGAGAAAAGAGGGTGAAATAGAGCTGCACATAATCATTGTAAAAGCTGGAATTTGCAAAAGGAAAGGAGATACTTTCTCCTGTTGATACCAACCTCCCACTCCAATATCAAGGCAGTTCCCCAGACTATGAAGAACTACGATAATTATAAGACAAAGAAATTAGATCTGCTATGTTATAATGTTATGCCAAAGGTAATGACAATAATACATCTGGTCAGTAGCTCACTGAACCAGAACACTTTTGAACTCTCCCTACAAGCACCACATGCATTACAGAACCATTATATTTACTCGTATACACCACAAGACACTATGAGTCATGTATTTTATGCAGTGGAACTCATAAATTAGCCATAGGACAACCCAAAGCTCTTAGCTGCTATACTGTGGCTAATGCAAACAGCTGCTTCCTCTGATACAGTATTGATGTTTTTAAATACTGCCCCTTGGTGACAGCTTTGACATCTAGTAAAACAATCTTTCGCACAAGCACGGTGTTACGACAACAAAGGAGCAAGTCATTCATAAAGCAGCCACATAAACTGAAAATATCGCATGTAGGAAACTCACAGTAGGTTAATTGTCCAGCCAGTTACCCTGAAATTAAAGCTTCTGGAGAGCAGTATATACATCCCAAAAGTATCTGTCAGCAATTTCAGACAAAGACAGACAAAGCTAAAAATGCACCCTGTTTGCAAAATGTCTTTTTTACCTGTCAGGAAAATAAAGTCTAATTTTCCAGAAGCAGAAGAGATGAGTAAAGATATAAAGAACCAGAAGGTACATTGCCTTTTCATGAATGTGTATGGACCATGTACCCAGGATGACATGTGCAAATACTTCAGGCAAAATTCAGACGTAGTATAAGTGTTTTTAGCGCTAAAAGAAAGAACTGCAGTCTGCAAGTTTCTACAGCAGCCCAAAAGCCTGTCTGTAATGATTCCTACTACTTTTTGCAAGTGCAGCATTTTACAGTCTTCCTATCCTCCATTCAAGCTTGGCCCACAGTCCCTGTATCTAACCCAGTATCCAGCCAATTCCTAAATCGTAAAAAACATCCTTCCCAAAATGCTATTAAGACCTAGCCCTGGAAGAATACGACAGAACACTGAGCGTCATGCTCATAAACCCTACTTGCCCTGGGATCCGCAAAAGTGACAGAGCAGCTCCAACACCGAGTTATGTTTCTCCTGCCGTACTCTGTTGAGGCACGTGTCTCACAAAACAGTCGTGACTCCTACATTTCAGAATTTGTTCTTCCTAGGATCAAGTTTCTAGTTCAAAGACTATCCATTTCCCTAGATTCTGGAAAGAAGAAAAAAAATATTAAATTTGGAACAGCTGTGGAGAGCTGAGTGTTTTGTAGTTATTGTATTGTTGTATTTTTCCCTTCAGGTTAAACTTCATTTTTTATTAAAAAAAAAATAAAAATGTAAAAAATGTTGCTTAGAATTTTCCAGTTAGCTGACAAAAACTCTGAATCTTGCAGTAAGCTTATATTGTTTGTCTGCCTAAAAAGTCTGCTCAAATTCTCTTTTAACTATCAAAATTGTTTGGGAAGATAAACTGGTTTAGCCCCATCCAAGCAACTTTTATTATAATTACTCAGGTAGATCGTTCTGATCATGACGGCCTACTCCTTTGTCCTATTGCTTTTAGGTTGTGCTTTAAGAGCACGATTGCAGACGAAGGAGTAAGTCTGCGGGGAGAAAAGGGTTCAGGAAAGACACTTGGTCAGACGACATGACTTCCAGCTGAGCTCCACAGCATTTCTCTGTGGGCCGTACGATAGCAGCTTACAGAGCCATACAGAATGCATTAGATTGTAGATTTTTATTTGGATATAAACACTAATGTTATTTGAAACAACAATTTAATATATTTGGATATGTAGCCAGGGAGTTTTTTTGTTATTCTCCAGGAATAATGACAACTGTTTTACTCAGTACACAGATCTCAGTGGAGCAAGGGGTTGTAAGTTAGATTAGAGACTGAATACATATCACAAACCACTGAACTCCAATTCAGCTAATGACTAAATTGCAGTGGAACTTGGATTTTGAATTAAATTAAGGTTCTACTATCTAATCTTTCTGCCTGTGCTAATAGTTCAAAAATGACTGAACATAAGTATGTTTTTTTCATACGAATTGCTATAGATTTGTTGAAAAGGACAAAAAAGTATCTAGTTTATTATGTATTTATAATCTGCAAGTACATAGACTCATAGAATGGTTCGGGTCAGAAGGGACGTTAAAGATCATCTAGTTCCAACCCCCCTGCCATGGGCAGGGACACCTCCCACTAGACCAGGTTGCTCCAGTTGTGTCTCACTGAGTCCTGGGTGAACACAGCAGGAGTACTTTGTAAGTACCAATAAGAGATGAAAAGTTAATAAAGTCTTATTTGCTCAATAAAGAAGGGAGTAGGTGGACAAACAGGATTTAGTCTGAATCAGAAAGGAGGCAATATCTAAGATGCTTTAGGAACTAAAGAGAAAGAAAATGTCCATTAGATTGGAAAACTTGTGTCCTTTGTGTTATTTAATAATCCAGCACAGTTTCAGAAAGCTAACTGCTGAGCCCCAAGCTGGCTGGAGACCTCTTATGTATTCTAGATTGATTGAGAACCAGTTTCTGATGTCAGGTTTAGGCCTCTGCTAGACATATATCTATGCCTCTGCCAGTCATTTGCAGACAGAGTTTTCAGAGGCAGGAAGGGAAGGCACAAACTCTGTCCCTGTGTGTATTACAATTATATGCAATTGGAAATATCGAACTTGTAAAAGCAGCAGCACGTATTTAATGAAGATTAAAAAAAGGAAAAAGAAAGATAGCATAGCATGAGATTTTAATTACTGTTACACAAACCCTGGAACGTGGGAAAAGTAAATTCCTGCAGGCTACATGAAAACTGTGCCTCAGGTTTAACCAACAGATGTGGGCAGCCACTGCGTGTGCCAGCACGTCGGGCCATTCCACCTAAGGTGTATCCTACAGCATTTCATCTCCTCCAATTTCCCTGTGGCTTAATCTTATTTATATGTTCTCTCTCTCTCCTAAAAACAATCTTCACAGTTCCCAGGAGCTATCCGCAGCCAGGTGGACAGTTGTATAACACTGAATTAAAAAAAAAAAATGCAGTCTGGTGCAATGATTAGATTAGTCTTGTTAGGACTTTGGAAGCTCTGAACTCCTCAGACACATACCATCCTGCCCAACACACTGGAGTGGAACAGGGCAGTGTGCAATATCTCAGGCATTTTTCTTTCTTTGAAGGCCAAACATTATTCCTTTTAGCTAAAAAATGAACTCTATAAGATATGTCATAAGGCCGAAGACCCTTCCATAATCCTCTGAGGATCTTTTCCATTTCCTCTTATTGGCTGTCCTGATTCAGGTACATCAGTCCTGAATTCTCCAGTTTTTGTGTTCTTTAGGTAAAACTAATCTGAGTCAACCAAGCAGCGTATTCATATTCTTCAGCCGTATTCTGAATGGTATGGTAGTTGAATCATCTGTTATTCATATTCATGCACTCAGGTTTTTTATGGCCTCAAAAGAATTTATTCACATTACAACAGCTCCTGTAATAAGTATCCAGCTCAAAAGACCAAATGTCTCATTGCTGTTTCTTGCATATAGAATATCAGTGCAGTATGGAATTTCTATAACAGCATGTCCATTAATTAGCACTAAATTACAATGCAGCACCTATATAAAAGACGATGAATACCACACAAATTCTTTTAGATTACTGCTATTATACTGAATACTAAATGAAGTTGGAAAGACAGGACCTTTTAAGTGTCAGCAGATGTTTTTGATCAGTGTTTATCTTTTTTGGTATAATTTAATGAGAGATCATATGTTAATATGCAGCTGGAGAAAACTACCTTTCAGACTCAACAAGCCTGAGAAGAATTGCTAGCTGCCATTGCATATACCAGAGCTGTAATTACCAATCATCACAGAATAAATTTTAGAAAGCAAAATACCCGGACTAGAATACGTGCAGAGTGCCTATCGACTTAAATTTGAAAAAATGAGGTGGATCTGTTCTTATTTAATTGCAACCAATGGCTTTTTTTAGTTTGCTACTAACCAAAGTTATTCCCCTTAGTTTGTGCTCACTCTTTTCAGCAATACATTTGGGAACAGCCTCTCTGAGTCCCAAACATATAATTTTTAAAACTTTCTCTCCCATTCCTCCTTAAAGACAATAAAATTTTACTTTTTCTCCAGGAAATTTTGCAACAAGTTTCCAAAGTCTGTCAGTCCTTCATTATCTCAATTAAGTAAAGTTTCTTAAGTAATGATCAGAGTCTCCTTGGAGGCATGTTCTGTGCATGGGACGTTGATGGCTTCTGAGTGCTTGCAGAGGATTGCTTCTGTTGTCAGTTTGAATCACTGGAGTCTAGTGCCATATTGTAATTGAGGCAAGACCTATGGCATTGTCTTTGTACTGTATCTATCCCAATCAAACTGTATAAATAACGTACTGGATTTTTTAAGCTGTTGTAACGTATTAACCGTTGATAATATTATGCACATGTGCAAGTAGACTGTAAAAATTAAATTCCTGCCTACAGTTAAAAAAAAAAAAATTCAGAAAAGGTTTATCACTCAAGAACAGCTGAGTCAATTCACAGAACAAAACAAGTTACAGTCTTAGTCTCTCCTGAAATCGAAATCATTCTGTATCTTTGCTATAGATGAAGCCCACCTGTGAGACACTTTATACTATCACCCAAATCCTTCTTTTTTCCCATTCCTAGTGTGTACTTCCAAATGTCTTCAAAATGAAGGTGGGTGTCTCTGTTAGTCATGAAGGCCTATGTTATATTTGCATTTTCGCTTAGGCACAGTTTCCTGGGAACTGACATAATCTTTCTTCTTTGCTGCTTTGAGTCACTTGATAAATAGCATACTTAGGAAATGTTACCACCCAAGAACACTAGTTATTTTATCTACTTTCCTGATGCATTTCAGAATTTCATGTGATTGTTTCCAAGGATCAGCATATAATGCATAGCCATTTCTTTATATGTTTTGGCCAGCATTAAAGCTATTCATACAGTAATAAGTCACTCTTTGTAGCACTTCCTGAGGCAAGTACCCTTTGTCAAAAGGGCTCTTTTGCTGCTATGTCCAGGGAGATGGCAAGGATCTCTGAAAGAAGGGCTTCTGTAACATTCCCCTGAGTAAAATGGATTTCTTTCACTCCTGGGAGTACAACTGGTATGATGTGTTGCCTCCCTTTTCACCTTTGAGGTCTTCTAGTGCCAAGCGTGCTCATTTTAATGGAGAAGGAAAGAGTTTTGAATTGGCCGTGATCTTCTCCAGACACTCTCAGAACCAAAATCAGAATGTAAGAGCTGAGTCTGTTAGGAGAACATTCTTCTGCTAGTTTGGAAATCTAGACAGGTGGTCAAAGCCCACACAAGACATTAATTATTTTCTGAAAAGCTCTGTTCTGAGTGGAGAGCAGACCTTATCAATGAAGGAAAACACACATCTGCATATGTATATCTTCTGAACTTCCACTGAAGTAAAACAATATAATCGTCTTTTGTGGAATACCTGTGGAATATATTTTAATCTTATCATTAAGAAAAATCAAAGGAAAGAAGGAGGAAGACTGCTATGCAGGAGCTCTTATACTAACTTATAACAAGTAGTACCATTTTGAAAGGTAAAGTGCAAGAATTCATTATAACATTACCCAAAGACAGAGAAGAAAAGTCTAGAAACATTTGCCAGTGGAGAAAAATGTGCAGTTTTAGGACTACAGTAAGCTTATTCCACTCCTATACTGGCTTGAACTACACTGATATACTGGGATAGTGAACATCAAACAGGAATTTTCCTGGAATTGGAAGTCACAACAGAAAGATATAGCTCTATACGCTCAGGTGTCACTGGAACTGATAGTCAAAAGAACTGGGACTGTGTATACGCAATACTTTTAGACTACTGATTTTCAGCCCTGAGGTAGATGGGCTGCTTCTAGAGAGTCAATGAAAGATAGGCCTCTTTTTTTGTCAGTAGTCTACATTTTGCTACACAAGGGTTCTGTGTCTTCACTGGAAAATATTTAAAGATATACAATAATAATAATAAAAAAGGAGTAGAAATAGGTGGTTTAGGTGTTTGTTCAGAAATACTCTATAGGAACATAAAAATGCAATCTCTGTGGGAACCTGAAAATAAAACCAAAATAAAGATCATATTAAATCAGAAGAAAGTGAGAGTGCAAAATCAGCAAGCTAAGGTTTCAGAAAAAAGTCTGAAGAGTATGAAAAAGGGACTTCTAGGACTATTACCAGCAGAAAAAGGAGAGCAAATGTCACAGAGAAGATTGAAGATGACTTTCTTTGCTTCAGTCTTCACTAGAAAGGTTAACTGTGACTAGAATTTTAAAAATTAATTTTAATGAAAGGGTAGATATTCAAGCCAGAAGAAGAGAAGGACAAGTTAAATAATATTCAAATAAGATAAATGTGTTCAAGTTAGCAAGGCCTGACGAAATCCATCTTAGAACTAGCTCAAGCAATATCTGAGCCATAATCAATTATATCTGAAAATTCATGGAAGACCATCAAGGCCCCAGAGGAGCAGGATAAATGTAGAATCTGTCTTTTAAAAGGAAAAAGGAGAACTCAGGGAATTATGGATCAGTCAGCTTAACTTTGGTCCACTGAAATATTTCTGAAAAAATATTTAAAAGCAGATATCTAGAAGATAACAAGGCAATATAAAAAACTAACATGGGTTTGTCATATCAAACTAATCTAAATTCCTTCCTTGACAGGATAAATGGCCTAGTGTGTGGGGAGAAGCAGTAAATGCTTAAGCAGGGCTTTTGGTACAGCATATTCTCATATAATATTTTTCTAATCAAGAGGAGAAATTTTGGTTTAGATGTTATTACCATTAATAGGAATACAATTGGTTGGAAGATTATTCTCAAAAGTGCTATTGGTATTTGACTATCAAATTAGGGGCATTTCAAAGTAGAATCCTTCAGAAATCTATCCATAACTTGACTTCTGCCAGGGCCCAAGGCCATTATTTTTAGTAATGGTTTGGAGGAAGAACTGGGCAATATGCTTACAAGATATGCAAATGGCATAAAAATGTGAAAGACTGCAAAGGTGTTCTAAGAATACCTGAGTATCTTGACAAATTAGAGATTCTGAAAGTGACAAAATTATTTTCATTGAGGTAATTGCAGTTATGGAAGGGAAAGTGAATGGACAGTGCATTCACCTATTTAAGCAGCAGTGCTGCAGGAAATGATCTCAGGTGTATATTGGTCGAGAAGCAAATTATCAACTTGTGGTGCTCTCAGGAAAAAAAAAAGAACTCTTTCAAGGACACGTTAAAATACAAGAATCAGTTATTCTGTACCAGTGAGATTTCAGATAAAATTTTTTGTTTATTTTTCATTAACTCATACCATAAGAAAGAGTCTGAAAAAGAGCAAGAATGCTAAAAGATTTTGTAAATGTGGCATACTGGAAAGTTGTTGAGAGAACTGAGTGTATTTCATCTAGAAAAAAAGGATTCACCAGCCCTCAATTTGTTATGAAATTTTTTTACTAAAAGGATAGCAATCAATCGCTGTCCGTGCAAGAGGAACAATAAGTTAACTGATCAATAAAGTAACAACAACCAAGAAGGAAGTTGTACTTTATAAAAAGTCATTCTAAAAGTAACTCTGGAAGTGGCTGTCTAGGTATATTGGACAATATCTACAGAAACTCTTACTCGTTGTGCCTTAAAATCCAATGCCTAAGAATCAGTAATCACCTAGGAGAAGTGAATTCCCAGTTCTCCATGGTTTGTGAAAGCAGGGTTGTGTGTGATGTCATCCTTTCAATCTGTCTGAGGAAAAGGAGTCTTTAAGGTCTAGCTGGTCCTTTGTGGATTACCTTGTAATAGGCATTTGAAAAGCACACAAACAGGTTTTGGATCTTCTTTCATGTAAATGTTCTCCACTGGGGTTCTTAGAAAGTGAGATAAATGTGTTGACTCAATTAAACAATCCCCTGTTTCAAGAGACCTAAGTGTTTTCCAAATTATTGAGTATGATCTTGCTTTGTTGTTATTAATAGAAAAAAACCCATTACAGCTGTTTTCTCCCTCAGTTTATTTTCACTTGTTAGTCAAGTTTCATTTTAAATGGTTCATAATTCATCAAAGGTGAATTTGTGTGTGACTGCAAGTATATTTCTATCAGTGAGAGAGAGGAAGAAAATTACAGTTCATGTGTCTACCCCCAGTTAATGTAATTGGGATAACCTTCAGAAGAAGGAAGATTGTGTGAATTCTAGTCTGAGAACCAATTTTCCCCAAACTGTTTTCAATGCCAAATGCCAATTTCTGACAGGCAATTATTGCTGCCAGGACTTGATTTTTCCTGGGAATTTTTTTTTTTTTTTTTTTTTTTGCATCAGAGGCTATGCTGTAAGCCAGCATCACAATTTTGAATAAAGCAATGTAGGTGCTAAATACTTTCTTTAACCTGTGAACTCGCAATGACAGGTCCTGAACCTTTCCAGTGGAGCCAAAACAAGGGAGCTGTGAAGAAATTCTAAGCATCTAGTAGAGTGGAAGGGAAGCGGTGACTGACTGAGAGTGATGCTGATGTAAAAGCCATGATGGCTTTTAAGTATGTGTATAAGTGTATATTTACATCTCTTTCAAGTTTCAGAAAAAGCTATAGCTTGGAACAATTGTAGTTCTTGAGATTTTCATAGTCCAAACAGTACCTGGTCAGTGCATGCAGCTGAAGAGGTGCACAACAGAGAAAAGAAACAGGCTTGGAGGAAATTTTCTACCTTTAGAGGATTCTAGAATAAGGGATAAAGAAACAGAAACAGCCTAGGGGGTAGAGTTAATGGATTTTCACTCAGCCCGTGCTGGCACAATCTGTAAGGCTATCAAATAATAAATACTTTTATTTATTAGTTCCCAGTTAGATCTGATATCGTAGCAAGTGTGGTATGAAACACAATTCCTAAAAGTCTGTGTAGCATGTGCCAGTTTTCCCTCCCTCCCCTGTCCTAAAAAAGGGTATTGAAATCTCACCGCTTGAAGCCTTTCCCAAGACCCCAGGAAATCACTGAGACAGTTACCAGATACTTACTTACATCTCCAGTTACAATGTCTTACTCCAGCAAAGGCAGTGTATTTCAAATGGGGTTTGCAGTAGTTACCCTTCATCCAGCAGAAGGTGCATCAGGAAGCCTACTTTGCTGGAGAACAGATATTTCCTCCTAATGATTATTACATATGCTCCTGCCTTGACAGAGCCAAATCACCCGTTTCTGACAAGTAAACTTAAACGTCAATGTGCAATTTCCTATGCTAAGCTCTTGCCTGTGCACAATTCCTAATACCCATAACCTGATGAAGAAACAAAGAGGATCTGCAGAAACTGCCAGCAGAGCCCTGCAGCTGTTCTTGTCTGATTATACTACCTTGGCATCAGTCCATTATTTAAAGATTTCTAACTGATGGTGATGGGCAGCCCACTGTGCAGAACAGGCTGTTCTCAAGTGGCCAGTCTGAGCAGAACATGGCCAACTTACAGCTCACATGGTTCACAAAATCTGTGGGAGTCAAGCTGCGCCAAGCATTTATTCTGGATGCCACTGTATTTCAAGGCATGCAATAATAGCTTTTCCAGCAGAAATACAGTACATCCCTAATGAATCCTACAGTGCTGACCTCACAATAACTGGGCAAAGTGCTCAGTTATTTGATCAGCATAACCCAAGTACAGTACTTAATTTTGAAGAGAAGAGTAAAAAAATAAAAAAAGATATACATTCCATCTTCTTAAATCCATTGCAAGATAGCACATTTGAATAATAGTTCTAATTAAATTAAGTGAGTTTAATTAAGATTAGGCTGCCTCAGGGAAGACGAGGCATTGTTCAAGGCTTTTAAAATGCTTTCTTTCCTCTTTTTCCTGAAGAGTATGTTTTGCTGTACAACATCCTAAAGTCATGTAGTTCATAACATTGCCAATCGAGTAAGCTTCATTTTTTTGCCATTGATAATAGAACATGGCATTTGATAGAGGGAGGTTGTAATCAAACAGTTAATAAAAATAAAATATAATTTTACTTTCTAGCTTGAAAAATGAAAATCTGGCAGCATCTGGTTATGTATTATGTATCTCTGGACGCTGTTTTACCTACACTGCTGTTAATATTCTTTTGTGTAAATAGTTGTCTATGCTTCAAACATTTTATTACAAATATTAAACAAGGAACGAACTACAGAAGAAAAAAAAGTGCTTAAGCTTTGATTCCATCAAGTAAACAAGTAGGAAGTTCTTTTTGAGGTAGGGGTTATAACTGTGGACAAGAAAATTAGCAACTTGGGAAAAGGCCATGAAGAAAATTAAAGGACTGGAGCATCTTTCACATGATGAGAGGCTGAGAGAGATGGGACTGTTCAACCTGAAGAAGAAAAGGGTTGGGGGGATCTTATCAGAATGTGTAAATACGTGATGGCAGGGTATGAAGAAGAGGGAGCCGGTGGTGCCCAGCGAGGCAAGAGGAACAGATTACAAAACATGAAAGTCCATCTGAACACAAGAAAAAAAAATATTGTGGGAATGTAAAATGTTCACTGTCAACTGTTCAATGTTACTGTCACTGTTGCCCAGTGAGGTCATGGAGTACCCATTCATGGAGATATTAAAATCCAATTGTATATGGTCCTGGGCAGCCTACTCTAGGTGACCCTGCTTGAGCAATAGGGCGTTGCACTAGAAGATCTCAAGATGACTCTTCCAACTTCAACAGTTCTGTAATTCTGTGATTCAAGTACAAGTCAGAATAACTGCAGGAAGAGGGCTTTAAGGTCATCCCTTGTGAATACTGGACAACTGCTGCAGAAGCCACCCTACCGAGGTACTGCAGAGAGGGAAGGAAATGATTATACAGAAATGCCAAAGAGTCAAGAAAGAGAAGTAATTGTTTCGAAGTTCTTGAGGAATCCGACTGTTCTGCCAGTATGGGAATTTCCAAAGATATGAGCCAAGTCTTTCACTGATACAAACAAACACTGTTTCAGTCGACTCAAAGAATGTGCTTTAGATTACATCAGTTGTAGATTTGACCTGTAAGAATTTGTCTAATAGCAAGAGATGAAAAAATATTAGGAAAAATCATTAATATTTTATTAATGAATATTTTGAAGTGTTTTCATCTGACTGTAGAAACTGTCCTACTTTAGAGTCAATGAGCAGTGGAGTATTTGAGCTGTACTTGCAAGCAGAAACAGTAGAAATAATACATGCTATATTCACTAAGACTTCATATCACATTGAGTATCTTCTGCATAAAATTAATATCTTTGCAATTTACATGCTATTGGTTAGTTTCATAGACCATCCAATTAAGAGAGAGAAAAGATACTACATTGTGCAACCGTGCACCAGGTGAACTAAAGGCAGATCACTAACAACCTAAACAGGAATAATTATATTCATGAGAAAGACTGCAATAATTTTAAAACAAAAATGAATTTTAATTTAGAAAATTTTAATAGGTGTTTTATATGCTGACTAAAATGGCTCACTTTGACCTTATTCACAGTATAGGAAAAAAAAAATAATAAATCATGGGATAAAGGTAGTAATGAACAGGAAATACTGATGCTGAAGCACAAATCAACATAGTTAAAGAAGCAAGAGAATGGTAAACTTTCTTGATAAATTCAAAGTTCTATGGATTGTGAAATTAAAATTAAAATGTTCCACTCCACTGAAAGTCTTCTATTGTAAAAATTTACATCTTTTCTAATGGGGCTAGCAAAGTTTGTCACACTGAAGATGTGAAAAGGAAGGGAGGTGAATAAAATAGTTCTGTTGGCAGGGTCACAGAGAAGACACTTAAGTTTCCAAGAGCAAACCAATCAGGAAGCTCATCTGAAAAAGCACAGAACACCTCAAAAGAAAAAAGGAAAATAGAGATATGTTTGGAACATGTGCTGGCCCTACAGATAAAATTTTTTCTTCCTGATACTTTGTACTACTTGCTTGCCCTTCCTCTGGCTTTAGTAGAATTCTATATCTGGGAATAGCCATAGAGTCAAGGGTAATAATGGGACTCCAGGGGCATGGAGAAACTGTCTGGTAAAGAGTTTAATGTGTAGTACAATGATTCCCTCCATTAGATTTGTATTTAAGTGCGAGAACTGATATGATCTCCATCAAGGTAAGAAAATTCTGTCTTCCAGCAAGAAGAAGAATCAGAAAACACTGCATTTAATTACCCAGATTTCTTCCCCATGCTACTTCCTGTCTGATTATCTACTTGGAAGAGCAATATTTGTAGAATGCCTACATATTGTGTTGTAACTTATAAGTGGCCAATTTTATGGACTTTTGCAATGGGACTTAGGGGCTTTGTCATTTTGGATGTATTGTAGCAAAGCAAGATGAATGTTTGCCGACAGTAGAAACATCAGGCTTATCAAAGGAGTTCATTGTAAGTAGGATAAAGGGCATCTGGCTTAAAAACAGTAAAAGACATATAGGCTATATGCTGAGAAAACTTTCTAACTATGCAAACAGAAAAATATTTGGACAGGTTGATTGAGAAATTCATGGACTAGCACTTGGAGTTTCTTAGAAAAAACATCTATTGAGATTAAGAACAGACTATCAAAATCTGCATTGGGAAAATTGACTAGATAATATTTTTATGCTATTTTAGCTTTATTTTACATAATTTCTATGAAGGCATAGACTGATGAGACAAGATAAGACACACCTTCTCTGCTGCCACAGCACTGCATCACGTGGTTGCTGCAGATACATTCTTCCAGCCTGGAGCTGCTTGGCCCTTGATATGGGCTTTCCAAGACAGGGTGTTCTTCTCCCGTTTTGAGCATAACTTCAAGAACAGATGGACACATGCATTTTGAAACAATGAAAAGCATTCATATTAATATTACAGGGTACTGTGTGGGGTAGGGTTTCCCTGGGGACTAGGAATGGCAGGGGCTCCCCAGGGTGTTGTGGCAGGGCCAGGCAGCCCATCCCATCTCACTGCCCCAGACAAGGAACAGGGCAGCCGGGGGCAGCCCCAGTGATCAGGCACCTCCCTGGGGACGAGGGTGGGACAAGGCTGGCCTAGGATGTCAGACCATGTGGGGAGCTGGAGACCTAAGATTATTTGAAACTACAATTACCTGAGTTAAATTGCCTGGGATTACAGAAATAATCTTATCAATTAAATGATAAAGAATTATAATCATGGTATTGAGTGCTTCTAAAAATGATCATAAAAGGTAGATTGAAACTCGGTGGGACAGACAGAAGAGGAAATCATTTCTTGCAAAGCTTCCTTTCTGCCAGCAAGCCATCTGCTGTTATGGTAGAAGTTCATTAGTGGATATTGGTTTAATAAAATGCATAGCAGGCAAGTAGCAGAAATAATGTCCTCGGATTCAAATTGAGGTAAAGATTCAGTTCTAGTGACTGTGATATTTTTCCATCTATATTTATATAGAATGTACAGTGACTGATCAAGGCTCCTAGGTGTAACTTAACCAATGAAAAAAAAGGAAAGATAACTCATTAATAGGATTGCTAAATGAGGGTTGCTGTTTCTGCTGTAGAGGAAGGAAAAACAGAACAGCAAACTGCTGTTGTATATATACTTCCAATATAAATAAGTCACCCTGAAAAATGAAAATAATAGCAAGCAGTTCTTTTCCTAGCTAAAACTTGAGGTTCTTGGAGGTTCTTGGAGGACCTATTACATTTGTTTGCTGTTCATCTTGGTTTTGTTTACTCTCTTTGTTCAAACGTATGTTATGATATCTCTCAGTAACTCTAGTCAAGTATCAGTCCTTTATTATTCCAAGTTATATAGAGACTATTGGTAAACAGGATATACCTGGTTCTAGAGACCTGGGTGTGTAGACCCTACAATCTAGGACTTTATTTACAAAAGAAAGTTATTTTCAGTATAAATCAAAATGTATTAGCTTTATGCGAATAATCTGTTTTATAGTCACATTTAGATAACCTTTTCTAAATAATTCCTGCTTTAAAAAATCCATAACCATATTTCGAAATCAGTAATCCACTGCAAGATTTACGTTGATGCATCTCTATTTTGAATAAATATTCCAAATCTGTTCTAACTGTACTTCCAATCCCAATTGCTGGTTGCTTACCACGTTCTCTACTGCTCCAGTTTTATCCTGATAGAGTAACTCCATCCTACTTAAATGCTGGTGCATAATCATGAGCCACTTGTGACTTGATCTTGATAGCAAATTCATAGACTCTGAGTTTGTTCCTGCCTTGATATTATGTATTTATGTGCAGCCTCATCAAGAAACCCTGAAGTCTCTTGCCTCACAAGACAGACCAAGTTCAGTCTCATCTCACCACTTGTCAGTGAAATGTCCGTATCTATAAACTGCTAGGAGACAAATGAAGAAAAGGTATTTCCTGGGACATGTGACACTGAAGCCATGACAAAAACTCTAAAGGCAAAAATAGCCTCTCAAACATGTTTCCAAAATATACATATGCTCTGAGAACCTTAAATAAAAATTTCCCCAATAAATCACCACAGTGCATGCCTGAACAGGCAGTAGCACTCAGTGGACAAGATGAAATTACCTTGTAAGGTCAAACTCTCCTCAGTGCACTGCACACACATCCAGAGGAGCAGCTTTGGATCTACCATGAAGCCACAGGGACAGGACTGTCATGGTCATTAGAAAAGACATCTTATATTACTGTTATCCTCAGAACACAAGGAAATCTTTGCCCATGGTACAGCTATGGGGAGATGTGTTTGGTAAGTACTACAATATTACAGTGGATAGAAGAATTTTCCATCCCTGTGTAGCAGGCCTTTTAGACTTTTGCTAGCTCAGTCCCATATACCATACACTGAAGATCCAGACATCTGACAGGTTGCTAACTTTTTACCATCTGAGTGATCAGCTATTGACTATTAGCTTCCAAATAATGATGCTCACACACTTCTTAATACAGAGGAAAACGTGCCTGGTCAATGCTAACTGCTGCAGTTCAATAAGCGAGTTCAAAGCATGTCCAGTTCTGGTCTCCCCGGTTCAAGAAGGACAGGGAACTGATGGAGAGGGTACAGCAAAGGGCTACAAAGATGATTAGGGGACTGGAACACCTTTCTTATGAAGAAAGGCTGAGGAATTTGGGTCTCTTCAGTCTGGAAAAAAGATGACTGAGGGTGGATCTTATCAACTTATAAATACTTAAAGGATGGGTGTCAGGAGGATGGGGCCCAGCAACAGGACAAGAGGTAATGGGCACAAACTTGAACATAGGAAGTTCCATCTAAACATTAGGAAGAACTTCTTTACTTGGAGGGTGGCAGAGCACTGGAACAGGCTGCCCAGAGAGGTGGTGGAGTCTCTGTCTCTGGAGACATTCAAAACCCGCCTGGATGCGTTCCTGTGCAACCTGCTCTAAGGGGACCCTGCTCTGACAGGGGGTTTGGACTAGATGAGCTCCAGAGGTCCTTTCCAACCCTACCATTCTGTGATTCTGTGATTCTGTAATTGTTTCCCGAAATAAACAACTTAAAGACCTTTAGCTGTCTCTGGCCATCCCAAGTGTGCAGCGCTCAGATCCATGAAGTTGAGCAAGGAAGTTCAAGAGGAAACAGAAGGAGATGTCCAGTCCACCCTTTCCTTCTGTCTCCAAGAGCAGCTAAAACATTAAGGAAGCTTAATTTGATTCAAAAGCATGTAACTTGAAAAATTGCCAAAACACCTGAAATATTCTTTTTATGGTAGTTGTCACTGGGATAATAGTGCTCAGCTGTGCTTCCTGCATCCAGTCTGACAGCAGTTTGAAAATGTTTATGAAACACAAAAAATTGAAAATAGTGTTGCAACCAGGCAACTATACAACAGAGCAGAAAGAATGGTGGGACTGACTCCAGGGTCCCAAATTGCAGCCGACTCTACGAGGTTTCCCATAATCCAGCATGATAAAGAGCCACTAATCCCCACTGCCTAGCAACAGAGCATTGACCCCAGATATCTACAGAGAACATGGTGCCTTGATTGTGAAGAAAAATCAGTCAGAAAAAAAACCCACAACCTTGAGCAATATGTTTCAGAAAATAAGCTGTTTAAATCCCATAGGAGCAAACACTGTTGAAATATAACGTATTAAAGCAAAATACTGTTCTTTAACATTTACTTGTGTGTGCAAGAACTACATATAAGACAGACTTCTGCGGTAGATGAAGCAGAAACAGAGTTGCCTCAAGGGTTGGGGGGTGAGGTAACCTAAAACATAAAGCTCAGTTCATTTGTTCTAGCTTACCTTTTCTTTAATTTCTGCCAGATGGTAGTGTTGTCATGACTAAGGTGGGATTTAAATGAGAAGGTGGCAGATTTACAAATTTTCATGGAAAGTATGGTACCCATTCGCATCGGTTCTGAAGTGCAAGGTGCTATTTTTAATGTATAAAATTATAAATACTTTCAGATACAGTGATATGGAGAACAGTCACCTTGCTATGCTATTCAGTGTTGACAACAAAGATCAGTGCAAGTATCTAAATCCCCGTGGAAGAGAGGGAACTGCCAGCAGTTTTTTTTCATCTTGCATCCATAAGCTGCCAAACTCATTCTCTTTGCTACAAGGATAAATAATTATAATAAGGTTTATTGAAGTCAGAATGTACCTGTGACATTCTAAGTGTTTATACATTGGGGAATAAAATCATGTCTGCCTTGGAAAGCTTACAGTGTGGGGAGTGCGAGACAGGGAAGGCTCATATTGGCAAGGTAGTGAAGTTGGTCATTTGCCATGCTTTGGGGCAGACAAAATAAGTCGGCTAGCTTCTTTATGAACCTACAACAGGCATTTACGTGTAGAGAAAGTGAGACCTGGGAGCAGAGCTCAAAAAAATTATTCCATGGAAAAAAGATGGAAGGTGGTAAGAATATGCATATGCTAGAACATAAAAAGTTTTCTGAGTTGATATGCAGAGGTTATGCACAGTGGAAATACACTAAGCAAGTTCTCATTCATCTGGTCCACTCTGTCAACAAGTGCATTGGTAGGGGGGAAACACAGGGAAAGCAGCAGCATATCCCATCCCCTCCCTTTTCCTTTTAGGTATCAGGAACGTCACAGAAAACCTTCCAGACGGAGCATCTGCTGAGACTACCATTTCTCTTGTCCTTGTATGGAGCTCCCATATGTGAATATTTGTACCTTTTTCCTCCCCCAAGTCCTTCCACTGCACAAATTCAATTGCCAGGGACAATCTGAACCTTAATTGTAGAGTATGTCAACAGTTTGTCATTTTAAGTCTTATATAACTTGGCAGTTTTCCCTGAATCTTGTCAGTTCTCTTTTTGAGTGTTTACATATGGGCATAATAAATGCTACAGATAGCTGTGAGTGGATCTAAAACTATATGCCCTGTAGTTTGAAATCCACAGCACAGAAAGCTGCATGTGATTCAAGAAAAAAACACCTCATTTGTCCTCATATATTTTCTTCTCTAAAATGTAGTCTCCTTGCATTTAAAAAAAAAAAATATTCTTTTAGTTCTACTTCAGATCATACATAGAAAATGCCAAATTTCGTATCAACTTGCTTAGTCGATATATCCAACATATCAACAAATTTCATATCAGCTTATTTTCCCTAACTTATTTAGGGAGAAATATCTATTATACTGGAGACACAATTTCAGGCATAGCAGTGCTCCATGCAAATAAGGAGTGACTTGCATACATACAGTCAGTCATACCTTAAAAGCCTGGAGAGTGTTTATCTTGACTTTAGAAACTTTACCTGCTATCTTCAAGATATGTAGAATGAGGCAGAGTCAAACGATGTCTAAGAAATATAAATACCTTTAATTTACAGATACAGAGTCAAGAATAAACTGTGTAGGTTCTTTATCCTAAAGCAGGCATCTTTATTCTGTTGTTGCTTGAGGAATCTATGGACTTCAGCTTTTCATTCCCTCTTTTTGCTAGGCTGACATCTAACATGGAGCAAATTTTTTTTTTCTGCCATTACCCACATGAAGACAGTCACTCTTTGGATCGTGAACAAACCATGAAGATTTGTATACCCATATTTCAGCATGAGTTTTTGCTTTCAAATGTCTTTTTTGAACATCATGCATGTCCAGAACAATAATTCTAGACACACACACGTATGAATTGGAAATGTTTAAGGATAAGGAATGGAACTGTGTGTTTTTCATAGGACAATGAAATACAGATTGATTCATCAAGAATGAAAGCAGATCATGAAAGTGATGTAAATAATTCCTTCTATAACTGGAAAAGCTGCTACAGTAACATTTTGCTCACAAGTGCCTTGTACTTCAGAGGTAAAGTAGACTGAACTGGCAAACCGTCATAGTGACAGTACCAAGCTAGAAGCTGTTGTGTGAATAGTTCATAGACACGTGCTTTTTCACTAGCGTCTTGGTGCTTGTTCGGTTTTCCTTTTACTCTGGTTTTAAACAGCTTATCTCCTCCAGATAACTAAAAGTCATATTCCCAAATGTGCCTAATAAAAGTTTTTGGATGAATACAGATAAAGTGCTGGTTAGAGATAAACATAAATTTGGTGTTCACACACATGAAATATATTTTTTCTCTGTTTATAGCTGAATTATATTTTAATATTAACTTTGATTCGAAGTTACCCACTGGTAGTCACAATATGAGATAAAAAGTGGAATGGAGGCTTGTAATACATTAGTCATGAGTTATACTATTAATTTACATTACTGGTCATGAAATGTCTGATTCTGAATCTTCACTATTAAATTAGGTTAAAAATTCTTAAGAGACCATGAGGAAGAAAGCTTAAATATTGGTATTCAATTGTGTATTTTACTACTTAGTGAGTTGAATGAAATATGGTAAAACCTTAAAGCTTGAAAGAGTGACAATAAATCAAGCCGTGCTGTAAAACGCTACCTAAAAACCGTACAAGAAATAAAGAATCAGGAAAATTTTTTCAAGAATAAGGTCCCAAAGTGTACATTTTTTACATGTCCTAAACTAACAGCTTCCAGTTAAATCAATCACATGCTGAATTGTTAGCCCATATGCCTTCTAGCTTGTGCCAGACTTGAATAGCAGAGGGGAAAGGGGATGGCTCTAGGGAAGTCTAAACAAGTCAATTTTATTTTCCTTCTCTTTGGAGACCCTATGATGTTCTGCATTATATGCAGACCCAGGCTAAAATACTGATATCCCTTCTTTGTTGTAACTATTTCATTACACATCAATCAAAACTATATTTTGTGCATGATTAAGGGAACCGCTTTGCTTATCCCAGCAATGTGAAAGTCCTAAAAAAACCCCAAAACACCTCAATGTGACTAAGCAGAGAAGTGGATTCCACAGAGAAAGATGTATTTATTTAATTGCATTCTCCTTACCAGCTCCTGGGTTGGAGAAATCTTGCTCAAAAGTTATGTCATTTGTCGTGTTGACCATATAGCCTAGTCAGAGATCCTGAAGACTAGCTTGGCACAGAAAAGCAGGATACACACAAAATGATGCAAAATGATGCAAAAAAGCCATCCTGGGCACAGGATTTCAAATACTCTTAGTGACTGTCAATGCAGTAGGCTTCCCTTGCGCTCTAACAAAGGACAAGCATATGGTCTGTAATAAGTGCTTAAGGAGAGAAAAAAACAAGTTATCTTACACTAAGAGCCTTTGTCTACATCTATGCTAGAAAGGTAAGCAGTGCCAGGAAACTTTCCTGGGCACCATGGTTATATGTGTGCTTGCACTGTGAGAACAGCCTCCAGGACACATTTGGGTATGATACAAATGACAGCAACCCAAACAATCCCTGGGCGTGGTTAAGGAGATGGCATACACTAGGGGCTATTCACAGTAAGTAGTTTACGCGAGGCTATGCTGTTTTGGATGTGGGCTTGATGTTACAGAGACAGTTTCATGCCAGTTGGCCTCAGTGCCAGGGATGACATCCTGGTCCCATTTGCTTTCCTGATACAGACATAGCCCTCAAGCTCATTAGCTATGCCCGCTAGCTATGACCATGGCTGTTCTGTGACGTGTCCTAACTTAAAAATAGTAACAGCCCTAAATAAAGATGTAGAATGTGAAAGGATTTTCTATTATGGATTAACTAGAAAACATTTTTTTTTCTGTAATTTTCATTTTAGAAATGAAAGTGGCATGGCTTTTTCTTTATTTATTGAAATAGCTTCTTTAGGACAACTTTTCTGATGTAAGTCTATTCACTCCCTTAGCTGGTTAGGAAATGTCATGATTTTCTCGAATTTAGCTAAGCATACTGGGAAATACCAGACACTGTACAGGATTTCAATGCTTATGAAAGCAAAAGGATATAGTTGCCATGATTTTAAAAAGTGACTAGTAATTTCTGTTAATACTATTTGTAGCACTTAACCTAAATGCCAGAAAAATTCTGTTTTCTGAAATTCAGATATATCAAGCTAGATAATAATAATAATAATAAAAAAAAAGAAGATACTGTACTCAAAGAAAAAACCCAAAATCCAAAACCAACCCAACATGCCAATTAGAAAATGCTCATTGTAATCCTACTTTTGGACGGAAGCTTCTTAAATTTAAATTTCAGACAGCTTAACTTCTGTAATATGAAACCACTATCATAAACCTGGAGACACTTACCACTTCTTGTTCTAGCACTGAGATAATTTCATCTCATAGCAAACAGCTCCCTCTGCATCAGAATCAGATGTGACAAAGACAGTTAGAAAAAAAGGGTTCCAAAATGTTCAATGTGAAAAGTGGTTCTTTCTGGACATGGTGAACTGCCAGCTATTATGCTGAACAGATAGGTATTGTTTTTCCATGAAGGTTGATTTATGGAATAGGAATGAATGAGTTTGTTCTTTTTGCTCCTTGAAAGGACATAGTTGCCCCCAGACAGTTATTCTTTTATAAGGTCATGTTGAATTCAGGAGGAAAGAGCAAAAGTACTAGTCTGAATCCTGCCATAAACCCACCACTTGAGGCAAAACTTAATGGTGTTCATCACGCTAATTACAAATTTTTCCTCCTCTATGGATGAAAAAATCCAAAACTGAATTAATTTGCAAAATGCATACTTGCTACTTTACACTGAGCAAAATTGTTTCACTACATTAGGCGGATGTTTTAAACAAGTGGCAAATGCTGTGTTCCACTCTAAGAGTGGGAATCTTCATAGCTATAGAGGGGAGAAGAAAAATCCCATAGAAAGGAATCCTCTGATGACTTCCTGACATCCTCTGATGTCTCTGAACCTGAAGCCCTGATGTAGAGGGACAATCCTAGGGCTGAAGGAGGTAGAGCTGCAGGAGAAACTCCCATGGTCATTTTGGTGATGTTGCCACCCACGGGTGTTTTATATTATGCTGCCATAACTTACTTTCACACTATGGCCAAAGCCAACTTCATTCTGTTTGGGGCATGCAGGCATCTCCTCTTGGGTTGTGAGTTCCATCCTGCCACACACATATTAAGCATAAATGTAAGACAAATTGTACTCAGAGATGTCTAAATTCTCACACAATTCTTCTGGAAGGATCTTTGAAAAAAGGAAGGGAAAAGCTACAGGAACCTACAAAGAGCACTTCCTTAAAGCTAAGAACTGCAGCTTTTTTTTATCTGTTATATCTGATGACTGAGGCCCACAAAATGAGAATAAGAAAGTGTTTCTGAAGCTTTTCTTAATCATTCAAGTCATTTAAAAATACAATTAGAAGTGTTATCTGCTATGGTTTTATTATTAAAAGTTATAATTAAAAATCATTCTTAACACAAATGCAGAGGTCAATACTGTAAGCCACTATACTCCCTTCTTATTAACCTCAACTTTTCCTCACAGTTGGTCGACTTTTGCTTAAAACCTTGCCTTCTGCTCCTGGTGCCACAGGAAATGGAGTGTCATGGAAATGTGTCCTACAATCCACTTTACATGTTCCTTCTGTGGCGTAAGTTATTAACTTAATTAAAATACTGGAAGGCCCTATCTTTTGTGGTTTCTCCCACTGCTTACAGCGATAATGACAACACATTGCAGACAGAAGGTTGGTGTAGCCTGTTACTTGGGGATCCCTCTAATGTAAGGAAATTACCACGGGAAGAGGTGGAGAGACCAGATAGATCTGAATCAGCTCTTTCTCTTCCATTCTGTTTCCCCAGCTGAAGCACCTTGAAAACAAGGCAAACACCTGGCAGTTTTTGCACTCCTTTGATCCACAGCTTCTGAAACGTATCTTTCTGCCAGACACAACTAGAAGAGTCTTTGAGGCTAATAAGATTTTTGTTGTGAGTCTTACTTCTACAAAAGGATGGCATTGTACCACATCCCTCTCCTTCCTGGCTCTCTGAAGTTTAAATGTAATTTAATTTCCTATTGGTAGAAAACCAGAAGTGCCACTCAGAGGAGCTGGTCACTACTCAGTCCATTTCTTCAAATTATACAGCCTGTCTAGTAGTAACCTTTTATGCTATACAAACGGGCACTTCTTGTCTGTGTGGAACAGCACTCCCAAACTAATCAAATATGTTTGCTTCAAACATGGACAATAGTCCATGCATCTCCTTTGATATTTTCCCTAGCAAAGGAATGGAAGATACGGAAGGCCACAGTCACAAATTTGCCACAGATTCCATTTGTAGTGTGTGAAAGAAAAGGTACCACCCCTCAGAGTGAAGCCAAAATAGGAGTATAGAGTAAGCGCAAAACTGCAGAGTAGGATGATGGAGGACATTTGTAAACTGTCTTTTATCCCCAAAACATCCACCTCCTATGGTATTCATGCCAGCTGCCCTTCTGGCTGTCTCTGCTCTTCCCTTTGTAATCCCTCTTCCCTAACAGAGAATTTTTCACTTCATGCATTCTAGACTATTCTCTCTTCCATCAAGCGCTACTTTGCTCCACCTTTCCCTTAGTCCCCCCCAATAATTGGTAATGATGTTATCTGTTATCTGTTGAATATGATTAGAAGAAATCTTGTCATGCTGTTTTCTTGCAACTTTGTCTTTTTTTTTTTTTCGTTTGAGCTGGATCTGTTCTTGGTTAAGGAATCTTCCTCCACATCCTCACTTATGCCTCCAGTCTGTGATGGATCTTTGTCATCTTTGAATCACTGGAAAAATATGACATTTTCTTCTTTGTCCCTTTTTTTTTTTTCCATACCATGTTTTTGACAACATACTACACAGTTACACTGTATTCTCTTTTGAAAGCTCCCAGATTCTTTCAATGTCAGCTGGGATGACTTACATCTGACTGGGTGTGAGTGTTTGCAACACAGGTGTTTACATCTCAGCCACTCACTCTCAGGCTTCCCAGAATTTTCACCCAACAGGATACAATTTATCTCAGCCTAAAGCAGACACCTACGTTTTGTCACATGAATCATACCCTGAACTCCACTGACTACACTAACAAAAATTTTGTTGACTGTTATGGAAGCCTGCACAACCAGCTTAGATGTAGAAACCTGTGTTGTAGCCCTTAAAGTTAGCTGTGATAAATGCCAGTTTCAGACTTGCTCCTTCTGTTTTCCCTTTACAATAAAAATCTCTCTAATCAAGGGAAACTCATGTCAGGATTGATGCTGGACTTTCCCAGATTGATGTCCTGTGTTGAAGGCAGTGTAAACTGAAGGCAGCCTTAGTATAGCTGTGATGTTGTCTCCCTTGCCTGTTTGTCCTTGAAACAGTGTGAAATGCAGCTCTTATGTTTAGCATAACTACTTACTTTTTCAAAAATAGTATGTGGGCCATGAACTCCAGTAGCTCGGTTTGAACAGAGTCATTGTTCTTTCTTTTTTGTACTTGTTGTTTCCTTCTGGCAAACCACTCTCATATGTCAGATACCATAAATGACCTACAATTGGTACCAAGCCACAAAGGTGGTAACCTCATGATCCTCTACACTTTTGTGCCCCTGTCCTGCTTCATCACCTCAGTACCATGTATTAAATTGATGTGGTTGTCTTCCAAAGGCAACTGTGGAAGCCTTTCTCCTGGGCTGGAGTCACCAGACATTTTTTCATATCTATTGTAGAGGTCAACTTTTCACTGGCAGACTTAATGTGTTTTATTAAATTTTATCTTTTCTAGTTTCATCATGTAAATTTAATTTATTTCCTAAGGTGGTTCATTGGCTTAAGAAAATTTGATTTCCAAAGCACACACTGATACTATTTTTTGTAGGTACACATAGAAATAAATCTGAAGACCTCAAACAAAATTTCCCAGGATTTCTAGAAGTTTCATTTACATGGTTTGCTCTTTTCCTTGATTTTGATATCTTGTAACAGAAAGTTTGTGTGTCTTGTGAAAAAATGGAAATGAGATGGAAATATTCAAAAACATGATGAGCAAACGAACATATGAAGCGGTAGGGCATTTATAGAATGGCAGCAATCCAGAGACTCCTAGGGCAGTCATGTAAGCTTATAAAAGTCTTCATGCAGTTTGGTCATAAACTAAAATGGCTCACCATGGATAGTTGGTTAGCACGGAAGCAGCCCTCACCCCTTACTTGGGGTCTGACCTTTAAATACTTAAAACCTTCTCTCTTTTGTTAAAAGGAAATGTACCAGCAAGGAACAGAAAAGACAGCAGAACAACTGACAGGAGCAAGAGCAGTGCCAAAAACCCTCAATATCTACCCCCAAAAAGAGAGGGCAGTGGCTGGAGCAGTACGGAGTTGAGCTGCCGCAGCAGCACGCAGCAGCACGAGCACAGCCAGGGAAGGCACTTACAATGCAACACAAACAGTATGAGGAGCCAGCTAACAAGGCTGATCACTAGCTCAATGAGCGCTGGTGTCAGACACACAGCAGCAAGGCCAGTAGAGAAACTGGAGGGCTTGATATGATGAAATATACCTACCCTAGAGAAAAATTCAGACCAAGCTAATTAAAAGCTACTAATCTCCAGTGAGAGGAAATAGGAAGGGATTGGAAATGAAAGGTAGAGAGATAAAGGCAAAGTTTTGGCCAATAGGAGAGCAAACAGAATATAGGTTAATCTAGTGCACCAGAGTATTTAAACATATGCTTAAATTTTAATGTACGAGTAATCCCATTGACTTCAACATATGCTTAAATGCTTTGCTGGATCTGGGCTTCAATGTACATTTGAATTAAACTGTAACATGATGATTTAGAAGTGAGCTCATTTCAGGTTTATTGGCTAACCAGAGTCTTGCTTAACTGACATTTGGAGTGGGGATTTTTAATGAACATCTAGGTGCTTCAGAAAGCAATTAGGCTGTCATTCAGTAACAGCACTTTTCTCTCCAAAAATAATTTCCCATTCAGATTAATATGTTCCTATTTAAGCTTGGAGGGCACCATGCTGCTGGTGCATAATTATAGCTGACATATATATCACACACATATATATATGTTATTTTTATATATATATATGTATATATTTTTATTTCCAGCCACTTCCTCAACCTTCTACATGCTTATCAAGAAGGGTTGAAAGTTCATGTAACAGTGCATACCTCTGTTTAGTACTCCATGTTACAATATATGCAACAGAGTTAAAGGAGACTGGAAAGGAAAGAATCATCACGATATAAAACAGAACTATGTTTTATAATAAACTCCTTCAAAAGAGTTAAGATCATATTGGCTGGCCCATTGGTTAGGAGATTCTGAGGTTCAATATTCCCAGTAGCAGGGTTCACCACCTGGCATTGGTGGCATTAGCTCGAGAGAATGTTGGCTGCAGTGTTTTACTGATCTCTCTCCCCTCTCTCCTTGTTTGCCAGCAATTTGTTGCCTAAAGCAACTGGCTGTTTTAGCTACATCTGGGAACAAACCTAGACTTGATTCGAAAGCCATAAGAAGACCAATGACAATAACCAGCTGGAATTCATCCATGAAGGCTGGAATTATTGTATGTGTTTTTATGATGCACTGTTTAGTATTAAGCATGCTAGCCTCAGGAAGGAAAAAGGGAGCGTGCAAGTGTGCTGTCAGCAGAGTCTGATACACAACCAGCACACATACTGGGATAGCAGCAAGCAGGCCTAATTCTCCAGCCCTGAAGTGAAAATAAACTGAAGCAGATAAAATAAAATGTTGAGCTAACGTAGGGAAATACATGGCTAGATATGGGGTATTTTTTGCATTAAACCATTTCCCCCCGAGGCAATATTTCTGATGGCAATTAACATGGATGGTGTTTTGATAATGCTGGCTTTTCAAGCGAGTCTAATCAAGCCAGTGCTTAGTTCCTGGAGGAAAATGGATAACAGGTGCTAAGTCCAGCTGGGTTGGTTGGATTAGCCTGGCTGGCAGAAGAAGACCGTAGCCTAATGGTCACTGTAAGAGCAGTTGGCCTACGTGGCTCAGCTCAGAACATAGTGCTGGGATCCAAACCTGACACTGAAGTAAGTATGTAAGAAAGACTGCACTGAAGTTCACTATGGATCTGTGCCTATGAGATTCAATCAGAAGTGAGGGGAGTGCAAATAAGAAGTAGCAAGAGAGTACAGTCATTTATAAGATTGATCGTTTTAGAAAAAAAGCCAATACAATTTGGGGGAAAAAAAATGGGCATTATTTTACACAGCAAATACCTTCTTCAAAAGGTATATCCATTTAGAGCCTCCTGTCATTTCATTTATATATCTGTTATATATTTCTCTTCTTAACCCTTTGATTAAAAAATTAGCACATCTTTATACTCACCTCATTTCAGGGAAACCCTTTAATCCTGTGCTTAAGTCTCACTGTCTATATCCACAAATTTCCAAGTAAGCACTACTCCTGGCAAGGGGACTTGATTTATGTTGCAGTGCAACATTCCCAGGTGCTGCTGAAGCCTTGTTTTAGCTCCCTGTGAGAGAAAAGGACCCCTGGGCCACATCCAAGGAGCAGTAGTGGTGGAAGCATCATATGGGGTCAGCACGGCGGTCTTCCCAGGGTAATGAGGCCTGCCCACCATCACCTCTCTAACGTGGCTGCGTGGTGCCTGGAGCTCAAGCCATTATCTCCATAGAGCAGTGCATTATACATGCGAGCATAACATTAGTGATGGACAGATATCTTCTGGGAGGAGTTCTGTCACAAGTGTATAGATGATTAGCTGTAGCCACACTGGATCCTTGGGTTTCAGTAGCTTTAATACAGCCAAACAGGATTGAAAGAAGACTTTTTATCTGTTCTATGTTTATATTATATCCCGTGCTGCAAGGTTAATGCTGGTCTTCTTCAGTGGCTAAGCAGGATTTGATCCTCTCTGCCTTTAGGGCATAGTTCAGTTTCTGTAAAATAGTTTTCTGTTTCTCAGAAGCTCTGGAGGTTGGCTACATCTACACAGTGTAGACAGGTTGTGGCGATACTGCTAATGTGTTACATTCATTCAGAAGGTGCAATGTACATGTCCTGTTGCAATTTCCAGAACTAAGCCAAACAGCGGACTTAGGGTCAGGTAGAGGCTTTTTGCTGAGTCAAATTACCAGGGGTCATAAAAGGATTTCTTTTCTCTTTAGCCTGACCATGGTCACTTTCTAAGATTGTCTGGCAATGTGGTACCCTCCTTTGATTTCTTCTGCTCCCTTCCTTCATCACAGTATAGTTGTTATTTTAAATCCTTCAATGCAGATGCTGAACTTCTTGCAGGCTGCTGATCAGTGTTATTTAGTGGTAGTATTTAGAGCAGAAATTCTGTGAATCCTGCAAAGGTAGGTACCTATTTCATCACCGTATATGATTTTACAGGTCTTGACACAATATCCAGGTGGTGCCTCTAAGTTACATGTTCATACATCTTTGTATTTTGCAGAATTATCTGTCAACCTATCTTATGTTGAGATATCTCTTCTGAAACAAACTGCTTCACTTACGTCTTCTTGCAAGATTAGTAGAAGTAGAGGAATCGAGTTCTGTTTTGCTGAGCAAATCTTGAGACTTTTCAGTGCAATGCAAATAATTTGTTCTCAATCCTTGGGGACTGCCACCAACTGAAACTGCAGAATAGTTTTCTTTCTTGCAAAAGCATCTACCTGCCTCAGTTCATTCTGTTACTGGTGAGGTAAAAGGGAAATAAATCTACATTCTCAGCCCTGCTTATTAGTAGTGGCTTAGACAGTATTATGGACAGAACTGGTGATTCACATGGTACCATCTCAGGGCCCCCACAGTGCAAGAGCGCAGATAGTATATTGCATTCCTTATGGCATCAAAGCGATGTGAAGGCAATGGACACCTCTCAGAAGACCTAGCTGATTGAAAAAACTGCCCCCACCCCTTACGTACAAACAGCACAGCATAGTTTAGCATTAAGCAAGGAACTAAAAGTGGAAACTGATTTTTCCAGATCTTAAATAAGTTTTCAGCATGTCATGTACAGAGGAACACATCTTCTGAGACTTTTTTGCTTTACCCCTGATCCCTCAAAGCCCAATTAAAGCTTGCATCATTACTTTTGCCAGAATCTGTGCTACATTGGTTGCAGTGATGACACTCTGCCTCTTCTGTGTTGAAAAATTTGTTTCAGCTTGTACATCTGGAGTTTAGGGATAATTCAGGTAGAAACAGGTAGGAAATAAGATACCTGTCTTTCAATAGCTGTCTATGCCTACTAGAAATCTGTAAAACAAAGCCCACAAATGCTTAAATCTTGGACTGATGATTAAAGTTTTTTGCAAGTATCTATTTCTCCTGGCAGAATACCCAGAAACATTGGATATGAGTAGGAACTTGCCATACAGTTTATGAAAGGTGTAAAAATGGTTCCTTCCCTGAAGTGCTCACAAATATCACAGTAAAACATGTTGACAAGTTGGACAGGACAGTATTTATACTACTGTGATAAAAATAAAGCTTATCAAGTGCTATAAAGTCAGGTGCACACTTCTTTGGGGAAGAGAATGTAAAGACGATGTGAGTGGAACCAATCAATGAGGGCTTCTGTTCAGAATCAGCTCAAAAGGAAAGGGTACTGCAATGGCTTTTATTCTCCAAGTTGGGGTACTGCCAAAATAGCGTCCTTTTTTTCCCTAATGTTGTCAGCAACAACAACACAGACATTTTAAATTACTTTAAACCATTGTAAAAGCCCTATCAGGATGTCCAAAATAATTTTCACCAGAGAGCTTTCAGCTGCTCTTTTGGAATCATCACACCACTATACAGATGAAAAGTTCTAAATCCTGCTTGTGCTCCTGTGAGTCATGCAATGCTTCCAAGTGTTTATTTTTCTGAGAAAGTATTTCAGTTTGCCACTTGCAGCTAAGACACATTTACCACCAAATTGTTGAAGCCAGAATTGAGTTTCTCCAACAGTTAATGTTCCTAGCAATCTAATCATGAAATTAAAACTGTCACCAATACAATGCAGTTGTTCGCTGTGCTAAATATTTCTTCAGAATATATGCTGTTAAAACACTGCAGAGCCACTAGATGTTTTACTGAATTTTTTGAAAAATCCCACAAAGCAAAGACAAAGGCCTTAGCCTTAATCTTTAAAACTAGTAATTTCAGCCATCGAATCAAAAAAATATTTTGAGAAATGACAGGCTTTTTTAATAACAACCCACAACATGCAGGTCAGAAATAGCTTTATATATTTGCTAGCAAATGTCCATGCTGTCAAAAAGGAAACATTTGTATTGAATGTTAGTGGCTGTGAAAGCTAACAGTGGGATTTCTTTAAACGCAGCTGTGTAAAAATTCAGAGGCTAGGCTAATGGACCCTTTTCTCTGTACTTCTGGGGGCAAGTCACTCCTTTTACTGCACAATGCAGTTAGCTACAAATCGTGCCAAACAATTAGCATCGGCCAGCCCTTAAATGACTGATGCTAGGTGGGTGACTCACTTTGCCTGTACGACATGCACCTGTCCATGTTCTAATGACACAAAGTTGTACTCTTTGAGCAGTAAAACACACAATTTAAATGTTTATAAGAGACCTACTTGCTGCCGCCTAAGTCAATGTAAAGTCTCTAGTGTACTTATGAGCAAGGCACAGGCTAAGCACCACAGAAAACTCAGAGTATGGAAATGTGTTTTGCATATCAAATGATGTAAAATGCCCATGGTGGCAAAGGCAGTCACATTAATCATGAGATTTTCTTTGCCTGCATCTCCTGAGGGTGCAGATATTCAGTCTCTGAGCAGTAAGATGTTAAAGGGGAAGATGCTGAAGGGTTCTGAAATCTCTGTTCTTTCCTAACCAGCATTTTCCTGTTCCAGACAATTTTTTACCAGCTCCATCAGCCACAAACTTGCAAATACTGCTATTTTGTTTTGTTTTTCTAAGTCAACAGGAGAAGAAATAAATAACATGAGTGAATGTATTTCCCCACTTACTTGATTTGGAATTTTTCTAGGTCACATCTGCTCCCATCAGTTTCTACCATGTTCTGATACTAAACCATCTGGGAGGTATTGAGGAAGATATCCACAAAGGAATTCTTACAGAGGAATATCATAAAGTGGGTCACTCATTAAACCTCTTCAGTTCAAAACTAAGCAGAAACTGGCCTATATGATAGGAGAAGCATGGAATATGCTGGGATGAGTGGCACTGCATCAGGCAGTGGACCTGAAGGTGGGAGTCTGCAGAAACTATAGCTTGGAGCCTCCTGCAAGTAATTACATTGACTCACAAGTGTGGGGGACATGGTTTCTAATTATTCCTTATATCTGATGGACTTTTAGTTCAAACTGTTGACTCAGCCTCTGCTTTCCATCTTTTGTAGATACAATTTGAAAGGTTTTCTTCTTGCTACCTACAAGGTAGATGGGTATTCACAGCAAACTAACATTTAAATCTGTCTTCCTTGTCATAGCCAACACTGACAATTATGCAACAGCAAATGCAGTTTTTACATTCGGTAACAATGGTACTGTTTAATTCCAAGCACTTGCTTAGTATTTAAAATACAAGACAACCGAGAGTATTAAAAAATATGACAAATACATATAAAAAGCCTGAAAATAAGGAAGAAAAGATATCAATATCGCCTTGTCAACTTGTTCCATGTTTTCAACAGCCATCAATCTGAAATACCAATATGAAGGGTATTGTTGGGAATCAAGCAATAAAGCCAAGCCACATAAAATTTTGAGTGTATTAGGACTTAAACTAAAATACTGTTTGTAGTTCAAATACTCTCATAGTAATCCTTATTTAGCATGCTTCTTCAATAACAGAAAATGAAAGAAAAATGCCATTATATTAGGTACCAGATATATCAAGAGATGGTATTGTATTGTGATTTTTGTAACAATTTAGAAAAAGTGATGTCTGTAATCTTATTTTTTAAAAAGTCACTGTAGTATGGGTCTAGAGAAGAATGTAAAAGGTGACTATTAACAGCAAAAGTTAGGTGTACGTTATAAGGTGGGAGCACTGCCACCAAGTGGAAGTAAGAGCTGTGCCAGTTCACATCAGAGGTCCATCTCATTCTCTAATGTTTCAGACTGTGTCATCCACTAGTCAGCATGTTTTAAAATCAGACACCTGCAAACAGACTGTCCACAGGAGTATAGATACGGGATAACTGCAAACAGACCATCCCTTGGGGTATAGTTATGGGATATGAGATTTCTCAATATTCTGTGAATAGGGAGTTTATTTGCCTGTGCATTATAGTACACATATATATTAAGTCGAGCAAGCAAAACTGCCTTTCATTATCTGCATAATTAGTTTTAAAATCCTGCCCATTTCTTTGTCTTTATTTCTTGCAGCATTGAGTTTCTCTGATTAGATATTAAGCATGTTAAATAATGCTTTTGACCAAATTTAATCAGCTTCTCCTTTGAACTTCATTGATTCTCCCTTCTTGGATTAGGAAAATGCTCATAACATATAACGAATTATTCATTCCAATTTGCATTAATTGCTGCATAGATCAGAATTCAGTTGCATTTGTTATCTTACTGTCCTTTCACATTGTTAGAAATGGTTTTGCTCATGTTCATCTGTAGACTTTTTGGGTTCTAACTAAAATAATTTGGTATCATGTATATTGCTGTATTGTGTTCTGCTACAGACTCTCTTTGTCACCTCAAATATACTAAATTCATCACTTCTCTCAGAGTTCATCCTTCATAAATTGGAAATAAAATTCGCCCATATCAGAATGGGTGTTGTGTCATGGTTTTGGCCAAATTGGCCAATGACGGAGACAACATGCTCTCCCCCTAACTCTCGTACAAGGAGGGGAGGAGGAGAGATAAAGAGATTTATGAGTTTAGAAGGAACTAAACTACTTTAATGAAATAATAATAAAATAAAAAGGAAATAATGAAATAGATACAACACATACAAAACTATACCAAGCTCTCAGGATGACCTTGCCAGCAGAGACTGGGGAAGTCCAGACTGGACTCAGTGACAGATGGGAACTAGATTCAGGATCTGGAGTCAGGAACCCATGGATCGGTATCAAAGGCAGATGAACAGACAGGGTCCTCCTCGGACGTCAACCATTGAAGAAAGAGAGATGACCCTCTGATCCCTCAGCTTTTATACTGAGCATGGGGCAGATGGGATGGAATATGCCTGTTGGTCAGTTTTGGGTCACCTGTCCTGTCTGCTCCTCCCTGCAGGTGGGACCCTTCTACTTCTGTTTCCAACCCTCCAACGGGGCAGATAATGACATTAGCTGACCTTGGTTGTTACAGCAATAAGTATAAGCAAGAGCTTCTTTGCATACCATTCCTTGGCACCAACTGTAAACATTCGTCTTATCACTCTGATAATGAACACTTTTCAGCAACAATATGCTGTTAACTTCAGAGAGTTAGAAGAGGCCTAGCTAAGAAGTAGAATTACTGAACAGAAAGCTGGTTCTGTTTTACCTCAAACTAGGACAGTGATGCCAGAATAAAATTTCTAAGTGGCAGTGAAAAGTTGAGGGCCCCTTTATTAGGTAAGGATTTGGAAAATCACTTGAATAAAAGGAATCAACTAATTAAGACAGGTATTCGGTAGATGGATAGATAGAGTACTCTTGTAGAGTTCAAAAATAATTTTCCTTATCAAACTCGTTCAGTTTTTCCCCATGAAGCCAGCACAGTAAAAATAGAGACTATTATCTAAATTAGTTTTTAAAAAATAATTAGAAAGTAACACTGTTATGTTCAGAAGTGCAGTGGTATTTCCTTGCCTAAAAGCAAAATAACGCTGGTTTTTGTGGTACACACATACCACATCTCACTGAAACATTTGTATATGTCTAACTTGTGATGGTATGTCTATGCAGGCCTGTTCAGAGTTAATTCATCCATGTGTGCAGGGCTCATTCCCTGCAGGCTGATCTACTCATTTCATGTAAAAGGAGGGACACTCTACATATGCAGAGCATTAATCCCTTTTTTTGCAGGCTCTGATGACTAAGAGAACTGAATATACCAGAGACCTGAAATATTGGAGTAGATTACTTTTTTTTTTACCGTCCCAAATCTTGTAAGTTGTAGTTGCAAAGAAAGCATCTCTTTCTCTGTAGACAGCAGAGATTTTTCTGCTGGGTAGAGTTCTGTGAGATTTTTTCTCCATTAACTCTGCATATGGAGGGGAAATAATCCTCCTGACACCTTAACCATCAGCATTAGAGGAAGTAAGGTGGTGGAAATTTCTCCAATATGGAACTGAATTGTTGTCTTTGTATGCATAAGGAATATGGCCAAATAGTTCCTTTTATATGCATTTAGAAACTATTTTAAGGGATAGACACAAGGTTTATTTTTTCCTTTACTTTTTTTCAGACATTCCTTCTAACTAGAGCTTTCCTTAGAAAATGAGTTTATTGCTTAAAGTGAATCAATTGGATGAATATGAAAGAAATTCTGCCTCTACAGTGTGCGCACCACCTTTCCACTTAGTGCAGGTTGACCAGTACTTCGGAATTTATCACAAGTCATACAATTTTTTTTCCTGGTAGCCCTTCAGTTTCAGGGGATCTGTAATCACTTGAGACTTTCAGACTAAACAGGGAAATATAAAAATGCAAGCCTCAAACACCACAGACTTCAAAGAACTTAGGATGGGTTATTTTTAGCTTGAGTTCTAAGCTAAGGCTGTGTATAGTCATTATTCCTAACAGTTTCAGATATTTGCAAAAGGGGAACTGGAAGTGACCCCAAGAGATTCCGTCCTTCTACATCAGGACAGGACCAGTTATGCCTACAACACTCCAGATGGAAATTCTTAAAAATAGACAATAAGGAATATTCCCCATATTCCCCTTCTCAGCCAGCCAGGTCTTCACTGATCTTGCTATTACAAATTTTTTCATATTGCCTAAACTAGATTAGCAGCCATTATATCTTGTCCTATTTGACACTGGTCATTGTGAACAAATTAATTCTTTGCAGCTGACATTTTAAATACTTGAAAGCCAGTATCATTTTTCTGCCTGATCTTATTTTGTCTAGACTAAACAGCCCCAGTCTCTTCAGTTCCTTCTCAAGGTTGGTGTTTGTTAGATCTCAGCATACCATTGATGCTCTGCGCTGGACTCTCAGCTGAAATGCATCCAGACACAGAGCTCTAGCAGAGGTCAAAAAGTGCTGAGCAGAGCAGGCTTACATTGTGTATTGAGTCTGTTTAGTGTGCCTTGAGTCCTACCCCATTTCTTTGCTGTCTTGATAGCAACATGACTGTTAACCCGTGGTCAGTCTGTTCTGGGAGAAACTAGATTTGCAAGGATCCTTATCTCCCTTTCCTGAACAACATTTACTTGTTTTATGGTTCCCATTCCTGATATTGTCATTGATTTTTCCTAAGAGTAGCATTTGGACCTCATTTTGTCTGAATTGAACTATGTTTCTGTTTTCCTATGTCATTTTTCGAGTTGTTGGGATATTCTGATTTCTAGTTCTGCAGCATTCTCACATCTGTCTCAAATCAGAGTCAGCAGGTTTCATAAGAATTCTTTCCATTCTGTCTTCCAACATACTGATGAAAACATCAAGGACAGGTGTCTTTGGTTCCCTCCTTACTGAGCTTTTCTTCTTCTGTAGAGAGCTTGAGTACATTCTGTGGCCCCACAGTGCCCAGTCTCTCAAAAGCAAACAAGAGGTACATGTTTCAGCTCAAAACTGTTACTTTTCTTACCATCAATCTGTCATGCACTTTTCCAGTCTAAAAATGCTGTCACTTAAACACAAAATATGCAGTCCATATTGTTATCAAGTTCAGTATGCTTTTCCAACTTGCACATGCTTCTCATCTTAGTCAGCAATATTAGGGGAAAAAACAAACTCTTTTTTTTTTTTTGAGATTTCCACCAGGGAATTCTATTGTGTAGGAGGATTGTAAATATTCCCAAAGTTTTCAATTTTTAGATCCCCTGGAAATGGATCTCTACTTTTCATATACTAATATTTTCAGTAAACTGTTAGGAGCTTTTTGAAAATGCACATGTGAATACATGAATGTAACCAAATTTCCACACAATGATTTTTTTCTGAATGTATATAGAAACGTCACTATATTGGGGTTTAGGATCTTAAACCTCAGTTTTAATGGTAAATCTAGCTCTCCCTTTATTGTAAGAATTTCACTTTATGCTAAATCTTAATTAGATTCTTCGTCATGAAAATTTAACAGTTGGGAACTACATAGTTTTTACATTGCTCTTGCATTCACCACCCTACACGCATATTTTAATTTTTAATTTTTTAGAAGGCAGTAACCATCCTATTAATATTACATTAAACGTATATTTTACAAGCTTTTAGAAACACATTACTGTTCATTGTACTTGGGCAATGGACTCCAAGGGCACATGCAGAAAATGATTATGTCTTCAATATGGTTTAGTTGTTCTCAACCACATGCCTGTTTTCAAGGAAATAGTGCTAGAACTCGTTCAGGACTGCTAAAAAGCCTCACTTTTGCTCCTCTAAGGGAACAAGTCAAGTTTGTCATTCACAAAAGAGACGTTTGAAGAGATTCATGTTGTCCAGACTAAGGGTATAACTCTTTCAGAAAAAAACTTCATAGTCCTATAAAAAGCCAGAGGACAGCTCAAAGGGTCAGACACCCCCCATAGCCATCAGCCATGCTACTGATAGAAGGCAAGGGGGAAGAAAATTGTTTTTGCTCCAGTGAGGCTGATCCCATCTCAGATATTCAGCTAGCTCTCAAGGTGGCTGTGTTGGATCACCGCAGCCAGCTGAATGGGGTCAAGGAGAGTAACGGGCAGCACAGTGTTTATGTAAACAGTTTCCACACTCATGCCTTTATCAAAATGGTTAGATGTGATGAGCATCTAAGTGCTAAACTGTGTGAAATTCTCTAGGTCACATAAGACACACACACACACACACACAATGGAGCCCTAACCAGCCTTAGCTATCACTTGTGGTGTTGCCAGCCACTGTTTAGTTTTCTAAGAACATTTGTGTCTACAAAAACATGACTAAACAACAGAATATTTAGCAAATGAATTTTTCCCTTTTAAACTTTTTTCTTCTCTATTTTTTTTCTGACCTCCTGTTGCTATGGGCCCTTTTCCAATATACTGAAATAAATAGTGGGGTGCATCTCAGGGTCAGCTATGAAAGCACTTCGAGTTTAAGCATCCCCTCTTCTGCTCCAGCTAAACAAAGTGTCACAGAGCAAAACAACCTGTAGATTTGGTGGCTGGAAGTGGCTTATCTTGAAGGCTGAATTCTTTAAACAATAGCTTGTGATAATAACCATTGTATCTCAACAACAGATTCAATGCAGAGTTAAGTCTGATGGTAGTTTAACCTATTTCTGGACGCACACTTCATTTGCTTTGACACTTTGCAGTCAGCCACTGCGATAGCTAGCCCAGATGATATAGCAGCAGCATCACAGAAAACTATACATCCGAACCAAACCACTGGACTTAGCCATTCTTTGCAGAACTAGCTGTATAGAAACTGCGCAGCAAAGTCCATCTCAAGTAATCGTATAAAGCCATAATGTAAACATGCAAGTTCAGGAGACCATCAGCTGTTGCTCAGAAATTTCTAAAATCTAAATCATAGAATCATAGAATCACAGAATACCAGATTGGAAGGAACCTCAAGGATCATCTAGTTCAACCTTTCTTGGCAAAAGCACGTTCAGACAAGACAGCCCCGCACCCTGTCCAGCTGAATCTTAAAAGTGTACGAATGTTGGCAAATCCGCCACTTCCCCAAGGAGATTATTCCAACAGGTGATTATTCTCATTGCAAAAATTTGTCCTCGTGTCCAACCGGAATCTCCTCAGAAGTAACTTGTACCCATTACCTCTTGTCTTTTCCATATGACTCCATCTTCTTTGTAGCCTTTAAATATTGGAACATGGGGATAAGGTCTCTCCTAAGCCTTCTTTTCTCAAGGCTGAACAAACCCTGTTCTCTCAGCCTTTCCTCATACAGCAGGCTTCCCAGTCCTTTGATTGTCTTGGTGGCCCTTTTCTGGACCCTCTCCAGCCTGTACACATCTTTTTTGTATAGCAGGGACCAAAACTGAACACAGTATTCCAGGTGTGGCCTGACAAGCACTGAGTAGAGTGGGATAATGACTTCTTTGTCTCTGCTGGTGATGCCCTTGTTGATGCAACCTAGTATTCTGCTGGCTTTCTTTGCCGTTGCAGCACACCGTTCACTCATATTGACCTTGTTGTCCACCAGGACCCACAGTTCCTTTTCCACGGAGCTGCTACCCAGCCGGGTAGATCTCAGCCTGTGCTGCGCTCCTGTAATATGTTTCCCAGGTGCAAGACCTTACACTTGTCCTTGTTGAACTTCATAAGGTACTAGTTAGCCCACTCTTCCAGCCTATCCAGGTCTTCCTGCAGGGCAATCTCCCTTCTGAAGTATCCACTTCCCAACTCAGTTTGGTATCATCGGCAAACTTCATCACAGTACACTTGATCCCATCATCCAAATCAAGTATTAAGATATTAAACAGTGTTAGGCCCAATACCAGTCCCTGGGGGACACCATTTTTGACAGGTTGTCAGTTTGAAAATGAGCTATTTACCACAACTCTCTGGCTGTGGCCTGTCAGCCAGTTCCCCACCCACTGCACAGACCACTTGTCTAGACCATAATGCATCAGTTTCTCTAGGAGGAAGCTGTGGGAAACCGTACCAAAAGCCTTGGAGAAATCCAGGCAGACAACATCCACTGCTTGCCTCTCATCGACTGAGCATGTTACTTTATTGTAGAAGGCAATCAGGTTTGTCAAGCATAATTTGTCACAGGTGAATCTGTGCTGGCTTTTGCCAGTCATATGCTTCATTTGACTTGGGATAGCCCCCAGGAGGATTCATTCCATAACTTTCCCACGGACTGAAGTAAGACTGATGGGCCTATAATTTCCTGGATCCTTCTTTCTGGATCCTCCTTGTGTCCACCTAAAGACTAAGTGGACACAAGTTTTCACTGGTAAACTCCTCTGGGTCTTCTAGGCATACTTCTGGATACACCTAGAATTTCCTGATCCCTTACGCTACTGAATGGGTAGCCCAAACCTCAGTACACCTGATGAGATATTCAAAAGATTGCTACGATTCATACTTATCTCACCTGCAGAACCCAATGTAATAGGTGTTGCCAGACCACAAATACTGAAGAGCAGCCTCTCCAAAAGGCTGGAAAAAGGTGGTATTTCTCCTTCCCCTAATTTTATCAAGCATTCAATGGCTATATCATGTCTACAAGGTGCAGAAGACAAGTTCCACTCCTGATTCCTAAATTTCCTGTTAGTCGGGTGGACATTTTTACTACTGCCAATGTTGTATTCTACACTGACTGTAATCCAGGTGTCCCATCTTGGCCATGACTACTCACTCACCATCTGGAGAGCTGTGGTCCCTTGGTCATTCTGTCAGTTTTAGCAGGAGATGCTGAAAAAACTGAAACCATATCTCAGAAGTCACCTAGGAAATCAGTGATGAAATTCAAATGAGAGAGGAAGGAATTAAAGACAACTCTTGCACAGACTGAGTCAATCTTCTGTCAGTGAGCTCCTAGAAGGCCCTTTTACCAGCTCTTACTTTGGCTGGTATAGCCAGCTCCAGGAAAGTATTAAGGGCTGTGGTTGCTAAGTAAAGTCAAATCTCTTTCTGCGACCTGATTTAGTTTCTAGTTCTCTGGGAGGAACTGGACCTGGGAGGCACATACCTCTTCCTCAGTTCTGATTGATAAGCTTGAGTGGCTCAGTGTTCTGGCATTTTTAAAGCAGATTTAAGCTGCAGGTTCTCCCTGTTGTTCACAAACATATGCATTCACAGCAGGACCACTGAGTCCCAGGTACCTGGACTTTCAAGGCCAGATTCTTGCTCAAAATTTCCACTTGTTTAGATAAGAATTAGATATTCACACAACTGCAGAATTTCAAAGTTTTTACCCTGAGTATTGAGAATGGCAGTGTTCAGTAATGTAACATGCATTTTTTGTTGAATAGCCCTTGGTGCTTTTCCATTCCATAAATGCATTTGTTTGGGTTGTTTTGGTTTTTTTACATATGTAACAACTGGAGCTAGTTAGCTCTTTTCTGATTAAAGTCTAGCGTGCTTTGTCATAAACATCTTGGGTTTGACAGAAGTTGATACAGGGCAAGGCAGTTTTCCCACAGATTCCTGGACTGCCTCAGTATCCCAGCTTTTGAGACAGATCTGCCAGAAAAACACTGCACTGAGATAAAGGCATGGTCTTCCACATAGATTTCTTCAAGGCCGGGATCCAGAGGTTTCCAACTCTGTAGCTTGGGGCAAACCAACCTGTCCAGGTTTTCCCAGGGTTAGGATGCCAGAGTCCCAGCATCGATGGTATGGGTGCACTTAGCCATGCAAGAGATCTCAGCTGATCTACCATAGATCCAGAGCCACAAACCACATGACCCCAGGCTACTGCTTAATGAGATCACGCTTCTTGTCAAGTTTAACACTACAAATAGCACAAATGGGAAACTGACAGGAATTACAGTTTCAGTAAGCAGACACACAACAGTACTAATTTCCAAAACAATGTATCAACATTTCTGGCATAAAATTTCCTCCAAATTTCTGGCTCCTAGGGAATTTGGGGAAGTCTCTTGTCTAGGTTGTTTCTTTCTCGTGTCTATTCAGCTTAGACGAGAATAAATTGTACAAATAAACACAACAGAAAGTTTTGCCTCCTTCTACCATCAGCTCCCTGAGCTTCATCTGAAGCCTAGACTCATACAGTTTCTCAAAACTATGAACAGGATTAACTGCTCAATTTGTATGCATTTTTAAGCATATACAACACATTCTTTAGCGGAATTCTAAATACCATGTAACTTGGGAAATGACAGTTGCTATTTTGAAGCATTTTAAACAGATACATATTAAAAAGTTGTGTCACTTCAAATGACAAGTGACAGTGCAATTAAAACCATGGGTTTAAAATAGCTTTTCATCATATTTAAAGAAATAAAAAACCTGATCCCTCCTACTTGAGAAAAATTATTTTCTGCACCTGTATACTTATTGTTTTAAAATAATGAAAGTTATCAATTGCACCTTCTGGAATAGTAAAAACATTTTTCTACATATAGGTTGACTGTACTCACTTGAAAAAAAATGAGGTGGTTTTATGTTTTGAAAACAACAAATCAGATCCAGCATCTGGAATGTTATGCTTGGGCTGACATATAAAAATGCAATTAAATGTGCTATAATTTTCTTTTCTGTTAAAACTATAATGAATCTTGAAATCAAGTATCATTTACTAAAAAGAAGCCAAAAGTAGTAGCTTTGTTGAGAGGCATAACTTTTCCTTTTCTCCTGTAATCCTGTGACAAAATAATCCATGTTTTGCTATTTTTGTTTCTCAAATTGCAAGGTAGATTGTTTAAAGTAAAACCAAAACAATTGATTTTATCAGTTAATAGCTGTATTTTGGTAATGGTAGAGATTAAAATCTCATTAGAAATAAAAAAAAATGCAATGTGCTTTACAGTGTCAGAAGACATGTTCATTTGGTGGCCAAGATATGCAGCTCCCATCTCAAAAAAAAAAGTGCAAATTCTCCTCCATACATGCTTTTCAGTGGGAGAAGAAAAAAATTAAAAAAAAAAACACAACAAACCCTAAAGCCTGACAAAAAATGATCCAGTTCTGTGATTACAGCACACATACTTTCTGATGAAAAACAAAATTTATCTCAGTATCATGACTAAATACTTGATCTTCAAAAAATATATTTCATAATAGTAGAGTCAATGAATTCCAAGGGATTTTTTCAAAAAGTTAGTGACCTGGGACTTTACAGCACAAGTGTTCATTCAGGATGGTCTATTAGACATTCTTCCTTTCTGCATTGCATGCAGAAATCGGTTCTACTAAGGCTTCAGTAGACCAAATAGAAGGTGTCTACCCATCCCTGTGGCACAGCTAACCTAAGAAAAGTCTTTCTGACTTGAGATTTTGTTGGAGGGATCAAAAACTGTTGTAGTTAAACCTAACCTGCTTTATTCCTTTGACTTCATAACTAATCTAATACTTCTACTACATGGAGTTTTTCTCCTGAAATTTAGACTATTTGTCAGTATTTCTGGTGTTCGAACACTGGTGGACTGGAACAACGTTTATGACATGGACGAGTATAGACTCACTGTTTTTGCTGCTTCAATTTCTATCCAGTGTATCAACTTTTTTTTTT